>CAJQZP010000444.1:5697500-6010000 GCA_907164705.1 Parnassius apollo
AAAGAGGTTACTTTTTTATAGAATAAAGGTGGCAAGCAAACACACAGTCCACCTGATGGTAAGTAGACGCTGTGGCCCATGTACTACTACATCTATCCTCAATTTAGAGTCAAAATGCAGATCCATTGCCACCCCTGAAGACTAAGATGAAATGCCTCGTTTCTATAAAAAGGTTCTCAAGTTCCATACCTCCTACGAAACTCAACAGCATTTGGCTGCTATTTGATACTGGTATTCTGTGAGAGCGTGGTCTGTCCCTGGTCGAGCCGACCCCTTCGTGCTGCAACAATAATATAGCAGCAGCATGGCTCTACCACGTCAAACTGATGACACTTACTGATGTTACTTATTAATACGTTGTCACCTTTAAAAACATGATGAAAAGCCCCACTGTCGGTTGTTATACTGGTACTCCAAATCCGAAATAGATTCCTAGAAAGATCTATGGTAGCAAAGAATACTCCACCTATTCAGTGAAGTATGTAATTTTTTGAAACTTTTATTTGTTTCATAGTAAAATATAATTTTTAAAAACCTATAAATATAAGTAATACGAAATTTTACAGGCTACAGAGTTTTTCGCGTACGCTGCCGCTCTCGCGGCTGCCATGATAATATTCTGGCGCATGGCACAAGGCTACAATAGTAGGACCATCGAAGGCGACGCGTCGTCCACTGAAAGTCGACCACTACTCCGGCATAAGTCGAGGGTAATGGCCTAGTTTACCAGATATTAATGATAACTTTTTATAAAATAAGTCTAAGTCTTTAAGAGAAATGCTAGAACAATTTATGATCTCTAATAGATATCTAACAGAAAACCAAAAAAAAATATCCTAAAGTCCGGAGAAAAAGAGAAGTATTATAGTATTTTAGTATATTAATTAAAATTTATCTAAATAAGCTATATGCATAAATATAAACCATACATGTAAATATAAATCTTAAAAAATTTAAATGAGGTTATTTTTTTATAATTTTGTGGTGTCGGTCTTATTTTTACCATACTAGCTTTTCTCCCTGCGCTTTTCTCACACTTTTTTGACATCGCATAATACGGAAAGCTCAAGCTATCACATGGAAACTTTCCCATATTTCAGAATGATTGCTTTTCGAATAGTGAAAATCGTTCTAATAATATGCGTCTTAGGACTCTCATACATTCGTCATTTTCTTTAATTAATTATTTTCTGTTACAGCTATACGCTTGTGGAACTTCTTCCCTTTACATATTCTACTCTCAAAGCTTAACTTAGATCTTAAATTAAATCCCATCATACTTGGTGTCATCTTCTTTTGTTTTTATTATTATTTTATTTTTAACTTAATGGTATAATTTATGTATACCTTACTCCTAGTCGTTCATAGTGAACAATTCTTTGCGTAACAAGGTTCTCTGGAAGAAATGGCTTCCAGAGCGATAAAACCGCCTATTGCACGTTTTTTATTTTTATTTTGATCTTGTTTCAATGTGTATTAATGTATAATTTAGAATATAATGCTAAATTTAAGACCGCGTCTAAATAATTTACAATTCTATAATATCTTTCATTCTCTATTTTACCATTAAGGGTTGAGCATCCAAAAATCTTTAAATACTAAGATTATAATCGAAAGTTTATAGTTGTACCTTTTTATTTTTATTTTATTCTTGTTTCATTGTGTATTGATTTATTAATTAGATAGATTTATAATTTAGTATATAATGATAAATTGAAGATCTTATCTAAACAATTTACAATATTATAATATCTTTCATCCTCTATTTTTTTCATTAAGGGTTGAACATACAAAAATCCTTAAATGCTACGATTATAATCGAAAGTTTATAATAGTGCCATGAATGTTAATATAATGAAAACGTGATGAAATTCCAGCAATATTTCATATTTATTTTACTCCCTTAATGGTTGTATTGTCAAAATACTGAATTACGTGTTTCTTTAATCTCAAAGCCAAACACAATTTTTTAACTATCTACATTCTAAGGGTGAATGAGCCAGATTTTGTATAGTTGAAAATATGTATTTTCCATAATACCATAATTTCTTTAGAAAGTAATTTTTTCCTACGCAAACATTACAGCCTCATACAACACTAATGGTTAGATTTTCGAAAGATTAAAAAATGCGTGGTTATTCCATTATTTTAATGAAAATGTGATTGTACCGATTATTAAGTTAATTTATATATCATTTAATTTTCAAGTTAATGATTAATTCAACGTCCAGCGGTTTAAGCTGTGCGTTATGTTTTATATCAATATTTTTGATATAGGTAGAACCTGCACGCACCCGCGTTTTAAAAAGGGTTTGTTTTATAAAATCGCTAATTTATTTATTTCATTGACAGAATACTTTTAATTACTTGCATTTTCCAAAATAATTTATTTGTGGATGCCTACGTTATAAAGGGCAGCTACACTCCAAATTTCAGGTTTCTATGTTTAACGGTTAACGGGCTGTGCATTATAGATGGGCCAGTCACTCAGGACATACTTTATACATTTTAATAAATAATATATATATATATATATATAAAGATATTTATATAGATAGATAACGATTAATTGTACAATATAATATTTACAAGAGATTATCAGATGTAAATACTTCCATAAAACTGGTTACATGAATTCAACGATTGACAATAAAAAGTTTTGTTAACACACTTATGTGTTTGAGCTATAACTTCTTGTTTCAAAAAACTGAATAAATTTTAATAAAATATTTGAGGCTCAGTACACGTTATGAGCTTTTGGCAGTTGAGAGACATCCAACTAGTAGATATTATTATTTTGTTTGTCTACAGATTCATATAAAAGCTTTAACATAAGTAACCGTCACATTAGTGGCATCTAATTTATGTTAAAGTTTTGATGTGAATTAATATAATATTTTACAAAATATACTATTAATCAAGAAAATAAGCTTTATTTTAATTTAGCTTATTTATTTACTTTAAATTCGTATATCGAATTCTCTTGAATGTAGCTTCATAAATTATAAATATTAATCGATAGATAATGACTAAGATTAAAGACTAGAGACAAGAGAGTGTGGTATGCAAAATGATGTTGTGACGTGGACTAAGAAAGGAATGCTTCGGTGATTTGGTCATGTAGAAAGAATGAATGAGGAAAAGTCACAAAGCGGATTTACGTTGCAGAAGTGAACGTCAGAGTCGGTAAGGGACGCCCTGGGCGAAAGTTTGGCGACCACATTGGCGATCTATTGAAAAAGGGCCAAATTAAGAGTAACTTTAACCGACGCGCATGCATGCGTAGGCTTATGGATGTGGAAGAGGCAAGAGAGGTATGTCAGGATCGTGCCAAATGGAAGTCTGTAGTCTCTGCCTACCCCTCTAGATGACAGGCATGAGTGCTTATGTATGTATGTATTAAAGACCGTATTAACGTTATTTTTGTTAATTGCTTGTGGCCCAACTATTTTCATTACCTGAACTGTTACAAGTTTTGTTACAAGAAATAAATTGTTTTGTAAAGAATAATATTATGGTTCGTAAGTGTAGAAGAAAACTTTTCCGTTTTGATTGATATGTATTCTTTTGGGTCTTCACCTATGAAAGTGCCGTTTTTTATGGATTAAGTTAACGTAATTTTATTATATTATTTTATTTCTATTAATCAAAGAAATGACCCAAGCAATCGACGCATCGTTGCCAACAGTGGCAGTGGCGGTTTATTGATGCTTTTCTTGAAGAAATCATCTGGACAGGAAGCAACAAATTTTTCGAAGGCATTTTGTACTGCCTCTCGGGTATAGAATTTTCCCCATCAATAATTAATCCAAATTCTGAAAAACTAGAAGTCTGCATGTGCAAGGTCTGGTGAGTACGGTGGATGATTCCAACCCCAGCTCTTGTAAGTTGTAGTCCGTCTTTTGTGCAGTACGAGGTTGCGCGTTGTCATGCAGGAGCAGCGGAGAAGAGCGATTTACCAAAACTGGTTGGAGACGTGCGAGCTTCATTCGCGATCTCCATCATTGTGTTAAATTCTTCACAGTACACATTTGCAGTAATGCTCATCCCGTTTGACGTTTGATGAAGAATCTGTGATGAAACATACCGGCGCTAGACCACCAAACATTGAACATCACTTTTCTGGGGGTAAGTTTTCGAATAGGGCAATGTTTAGGTGCTGAACCAGTATCTAACTTACGTGCTGAGCACTTGTGATTGTCAAACAGAATCCATTATTCGTCGCAGGTAACAATGCGGTTCAAAATTCTTTTGTTTGTGTGCCTGATGAGCAGTGCAAGGCACATCTCGACGCGTTCAAGCTTTTTTACCTTTTTCAAGCTTTTTGTCAAGCTTTTCATTTGTCAATCTTTTTTGCCTTTCTGATCTGACGCTGGCTGATGAGGACGCTCAAGGTCGCTCAGCGAGCTATGGATAGGGCTATGCTCGGAGATTCTCTGCGTGATAGACTCGGAAATGAAGATATCCGCGGTAAAACCAGAGTGACCGACATAGCCCAACGGATTAGTAAGCTGAAGTGGCAATGGGCCGGCCATATAGCTCAAAAAACCGATAACCGATGGGGAAGAAAGGTTCTCGAGTGGCAGCCTCGTACCGGTAGGCGTAGTATAGAGCGACCCCCCACTAGATGGAGTGACGACTTGGTAAGATATGCAGGAAGTCGATGGATGCAGGTGGCTCAGGACCGTGCTTTGTGGCATTACTTGGGGGAGGCCTATGTTCAGCAGTTGACTTGTGAAGGGCTGTAATGATGATGATGAATGATGATCTGACGCAAATAGACAAATATTGTTTTGATGGTAACGTCGTAAGCTGTTGCTAATTCAGTCGTAGATTAGCTTCCTCAGTCGCATTTAATTCGTCATTGTCGATCAAGGTTTACGGACGACCAAACGGCTCATTTTTCAGGTCGAAATTTCAAGAACGGAAGCGGGACAACCAGTAACAAGTGGTACGTTCATTTGTAGTATACGCTCCGTCAACATCGTTGAAGTTACGTGCCGCTTGTGCCTCGTTGCTGCCATATTCCATAATTACACGAATTTTTAACGTATCCATGATAAAGAAAAAGATTCCAATGCGATGAAAATATAACTCTAATCAATAAACAAGTGACTAAATTTGAAAAAAGAATTCCATGATCCCATTTATTAGACCTATAATATAAAAAAGAGATGCAGCATTCCGTGTCAGATCGTTGCTGAAGCCGAAAACGTACCCTGAAACATATCTTTGTCGAAATATAAACATAGACAATACATAGACATAAACGCTTACGCCTGTCATCCAGAGGGGTTGGCAGAGACTACGGACTTCCATTTGCCACAAACCTGATACACCTCTCACACCTCCTTTACATCCATATCTGGTTCATCTTCAATATATTCAGATCCAGCCCTAACATACTCCTTAATTTGTACAACACACATTACAGCATTTGTACAACATTTATTCTACTCTGGTGCTTCTTCTGCCACACCCAACTTTCACTACTTTACATTAGGGTGGGGACTAACACAGCATTGTGAATTCCTACACGTGCCTTTTTTGACACGTTCTGATTTTCCACAATAGAGTGAAGAGCCCCATTTACTTAAATATAGATTTTTAAGGAACTTATCAAGAGCTTTTATGCACTTCATTCAATTTACGGAGGAATGATTTATAATGACACAATGTTTTATATGTTATTGATCATAAAATAGTATATATTTAATTATATATTAACAATTGTCATCATAATCATCAGCCTGTGACCATAGATGATTCAATTCAAGCATCCCTTGGTTTGATTGGTTATAGTTTTAGATGACTTGGACTCTCAAATAACGAGTAGTGTTCTTGAATTTTGTTATTACACCATCAAACAGTATTGACGAACTGAGACCCGTTTGTTTACCGTATTATCGACAACGCGTCATAGACTAACAGATGGCGTTGCAACCAAACAGTATAATGAGTACATGACCGACGACGATAGTGTCAAAAGTCGTAACTTATGGAACTTATCATCGATTGCTTCACAGACGAAGCGTGGCGTTTATAGCAAATCCTACCTACTATAGTAGAGGCTCAGGCAGTAAGTATCGCTTATGATCTGACAAGGAGGGGAACAACTGACAGTATTAATTCACTTAACATTTCAAAAGGGTAGTAAGTATTATTTACAATGTATTGTAGTCAAACACCGGCTTATGATAAGTTGAAAAAAGAACTAAATTTATGTTCTCTCGTTTACACCTGCTGTTTTCGTAAGGTAGCAGTTTAATCAATCCGAAATTTTTAAGTGTTTTAAAGGTGACTTAGGGTGAATGATATCAGAAAGTTCTTGCGATATCCAATATATTTACGTGTTTTAACTGGGACTGTCGTTGCAATTTGGCCTCATGTTGTGAGGCGTCTACTGCGATTACATTTCGCTCATTATCGCAGCCTTAAAATACTTAAGGATAAATGCGATTTTAAACGATGGAAATTGATTTGATTGTTCATACGTTTTAATTTTAAATGCTAAGCTGATAATTATCGAAAAATTTTGTCTTTAAAACTTTTTATTTTTATTCCGAAAAATTCGGAGTCACTTGAAAGAACTGCGTGCGAAATCGTAGAGTCTCTGAGCCAGTGTGTTATGTTGAACAGGTTATATCGGTACACTCGCTATCGTCGGCCAGCGCACGTCTGTATGGTGTAGCTGGCGGTGGTTCTTTAGCAGGGCAATCTCAAGAACGCGCAGCAAGTGCATGGCCGCCGCGAGCCGCGGTTCGTCTCGCCACGCCCAGCAGTGGAGACCAGCACGTCACAACTCTTGCTAAAGATTAATGAGCTTTCCTAGTAATTTCTGGTATTTGCAAGCGTATAAGTTAAATAAAGAAGATTTGTTTCTGTTTGTGTTATTTATCAAATGTCCGTAGTTTGAAAATTATAGCTGTATCAAAAATAATTGATTTTATTTCTAAATAAAAAAGTAATGTTCGAGGTATCTTTGTCTTCAGTGTTGATAACACATCTCGTAGGTGACTGTGTGCCACTGCATCTATTGACCATTGGGTGAACTGTATACTCCTATTTCCTCCTATTTATATAAAATAGGTAAGAGAAATTTGATTACTTGTTATTTAGACAACACCATTTGCATTTTTGTACACTCTATTCATAGTAAAATTTTTGGAAAAGTAACGATTGCAGACACCATAAATAAATTAAAAGATAGACAAATGAAACCATACAGTTTTATAATTTTGGAATTAAACACCAAGTTATTTTTAAACATACACTGACGTACAAATATTATCAATTCATTTGAACAATTATTTTTGAAATTTATAATTAACGCACATAAATACTTACCATTGTAATCATAATTACTATTATTGTAATGTAATTCCAGCTTTTACGGTTGAATTTGAGGTAGAACCAACAAAAGCTTTGCGCAATATCAATATCATGTATGTATTTACTTACAATATTATATCATAATATATTTTGTTACATATAAAGTGTATTTATTTTAGTTTCTTTTCTTTTTTTCTTTCAATTGCTACATCTACTCTACATTCCCACCACTCCAATCTTAGAGTAATTATATACACATATTATATGCATAGGGGAAACTTATGAACTACTCATATGTTCTGATTTATCAAAAAATGGCATCCCTATTGTAGTAGTATGACGTTATTTCACAACTCACAAGACGTGACGTCTTTAGCCTATAGTGATTTCGTTCGCAACGTTAGCAGTAATCGACGTCGATATAGTCGTTTTTCTTTATTTATTAATTTTTAATAACTTTATCAAACGTCTAAAAAATTAAATAGGGATGTACTTGTTATGATTCGGGCGATCAAGTTAATTGTTTCCTAAATAAATTGATGACAATTATCTTATGTTGGAAATATATGTTTATTTATTAATTTTTAATAACTTTATCAAACGTCTAAAAATTAAATAGGGATGTACTAGTTATGATTCGGGCGATCAAGTTAATTTTTTTCTAAATAAAGTGATGATAATTATCTTATGTTGGAAATATTTGTTTATTTATTAATTTTTAATAACTTTATCAAACGTCTAAAAAATTAAATAGGGATGTACTTCTTTTGATTCGGGCGATCAAGTTGTTTTCTAAATAAAGTGATGATAATTATGTTATGTTGGAAATATTTGTTTATTTATTAATTTTTAATAACTTTTTCGAACGTCAAAAAAATGAAATAGGGATGTACTTGTTATGATTCGGGCAATCAAGTTAATTGTTTTCTAAATAAAGTTATGATAATTATCTTATGTTGGAAATATTTGTTTCTCAAACTTTAAAAACTAATAGTTATTAAGGTATGAATATTATGTCTTGACGGTGACACGGTACAAGATATATTAAAAAACCAGCGAACAAAGATATATTAAACAACCAGCATTTCTAAAATTCTCTCTCGAAAACGTTGCTAGCTCTTAGACCAATTATTCGACTACGCTTTTGATGTAAGATGACAGATGAAGTTTCTTTTTATAGTAAGGGAGTGACAAACAAGCACACAGTCCACGTGATGGTAAATGGATGCTGTGACCCATAGACATCTAAATTTATCAAAATGCAGATGCATTGTCACCACTGAATACTACGATGGAATGCCACGTTTCTAGTAAAAATGGTCTCCGGTTCCCTACACACGAAACACAGCAGCATTAAGCCGCTATTTCACGCTGTTATTCTGCGAGAGCGTGGTCCTTCCCCGTTCGAGCCGACTCATTCGTGCTACAACCATAATATAGCTACATCGTAGTTTTACCACGTAAAAATATTCTTCTTTCTATTAAAGTTCGTTGATATTAACAAGTATTACGAATCGGATAGACTAAACGTATTTATCGACCACGTTTTTCGTTTCGCTAATGGCACTTCAATAGAGGTGTCTATGAAATGGAAAATCGACAAAGACCTTGTAAAAGAAAAACGTGAGAACGGATAAGAATATTTTTTTTTTCAATAAAGATTACATGTAATTCTTATTGAAAGTTATTTTTTACTTTACCAACATATGATTGATGCAAATGGTTTAGAACATTGGCTTGTGGCTATTTTGAATTTTGTTGACTTATATTGTTAAGCTATGGGTTTCAATTATGATGATACGAACGATGATATGTATATTCTGATGTCTTATGACAGAAGAGGTACGTATTATGCTGGTGTATTTTTTTATAGGATATGGTGAAAAACGAGCCACACCGTCCATCTGATGGTAAGTGGTTGCTGCGGCCCGTAGACATCTACATCTATCCTCGATTACGAATCAAAATGCAGATGCGTTGTTACTCGTGAGGACTAAGATGGACTGCCACGTTTCTAGTAAAAAGTGTCTCCGTTTCTGTACACTTACCATACGAAACACAGCAGCATTGAGCTACTATTTTATGCTGGTATTCTGTGAGAGCGTGGTATCACCGACCCATTCGTGCTACAACTATACTACTAATATAACTTCAGCATGGCTACCACGTATAAAATAAGAAAAATATAGTTTTAGCAAATCTACCAAACAGAACCAAAATCGATTCTATTAACATTGGTAACTTGTTAGACAAGGACACGTTACTACTGTAATCTTTACCAACATAATTTAATATGGCTGCAAATAATATAGATATCGTATTTTGTATCACGTAAAACTTTATATGCTTATAAAGTTCAAATACAAGAATTTTGTTCTTATTTTAGAATTCTCTCTAAGCTAGTTTGGAATATTTGTTTATTGATTCTACACCAATAAAATATTATTATTGACTTTTTTATATTCTTAATTTTAAACTTTTAGCGATTATTATATTCTAATACTTATGTAAAACTATGAATATATTTTATAATATATCGGTTTAATGTGTCATATCTCTATCAAAACATACATATACTGCTTTCGAAATGTCTTGAGACATAGACATTCTTTTTTAAAGATTATTGTCAGTATCAGTATTCACAACCAACACTTTACAAAATCCAATAAATTATGTAATTATTATATATATATATATATATATATATATATATATATATATATATATATATATCTAATTAATACGAACAATATGTGCAGAATAAAAACCTTTTAATAATTTTATGTACGAATTTACCAAAAAGTGTATCTCATCATCATCATCATTACAGCCCTTCATAAGTCCACTAATGAACATAGCTCTCCCCCAAAACAAATGCCACTTAGACAGCCCGGAGCCACCTGCATCCATCGACTTCCTGCATGTTTTACCAGGTTGTCACTCCATCTAGTATTAGGCCACCCCAAACTTTCCCTACCAGTACGAGGCTGTTACTCGAGAAACTTTCATCGCCATCGGTTGTCGGGTCTTCGGGCTATATTACAGTGGTAGAGCCTATAAGAGTAGTAGAGCCATGCGGCAGCTTTAGCTATTGCACGTATTGACCAGTGTGAAGTAGAAGCTCTGCTTCTGGATTTCGTCATGTGACTGCAGGTGGTCGGAGGACCAATTAGCCAAAATTTGCATTTTTATATTTTGTTCATTATTCTGACAGCATTTTATTTTTGATTTAAACAGTTTTCTATTTTCTTTAATTTTTTCGTAATAAGGTCCAATTTTAGATTTTCCATATAATACCCACATATGAAAGCAAATTCGACCGTCACTGCGAAATGGTCTAACATATTTATCCCTATTACTCATGAGTCGCAATTGCCGCCCCTCTCAAAGTACATACAATTATTTCATACATTTTATTGGTTATTAATTTATGTTCTAAACTAGAACAGTGGCGATTAGCAGAAGACCTAAACTCTTCAGGAAAATCTATGTATCTAAGTTTTCCACAACAAATTTCAAAACATTTATTTATTTGACTTTGGTTTCTTACACCCCACACAACTTTATCAGATATAAGAATACATTCTTGTGCTTTATAACTCAGTTTTTCCATATCAATAGTAGTAGTAAAGTGAAAAGTTGTCAGACCAGAAAATATCAGAAAGTACCCTAATATTTACAACAGATTTCATAACTGACTTAGTTGTAATGCAATAGTCCAGTCAGCGATGAAAACCATTTATATCACTCATATAGGTAAACGTTCGTAGTCCACTACATAATACATTTGTTCACAACAAAAATTATTCATTTTGTTAAAAACAATTCGCCAAGATGCGCATTAAAATCTCCTAATTTAAATACAAAATCCATATTATTACATTCTATTATAGCATTTATTTCACTAAAACAGCTTGTAAATTAGGATAAATTGACCCACGAGTCACAGGGCATATATACTGATGAATAATTTCGTCCTGTCGTTCACAACAGTTTTAATCGCAGCCAAACGCAATGAGTTACACTGCACAATGGACACTGATGTAAACAAAGATTTACGCCACATAATGGCACACCACCGCAATATTAATTAATAATATTTATTGATTAACCACCTTTATGTAACTTTGATGTACATTGTTATACGATTTGATTCCATCTCGATTATGCACTCAAAGGGATTAGGCAACAAATACCCTGAATACGTGATTACATACTCAGCTTTATACTGTAGGCATGGGAGGACTGTAGATTAATAAATAGACATTTAGTCAATTTTCTAGTATATAGAGTATATAGATCGAGTATATAAATTTTATTTTGATTAAATCGCTATTGGGTCAGTACTTCTCAGCAGTTATATAAATATATATATATATATATATATATATATATATATATATATATATATATATATATATATATATATATATATATATATATATATATATATATATATATAGGTACATAATTATGTAGCCCTTTCTATTACATATACTTATGTTCCTGTGATAATTATATCTCAAATAAATGACTAAATTTATGTTTTTTTAGAGCATTTATCACTCCAACCTTTTTATCACTTGTCTTTATGTCATTTTTTAAACTGGTAATCGCAGTATCACCTGATGATAATTGCGTTGTAATAATGATTCATTACAACTCACAAGTGCTGCCTATCCTTAAGTCTGCAACAAAACACGACTCTTATCCATCTGCATACATCTTCATACATCTGCGTACATCTGAATACATCTGCGTACATCTTCTATATATACACTGCCTGCATGTTTTACCGGGACGTCACTAGTCTAGTCCAGGGGTAGCTTTGCCGTACTCTAAGGCGGAGAGCCGCCTTAGAGTCCGGCAAAGCTACGTACGGTCAACTATTCGAAATATTGAAGTCCCGCTTGACAGAGGTTGGAGAGAAGAGGATTCTGATTAATTTTTATGATAAGTAATGCGTTTTTAAAGACTTCTCATAAGGCCAAGATACCCAGTTATGCTTTAGTTGCTATAGCTACTTCATAAGTTTAACTCGCTGTGTCTTGAATTCTCAGATTATAGAACTAAATTAATTATTTATTAAATTTATATTTATTTATTATTTAAATTCCACGGCTGGGCTGCCAGTCTGCTCTCAATTCTTATATCTGAGAAATATGGGGCAGTTATTTCGTCGCGCTTCTACAGCGCCCGTTGGCTTACTTTACATTTCCCCTTTCATTCTTTTTCTTTCACCATCGAGCGCGTTATTATCTACTTGCCATCAAAAAAAAAAAACAATTTCCAGTACAAATTGAGTATTGGAATCGATTTGAGAAATTGTCGGCGGGAAATAACAAGGCAAATCTAAATCTAAATCAAGCATAAAACAATAATGTCATAAATTCTGCAATACTTTCTTTATTTATAGAATAAGAGTGATAAACGAGCACACAATCCACCTGATGGTAAGTGGATAATGTGGCCTACGCATATCCTCATCAATCCTCAATCAAGAACCAAAATTCAGATACGATGCCACCACTGAGGGCTAATAGGAATGCCCCGTTTCCTGTAAAAGAGTCTCCGGTTCTCTATACTCAGCATACGAAACGCAGCAGCACTGAGCTACTGGGTCGGCTCTACGTTCTCACAGAACACCAACGGAAAATACGTTGGTATTCTGTGAGAGCGTAGAGCCGACCCATTCGTGCTACAACCATAACAAAGCTGCATCATGGCTCTACCACGTAATAAATTCATTCTTTTTCTTTTATTTCTTTCTGTTTTTTATTATTTAAATAAAATCCACACTAGGATAGGACTTTTCATGGAGGCAGTTTACATACAAATTGCAATAGGACAAATTTCTGTTCCGTGCGATATTCGAAAATTAATGAATAATTATTTATCCATTTCTAGTTGTGTTATCGTATTAATTGACAACAATACACAAAAGTAAGTGACGATTTTTAGAGCGTCATCGCTTTGTACGACTCTTGGTAATTGCTTATAACGTGGTCAAGGAGTGGTCTAATGAGTAATAAATAGTAAGATACGTGTTGCTTATTCGCTAACTGTGTCTAAGGACATAGACGGAAAGTTACAATAAACGTAAACCAAAACGTGACATGAAAATTAGAAAGTAATAACAGTTACAAACGGTCATGAAAGAGTTTCAAACGAATGGGAAGCAATACTGCCGCACAAAAAAGTATAATTAATTTCATCACACGAGCAAGAACCCAAAATTTCTCTAAGATTACCATCTTTACCAATAAAAATTGCGTACATTTAAGAAATATTTTATGTTGATCTCTCTCTCTCTCTCTCTTTCTCGCTCTACCTCTAATTCTCTTACTCTCTCTCTCTCTCTCTTCACTAAATGACAATAGAAAGAGAAAAGTAGAGATAATTAATATACTTAATTCTAGTAAGCGATAATTAGCAAATATGAGTAAGGCCAATTATTTAAAGCGACTAAAGCACGTCCAGCCACTTTTAAAGAGCTATTCCGATTGGAATCAACAGTAAGAGAAGACAGCTGGTCTAAGCTAAGAAGATAGCTTAGATTATTAAGTAAAGCTTAAAAATGTTTATAATAAGCCAAGGCATATAGGATTGCATGAAGGTCTGCATAGATATTATCAACTTGATGGGTGCTAAATCATATATTGAAAAACCTCTTCAATTGCTTTATTGATTAATCAGTCGAACATTAAGTATCGACCGAGAATACTACCATGTATTGGAAGCATACGCTCGATGAAATATTCGATTCGCGATTGTTTAAGAGGAAACCTGTTGTGATTATTCTCAGTGACGAATGAACTCCGAAACAATTTTCAAGAGACCTGCGGTGTGTGTGGATTAAGAGATTCTACGAATAGCAATACATTGAGGTTAGTAGTGTTACACGCAAGTGTGAGTCATAATTCAGGAGCAAGTATTCCGATAACATTCCGATGATATCCTGGACGTCATCCTTAGTGAAATTGGAATGGCTCTCCAACACCTAAAAACGGCAAGGGGAATTATTACAGAGCTTTTTATAGCAGGTAGAGAACCGATATTTATATTCCCTGACACTGTATTAATTCGTTCTTTACTATGGCGCTACTCCGGAGATGTGGGGTAGATGCAAAAAGACCATATTTTTGTTCAAAAAGAGCAACAATGCCCTATTGAAGAACCCTTGTAAGCCGTGCCTTCTAAACTAGCTGATTTCCGAAAAGACTTTTGGTATCTTAGACCACATACATACGCTTCAGCAATTTGTACAGAAGAAGACCGAAGAGTGCACTATTTGCCTTAAAAGCCTTTATAAAATCCTAAGAATATTTTTTTCAAAAGCGGCACATGATATCACATAATTACATTTCAGCATCTTTAATTTTAAATCCAAAATAGCGGGGCTGTTGTCCTAAGCGGGTTGTTACAGATAATCTTTTAGTTATTATATTGTCATAATTTTATTTTATTAGAGTACTATGTAGGTAATATTATTTTGTATTTTAATCTGTAATGTTGAATGCATGAAAAACCTCATAGATTGCTTTGATTTATTATTATTATTCTATTATAAATTTATAATATATCATCGTCTATTCAGTCCTAATAAAATTTGATTTTATTAGAGTACTATGTAGGTAATATTATTTTGTATTTTAATCTGTAATGTTAAATGCGTGAGAAACCTCATAGATTGCTTTGATTTATTAATATTATTCTATTATAAATTTATAATATATCATCGTCTATTCAGTCCTAATAAAATTTTATTTTATTAGAGTACTATGTAGGTAATATTATTTTGTATTTTAATCTGTAATGTTGAATGCATGAGAAACCTCATAGATTGCTTTGATTTATTAATATTATTCTGTTATAAATTTATAATATATCATCGTCTATTCAGTCCTAATAAAATTTCAACGTAAGATGCCACTTATGTCCTCAATGAAATTGGTCTGGATTTTTTGTAAGTACCTTTTAATAAATTTTCCTGTAATAAATTGCAAATTGGTTTGATTTTGTGTAGTAAAAGAAGTTATGGGAATAATACACTACAGGGTAATTTTCTAATTGGCTCCATTCACAGACATATATTTAAATAGATAACGCAAGGACCGCGGTTTGCATGAATGCCAAGCTCTCCACATTATTTCTGCCTTCACAAGCGCTATGTTATGATAGGCAATTTCTTTTCGTGCTTGATTATTAGGTATTATTATACATTATGCTCGAAATAAAGGCGCTGCGACGCATACAATTTTAGTTTAATATGTAAATCGATTTTTCGAATTAGTTTTTTTTTTCATTGTTATGAACCAACCGTTCCCGACGTCTCAATCCGTTTTTTTAGATATAGATCATGTAGCAAAATAAAAACAAAACACATATTTAATAATATTTAGATAGGACTTTATAAACTTTAAGCGTAATTTAATTAAGTTATAATTCCACTGTTTTCAAAATCAAGTAGAATCGAGAACATTTAGTATGTTGCATAGAGTGAATCAAGCAAGCCACTTCTACAGTCTATACGCCAAGTGACGTCCCAGTGGTGCAGTGTCCTAGCAATGACTTGCGGCGATAAGGGCCGCGGGTTCAAATCCCGCACGGAACCAGTATTTGTATGACCTACAAATAATTGTTATGGATCGGGATGTTTGTCCTTATGAAAATTATCTACGTAAACTGCCTCCACGATACAGTAGAAAATCCAAGAGTTACGTGTTTTTGATAGAGTGCAAAAGTTAAATAGTATTACTATTTTTATGTCTGACTATTTTGATTCAATGCGGTAAACACCCGTTTGCATAAATGAATGAATTACGCGAATGTATTCTGATTATAAAATGATTTTACCGTTGGAAGGGAAACGGCTCCGTTTATTATATTACTCCCAACTGTGGCATGTTTGCAGTTTCTAATGACACAGTGCGGCATTTTTCGCCTTATTGACTTACTTCTAGCTATTTTGAGGTTCGAGCGCGGATTGATGCGTAACAGCGGCACCGGCAGTAATTTTTAATCTAATCTGGACACGCAAATTAGATATACTTGCGTTTTCTATTCAGATCTATGCCTGTGGTTATATACGTTAATCGTTAACGTTAACGAAAAAATAGGAACATAGGCATCGATATAAAGCACATTAGAACTAAAAATATAAAGCTAATCCACCTCCGTAATTAAACTTTCCCCGAGAAAGCGGGATAAAATGTCAGTTGCAGTGTTTTAGTAAGTAAAAACTAGTTAGTTATTTTAAATTGTTGTGCTTTTTATCCTTTTTTTTTAAACAATTTTTATACTTCATAATTTTCAATTCGTATTTTGTAATTTGTACTTCGTACAGGGTAGGATATAGTTGAATTTGATTATACATATAATTATGTATCTAACATCTTTGTCGTAATTTCTTATATTAACTCGAATACTACACATTTATTAAAACTACTTTTCTTACGGATTTTATCGCGTTTAATTTATTTTATTTTTATTTTTAATGCCCGATGTTTCAGGTGCTTTCTAGCACCCATGATCACGGGAGACTGAGGTGACTGACGTCCCGATGTCATTGTTAACCTGGAGTACGTTCAGCTTTTTAATCATTATTTATGGTCGGATCTACGCAGAATGAACTTACTGCGTCTTGAAGTTTTGCAGTGGTATGCTTGGGTTTGGTTTTAATTTTATTAATTATAAAGTCCTAAGCGTTTGGTAGACCCAGCCTCCTTTTCTATTGAAATTAGGATGTTTTATTTTAAATGGTACGTGCATGGTACGTGAGGCTATTGAAATTAAAAAAAAACAACCTAATTTTCATTGAGAAGGAGGCTGGGTAATACCACCTGCTTGGGACTCCATAATTAATAAAATTAAAACTAAATCCAAGCATACCACCGCAAGACTTCAAGGCACAGTAAGTTTATTCTGCGTCGATTGGACCATAAATAATAACTAAAAAGCTGAAGGTACTCCGGGTTAATACTGACATCGAGACGTCAGTCACCTCGGTCCCCAGTGACCATGGGTGCTGGAAAGTACCCAAAACGTCGGGTATTAAAAATAAAAAATACGTGTGGCACTCGGTGACTGCCGCGGTAAATCTGTTGCATAGCATTTTTTATCAACTTATGCTTATTATAATTATTTATTTATTTTATTTATGCAGTTAAATCTTTGATATTAAATCAAGTTACACTTTTTGAGCGTGGTGACCGATAAGAAAACAATTTTTTTTCTCTTATTGAATAAATGAGAAGTTAATATTGTTTAAAATATTTTTAATATCTTACAATACATGTAGGTTATTCAGGAATTTTTATCATTGAGTTAGCAGCTAGTGTACACGCATACGTCTAGTCGCACGCACACAAACACCGTGCCGAAGTCTGCCGAGTGCCGAAGTCTGCCGAACTGAAACGACGTTAGACGATGCACGGCTTTCAACGCCACACCTCCGTGCCCGTCGGAGTGGGGAGCGTGAGGTTTTTTTTCGTTACGGAATTTCTGAATTCGGTCCCCGCGCTTAAGGCCCGCGATAAAAGCTATGCAATAGCTTAAAAATAAAATAAAATGAACGCGATAAAATCCGTAAGAAAAGTAGTTTTAATCAATCTATGTCATAACTACGATCCATTTGTTTTTTCATACGTGGTAGAGCCACGGTGCGGCTATATTATGGTTGTAGCACGAATGAGTCGGCTTGACCGGGGAAAGACCGTGTTCTCACAGAATATCAGCGTCAAATAGCAGCTTAATACTGCTGTGTTTCGTATGGTGAGTGTAGAGATCTGGTGACTCTCTTCTACTGGAAACGAGGCATTCCATCTTAGTCCTCAAGGGTGACAACGTATCTGCGTTTTGATTTTTAATCGAGGATAAATGTAGATGTTTATGGGCAGCAGCATCCACTTACCATCAGGTGGACTGTGTGCTCATTTATCACCCTTTTCTACAAAAAATCCTCGAAATAAATAAATGATGATAATGATGGTGATGACCTTTTAAACCATACGGTTTGTTTATGAAATGCAATGACAACTATACTATACTAATCAACCGTTGACATTATTATCGTTTGAATTAAATGTCTGTCGAATGTTGCTTAAACGAACCGACGATTACCCGTTCAACTTTATAATTACGCTCATCCTGGTCAAGTTTTGACATAAAGCAATCCCCCCCCTCCCCCTTCAGTGTGTACGGAAGGGAGATATGAGGTTATAGGAAGGACAGACACTTGGCAAGCAATACCCTCGAACAAAATTAAAAATACACAAATTATTTCCGCGTAACCACAGTCATTAAGGAGTATGTTAAAGCTGAATCTGAGTGACAGAGTAAGAAATTGTTTGATAAGAGTGTGATTGGAAGATGATGTGACCAAGATTAGGAAAGAAATGCTTCGGTGGTATGGTCATGTACAAAAATTGAATGAGGTCATGTACAAAAATTGAATGAGGAACAAGTGACAAAGCAAATTTATGTTGCAGAAGTGAACGACAAAATTAGAAAGGGATGTTCTAGGCGAAAGAATATGACATAACAGTGACACGTAATTAAAAAATATATATATATATATATATATATATATATATAATTACGTGTCGCGTTGTTTGTCCGCGATAAACTCCCAAACTACTGAACTGATTTCAATACGTAATTTTGCACACTGTGTAAAAAAAATATTTCGATGAGTGATGAATGTAGTGTTTCCAAAAACGCATTGGAGCGGCGCGGTAGACTAAATGCTGTAATTTAACTTTACTCTACTTATAGTTGATATTGACAACAGAAATTAAGGATAAATTGTATAAATGAAATATCAATTAATGTAATAGGTACCTTACGTACTTTTTTTATTATGTGCCCGCAAATATGCAGGTCTAGGGAAAGATACCAGTATCACTGCGACCTAAAAGATCTATTGTGAACGCTGCTATGGCTATAGTTCACTGAGAAGCTCTATGATGATGAATAGTAGGAGTTGCTTAGCCGTGAGCAATTTCACTTCTTCTTGGCGGAATAGATAGTTTCCCAGATGAGTGTTACGTTTGCGCATTAAGGGTCCGCAATCAGTTAGGATATGTAGAGGCGTTTCTTCCGTTATGGAACAGAACCGACACATCCTTGAGTTGCTTAGACCCAGGATGGACATGTGCTTTTTAAGACAACAGTTCCAGTTAGGGCTCTTCTTATCTAATAATCTTTATCTTTGTGGATTAATGATTTGTTGATCTTGAGGAATTGAATAATATGCCGTTGTCATTTTTTTAAAATTTGGCTTTTCTTAATACTTGGTTGGGAGGACACTCAATCCAACTCTCAACTCAACTTAACACTCATTTCAACTCGAGAAACAACCGACGCACTAATTATAATCACGACTAATTTGTTTGTCAGGTGAGGAAATTTACATTTTCTGGAATGTTAAATCTTAATTGCTGCATTCATGTGATTATTGATCACAAATATTAAAAATATTACGTATAGTTCGATTATTTAAGGTTGTTAAAGCAGTAGGCCTTATTATTACCTTACCGTAGTAAAATAAGGCCTGTTAGCAAGGTTTTTAGAAAAGTTTAATTGTGTTTTTCTTCATGGCAAATCTTACAATTTTTCGTTCATACTTTATAGAAACTCTACTAAGCCAATGATTTTAATTAAAATCTATTGATCCAATTGGATATTTCTCACTTTTCTTCGAATTTCAACTTTAATAACGCATAGCTAAGGGAAATTTTCTTAAACCGGCAATCACTTTTTCTGCTTTCCTTTACTAACGTTAAATTTATTTTAAAAACTAGAGCAAAGACGTTTCCTCTTCCCTATCCAATGCCGTGGTGTATAACTAACTTTAATGTAGGAACCGTTATTTTTTCATATTATTTTATGAACTAGCACTTCTTATTAATTTGTGTTTTATGAAAGTCAAAAATATCACAATGTGTACAAAAATGTGGCAAATCTACGTCCTGGTATCACGGCATCTTATGGGATCTATAACATTAGTATTGGTACACTTGTTACGTGATTTATTTGGGTCGTAAAGGCTAGAAGCATGCTGTTTGGTGATGATGCGGTATTAAATAATTAACTTACTGTGAGAACTTGACTTGCTATTGTATCTAATATACATGCAACAACTTTAACGGAAATCCCCAATAAGTTTACCGTTTTCTTAACATCAATAATTTTGAAATATTAGAACAAGCCTTTACATTTCGTTTAAGCAATGATTCGGAGGCCGACAACCCACCTGCAATTCCCCAGGTGTTGCAGTTGTTCATGTGTGGCGGTAGTCACTTACCATCAGGTGAGCCGCGCGCCTGTTCGCCCGCTCTTCTATAAAAAATTATATCGATTAAGTATCAAAATGCATATTATTTGCATTATCATTACAAGTCTAAAGTAGGTCATAAGCTCCCACTTTTTCAACCCATTCCAAATCCCTGCGTACCTAAGAATACTCGATTCCTCGATTCTCAATATATATTTTGTAATAAGTAAAAGAAATTTTATTGACATATATTATACACGTTACAGTTATATACAATTTTAATCTCATCGATGCTACAAAACAATTGAAAAGGTCCAATGAAAACATTTCTTTGGATAGTCACGGAGATTTGTTTCAAAGTGCGGGATATCCTCAGGTTGGGGATATACCCCTTCTCAATCGAAAAGTTAGTAAGTTTATCCTAGCCGCATACATGTGTACGTTTTTAATTTTATCTGTAATTAATTTATAACATTTATGCGATGTTGTGGGGCTGAAACCTGGAACGAAACTGTCGAAAATCTGAAATAAAAGTATAGGATAAAATGTTTACACGAATAAAAAACATCTCTTTGAAAATGTTGCCTCGTCTGTCCCTAGGTAGGTTTTAATCTTTTAGCGTCATCAAATCTTGCTGATTTTAATTTTTAAGACTTGCATTAGGCATTTTTGCATATTTTGCGTCATAAGTCGGTCACCAGAGTTTCGTTCTGCAGTTAACGGATGGCACTCCGTGAATATTCAACATTTGAAGAGATTTAATGAGACATTTTTTACACAAAACTAATGTAAGTAATCATTTATACTTAATAATAAGTTATGCAATTTTTTTTCTAAAAGACTAAGAATAAATAGCCACCGTAATAGTAACACAAAAATCAATAGTGTTTTCAATATAGGTATTGTAGTTTTCTTTTTTAGAATGTCCGCAACTTCAAATAATTTATTTTGGTTATAAAAATAGTGATGTATATGTATAATATGCATAGTAATGCCCGAAAAGTAGTATAACTTTGGATATACATGAAGGTGGACCAAAGTTAGACAGACAAATACGATTCCATTAAATAGAATTAGATGGTCTAAAGGTTGTTTATTTTTCAAAGAAATCTGTTTGAGCACACCTGATATTTATGTGTTTAACGTGGTCGGCTTTTACTTTCTAATAATTCATCTTTAGTAAATACACTCGAATATACTATTCATTCACATTTGAGACATACACCTGGTACCGTAAATACTAGAGTGAACATTCAACACCGTAAACATCTATGGTTTGCGCACAGGTAGTAGAAAGTTCTGATGCTGAAAATTATTGTGTTTCCTAAGTAATATTTGATTAGTTTTAAAAAACTTGCGCTCGGTTTTAACCGCACAAAAATTACTTTAACGAATTTTAAAACGTAATACGAAATGATACGGTTAAATAATACGAATAGCGCGGACTATAACATTCTCCTTTAAAATGTCTTACAGAAATACTATCATATTATTGTTGGATCTATATTTCGATTGCTATTGATATATTGATTTGCTATTCTATAATTCGATGGCTGCGAGTGTGGGGCATTATTTTCAGACCATTATACTACGGACTTCAGTCATCAATCGATTACGGCGTAATAATTTAAATATTGATGTATACTTTTAAATACTTTAACATTATTAAATAATGAAAAATATACCTAAATTAGCGTAATGCCAAAATGTAAGCCTTCTCGGCAATCTCATTTTATGAAAAAATGTGAGCATTGCAATTTAAAACGAGTTTAGTTTATTGTATATTGATTTGTTGCAATGTTTTTTTTTCAACTTTTCGTTCTTATTTAAAATTTATTTTTACTTATTCATCAGTCCTATAAAAGTTTACTATTAAATTTCTCCCATCTATTATCCTATGGATCTTGCCTGGCCGTCCTTCACTGCCGGCCGTATTAGGAATACGACAGAAAGACCCCAGAGTAACCGACATAGCCCAACGGATAAGTAAATTGAAGTGACATGGGCCGGCCACATAGCTCGAAGAAACAATAATCGTTGGGGAAAAAAGGTTTTCGAGTGGCAGCCTTGTACCGGCAGGCGAAGTGTAGGGATGGGACCCCCACTAGATGGATCGAAAACCTGGTAAGATATGCAGGAAATCGATGGATGGAGATGGCTCAGCACCGTGCTTTGTGGCATTCCTTGGGGGGGGGGGGGTGGCCTATGTTCAGCTGTGTGAGGAGATTTAGCCACTAATGAAAATATTAAACAGATTAATCATAAGAAAAATCTGATCCTGACCAGATTCCCTTTTTTACCGGTCCGCCTTATCAACCAGACTTAGCTCTATCACAATGAAATAAGAGGAACGAGGAGAAGGGCCGGCTCGAAGAGGTGCTGTAAAGTTTTCATAGCGAGGTGCCACTTACCCTACCCTCTGCGACTCATAAATATGTCAAAATGTACCTACGATATATGCGACGGGATATGCGACTAATGAGGAATACTTGCCAACCCATAAGAAGTATAGGTAGACATTATACATAAAAAAGGGAATAGGTGAATTTGTAAGACACAAGGTTTTCACTTTGCGCTATCTAAAATTTGTACAGATGATTAACTTGACGATGAAAACATTACTGCTAAAATTTACTGATGAAAAGTATGCAAATAGATTCTAGAATTCATGTCCACTATTTGTGCAATGTTACGGATCGTTGGTTTTCCGGTATGATGCATTTGACGTTCGTGTCTCTAACACCGTTCTTATCTGACACGATTTATAAATTTTTATTTTCTTCCCTGATGTACGAAAAAACAAACAACTTTAAACGTATTTTCAGAGTGTAATCAATTTGTTTTAAATATCTGCAGATATTCAATGGGTTTCGTGTGACAGCCCAGGAACATCCGTACATCGTGAGCGTTCGTCGACTATTCACACATTATTTAACGGCAACGTTGCTCACGAAACAAATAGTCATCACCGTTGCTTCTCCCCTTTACGAGTGAGTTCTATTTGTTTTGAGCGACCGAGTTCTTTAGAATTTAAAAAAATATACAAAAAGTACGCAAGCACTATATAATTGAAATTCTCCCTCCCCATATTGTAAGTTTCCATATTTAAATACGTTCGTTTTTAAATATAGATATATTTAAATCGAATAGGAAATATCATATAAACACAGTACCAGTACGCAAACGTATTTGGGTATTTAAAATTTAGAAAGAATTTCAGATTTATTGATAGACAATTTTTAAGAGGTCGTCAACTGTTTTTATTAAGTAGTATTCTCCGGTAAAATAAATCTACTCTATTTGATCATAAATAGAATAACAGAAGAATACATAATATATGTTTGGTGGTTAAATTTAATGCCGCTTTCCATATACTTAACATATGCCGCTTTTCCTCATCGTTTTGTGTTTCCTCTTGCATCCTTGGTACACATCTGTACAGTAAAATACACAGAAAAATAGAAATTTTACCACTTATTTATTATTTGTATAGAAAAATCCGTAACTCTCATTTTAGTTGCTTAATGTATCCCATTATATATTCAAATTCACATTTTGAAAAATATGAAATAAGACACAACTACCTGTCAATCGTGTAATCTATCATAGACAAATTCATGTCTAACAAATAAACTCAAAAATAATTTGTCCATTAGACATTACTTTGCCACATTTTCTATTAGAGAATGTTTTTTGTGATTTTTTTCTTATATAAAATTTTTAATTTTTAAATTATTCATTCCTAAATTTGCTCGTAAATGTACCAATGTACCAATGTCAACTATTACAGGAAGGTCTAGAACCCTATAAGATAGGTTTACTTAGAATAGTATTAGGTATATAAAAGGTTATTTTTACATCTGGCACATAAATCATAGTTTATATGATGGTTTGTATTTTATGTAGTATTTTATGTGCGGGGGAAACCAATCAGAAAATATGCAGTAGGTATGTATTGATTGCATGTATAAATATATATTAATGTTATATCTCGCACATAAAATATCGTTCATATGTTATTTTTACATGTGTGTCACAAATAAAACATCATGCAAGTGTTAATTTTACTTGTAGAATATAACATTATGGAGATATTAATTTTACACCTAGCACATAAAACATCGTAGCGATGTTTTTTAAATCTCGCAAATAAAACACCATAGATATCTTAATTTTACATCTAGCACATAAAACACGAAGCGTTAAAGGCGTGAAACTTCGGTACATACTGCAATCGATATAATGGTGAACATTATTGTACTATAGTATAAAGATTGACGAAAATATTTTACATAATTTATGTATGATATTTACTGATTACATCTATGACAAAAATAAAATTGACTTTGTTCTTTTATAATTTATATAAAAGTTAATCGTCACGCAGTTAAAATATAAATAAAATAGAAATATTACATATTGGCATAATGAATTTTGTGTTATTTTTGAGTTTATCATGTTTGTAGATGTGTCAGGATCATCTGTGATCTACATTTAATCGAAAACCGAACGACTTACTTCGTCATTGATAACATATACAGCTAAGGAGTGGAATAATATTCCAGCAGCTCTGTATTTACATTCAATCCAAACATAGCTTCAAGGCAAGAGTGAATAGGGTTTTGTTAAGCTAAGTCAGTGCGCTTTAGCATCTTCGGCTGCATCACCGTGATAGTTACATTATTTTTTTTTAATTCTGCCGCCAAATAAGTGCTTGCACTGCTGTTTGGGTCTGAATGATATAGAAAGCCAGTATAATTACAGACTGGGGTCATCTTAGTTTTTAGAGGTGACGACACATCTATAACCTCTGTTGTTTGAAGTTGTCTACAGGTGTCCATGGACTGTCGTAGCCCCTTACCTTCGGGTGGATAAACTTATCATTCACTTATTTTATAAAGAGGGCAAGTAAATTTAAAGACAGAAACAATTAATCTAAGTGTACAAATTGCATGTCACGAGATATTGCAGCCTACGCAACTGTATCACAGTGTCATTGAGTGGCGGCCGCTCGAGGTGTATAAAAACGAGCTACAACATGCAAAGAAAGGCAATCAAACAATAAATTTAGTATGCATCTTTGTCAATGTCCTTTCGCACGGTCACAGGCTTAAGGGAAAAGCCTTCAACTCTCATTTCATTTACCTTTGGTTAGACAAGGCGTGACATCACGTCGCCGTCGTATTGTTTATGTTTCCGCGTGAATATCGTATATATGTAGCAATATTCTAATGTTGAGTATCTAACATTGACGAGCCTATTCAGTGACCGGATAGGTCGTGGTTGACCAGCGAATAGGCCGGCGAGATCACCAGACCTAACACCTCTAGACTTTTATTTGTGGGCCAAACTAAAACGATTAATGTACACAGAAGGAGCGTACAGCTATAGTGATATAAAGCAGCGTATAAAGCGTAATAATAATAATAATAATAAACAGCTTAACAGCCTTTTGTCCGGTGTGAATAAGACACACGCATATAACGGCTGGGTCATGCCTGTCCTCATGTATACCTTTGGCATACTCAGGTGGAGTCAGACTGAACTAAACGCCCTGGGTAGAAAAGTCCGCACTACAATGACGTCCCATAGGATGCATCATCCGAGATCGTCGGTAATGAGGCTGTACTTGCCGCGAAAGTATGGTGGGCGTGGCTTCTTGAGCGCGCTCACCATGCATAATCGCGAATTGTGCAGCCTCCGTGATTACTTCCTGGCGAGATCGGATGATCCATTCTATAATGACGTCATTTCTAGTGATAAAGGACTTACACCTCTATCCTTAGCCAACGAGCAATGGCAGGACCCGGCAGTACAGAGCATTTCCGACCCGGTAGACCGTATGGAAGGAGAAGGAGCTCCACGGGAGGTACTACACGGCTCTACATGAGCCCCACGTAGATACAGCCGCCTCCCTCAACTGGCTACGTTTCGGTGACCTCTTCGGGGAAACCGAGGGTTTTGTCTGTGCAATACAGGATCAGGTTATTAAGACCAACAACTATCGGAGATACATCCTAAAGGATGGCACTGTCGACGTCTGTCGAGCTTATCGCCATCCCGGGGAGTCACTTAGGCATGTCATTTCCGGTTGTTCGGCGCTTTCTAACTCTGAGTACTTGCACAGGCCCAACCTAGTAGCCAGAATTCCACACCAGGAGCACTCTCTGAAATACGGTCTCGTGGACCGGAAATTGCCGTATTACAAGTACTTGCCGGAAGCTGTACTCGAAAATGACCGCGCCAGGCTCTACTGGGACCGGGCCATCATCACGGACAGGACTATTCTTGCGAATGAATAAGCCTGATATTGTGCTGATGGACCGGGCACAGTCAAGGATATTTTTGGTCAACATTACCATTCCGTATGACGAGAATCTCGTGAAAGCCGAAACGGATAAACTAACAAAATATCTGGACCTGGCTCACGAGGTGACCGACTTGTGGGGTGGTATGCCGGCCGAAATTATTCCTGTAGTCGTCTCTGCGAATGGGCTAATCCCAGTCAGCCTCTCGGGTCATCTGAGGCGACTCGGACTCCATGACGGACCGCTCCGGGCTCAAATGCTGAAGGCGGTGCTCCTCGATACCGCCCGCATCGTCCGCCGGTTACTTTCCCTTTCCTTCTAACACTCGGCCGTTTGGTCTCCCCTGCCGAGGGCTTCCATCTGGTTGGGCTTTTATTTATTTATGTATTTTTGTATTTATTTTATTTTAATTATATTTATGTATATTTATATTTTCATTTTAATTTATAATTATATATTTATAGAACCCAACCAGATGAGAAAACTATATAGATACCCCACATAATAATAAATACTTTTATTTCTCAAAAATTTTAAATATTTATTTATTTATTTATTTTATTCTTTATTGCATCCTTAACAAAAGAATACAAAGGGCGGACTTAATGCCTTGAGGCATTAAGTCAAATATACATGTTTTGAGACGCCCCAGAGAGTAATTTCCATACTCCTATTGGGGAAAATGAAATGAATGAAATGACTTAATCTTACAGATAAATAGTAAATTGTTATTTGTTCACAGAGTTCCGATCAATGAGTTGGGTGTGGTTGCTGGAGAAACTTATTCCGATCGTGGTACCACTTTGAGTACTGTTATAATAGTAATAATCCACGAGGACTTCAATCCATACACGCTATCAGCTGATTTAGCTTTGCTTCGTATATATGAAGAATTTGTTTACAAGTACGTAGAATATTTTTCGTAAATTTTACTGTCATGACCTTTTTCCTGTGGCGGGTTAATGTTATATATAACATTGTTTTTTTATATAAAATAAGCTTAAAACGGCTTCGAATGTGATACTCGTAAATAAATAAGTATATTCATCTTGGCCAATTATAGCAGCAAATCTATAAATCCAATGCTACCACTGATTCGCATAGTATCTTGTATCTTGCCTGAAGGAGTTCAGCTATACGTTTGCTTTTCTCTCATAATATTTTCTGTATTTTGAATACAAACATACAAATATTTCGTTATTGATCCTTAAAAAATAATTTTCTTGGTGCGCCATTTTAGTCAAACTTGTTGTTACTTGTTATTTTGAATGTAACGTCGATTCTGACTATATTAATTTAATGAAACGGTATGGATTCTTTCTCTAAAAGCAAGGATTACTAACGAGCATGTAGCACTATGCTGCGGTCGCAATAACCAAGAAACTGGATGACAAAGACGGAGTTCCGCGTTACCAGTAAAAAAGATCTTTTATTCTCTTCACATATGAAACTTTATGGTGTTATTTTACGCTAGTAATGTACGTAAGCGTAGTCCTCTCCCATCGAACCGAAACTTTCGTACTGCAGCAATAAAACCGCAGCAGAGTGGATATACGACATTCTTTACACATTGACACGCCACTACAAAGTTACACATCATAGTAAAGACAACATATATTATGTACTCATAAATTTGAAAATCGAAAACTTATAATCTCTCTCATATAAAAATCAATTGCTGTCAGTTTGTCTCACAAAAACTTAAAACGGCTCGATCGATTTTGATGAATTATTTGTGTGTATACGAGTCCCTGGATGGTTGAAAAACTCAGTTAGACCCGGTAGGTGGCACTGTTGTTGAGATTCAGAAATAGCCCGCGCGAAGCCGGGCGGATCGCTAATCTTAAATATTTTTATTTCGAAACTTTCGAAAAAAAGAAAGACCCAACCAAGTAAAAATCATGCCAAGCTTATTGTATGAAAACTCACGTACACATATGCGTTCAAAGTCATTTACAACCAAAATTATAGTTTCAGGTGTATATATATATTCAGGTGTGAACTTATACAATCGGGCTGTTAAAGAAATATATATAATAAAAGAATAGAGATGAGTGCTTGAGTGAAGGTCAAAAAGTTGAGCATGGTTTACTGCTTAGTTTAGCTTTAATGGATATTATTTTATTAGTTTTTATAATAAGCGCTTAGGCTGTGATGTACTAAAGCTCTTTTAATATTTGTAGGCGATGTTATTTATTGAAGTTCTTCTTCCAAAAATCCACTGCTGGAGATGGGTCATTCACGTTGTTAGGGGGCTTTAATCTTTAATCAGAATCACAGTTTTCCGAAATCATCAGTCACATTTAGTTATTAATAAATAATATTGTTAATTATTTTAGAACGACTGTCAAGCCGATCGCACTGGTGTCCCCAACGACTCCATTAACCGATGAGAGAGTGTTCGTCACTGGCTGGGGACGGTGCGATTTAACGGTATCTTATTCATAACTTTAAAATTCTACTGCGGACTACACATACTCGTAACTTATGTAGTACCTACATACTCGTACGAGACTAATATTTCAGTTATACGCCCATTCCATTCCACATTCATTCCATATTCATACTTAAATCGGACTTACATAAACAGTCGTTTCATTTCTCCACCTTAAAACCGACTCGGAACCTAGTTAAACTAAGTTAATAGTGGACCGTCCATCTCCACTATTACAGTGGTGACCCCGACGTGATCTGAAAACGCAACCAACAACCTTCGAAATCTTCAAGCTTCATGATCGTCACAGAATACCCCGCCCATTCGCTCCCGAGGAGATATCGCCTGCAGTCTTCATATCCTGCAAGCCATCTAGCTTCACAAGGTTCATCGCAGCACTGGAATAATAATGCTTCCTGTTCCTTCAAGCTACTCTCTGCGCTATACAGTGTTCGGCACGGCTCTGAGCCTCACTGCTCGCCTCTGCCTCACGGCACTCTCGCAGATTACTTGCCTTCTTCTCGACTCACCGCAGACTACAAGGCAATCTCCTGGCACTTGCACATTCGTCAGCAATGAGGCTGCACTATCGACCTCCGGTCTGAGCAGGGGGGTGATGTAGCGGCGCTGTCGTCGCGCCACTAACACACCGAAGCCTAAATCGCGCTATTAACATTCCGAATCATAGACAGTATATATAGAACTTCTCCGAACTATTACTCGGAGCGTAGGCCGCTCCCCGGGCAGAACACCTTGCCCGGCGGGAGATCTCCCCTTTTCCTTCCATGGCCACACACGCAAAGAGAAGGGCTCCATTATCACCATCATAACCATCATTCTTACAGCTCTTCACTTTATTATTATTGAAACATTTTTGTGTAAAATGGTGATTTCTCACTACGCGAATTAAAAAAGTGAAATGCGGTTTATCTTTAAATCATATACATATATACTTAAGCGACAATAGTCTATGCGAATCCGTCATTCGACTACTGTCGTGAAGCAATAAAAGCATTTTAAGCTTATCAGTGGTTAAAGGGAATAATAATAATATTAATAGCGTTGCTAGTATTTTTTATATAATAAAAATCCTGTATTATTTTTACGAAATTCGATTTAAGTATAGAGATTTATTAGGAGCACGTGAATAATAAACAATGTGTATGTCCCTTTGCCTTTGCCTGAAATAGTAAACCTACTAACACAGAAATATTTTATTTTTAAATAATTCCTTAAGGGGAAATGCGGCCCAAAAGACTTGAAGGTTTGGTATTTCAAGATACTATCGCCGTCGCTCTTGTGGAAGTGCGCTAGTTCTCGAACTGCACTATACTGCAGATACGACTGAATAGCCTAAGTCTCTCTCTCTATACTCTTTTTTTACTCTGTGGTAAAAAGGCATAATTCGAGGTTTGGCTCTCTACCATTTCCTCCTCAAATATCGGACCAATTCAAAAGATATTTCATAAACTGAATAAGAAAAATTTTTTTTTAGAATACTGGTGACAAACGAGCACACAGTCCACCTGATGGTAAGTGTACATTAGTGGTAGTAGAGTACATTTATCGTCGATTAAGAACCAAATTAAGATGCGTTGTCTCTTCTGAGGCCTAAGATGGATCTCTACACTCACCATACGAAACACAGCAGTATTAAGCTGCTATTTTACGCTGGTCTTCTGTGAGAGCGTGGCCCTTACCCGGTCGTGCCATTCGTGCTACAACCATAATATAGCTGCAGCGTGGCTCCACCACGTATGAAATGTATATAAGTACACTCTGTCTGTATGTTTATAAAGATAATGTAACAAAAAATGTCAACAAACAGGATAACATAGGGACATAGAATTGATTGATATTTATTTTACTGTAAAAAAATCATTTCTAGGTAATAAACCAGAAAGAAAATAGTCTACAGTATATATATGGAGAAAAGACCATCCATATTTCCTCTTAATAATAATATATAATTTATATAAGCTATTAAAAAGAAGTGTGGGTATATATAACATTTGTACTTTTAAGGGAAAAGAACTCTGCTTACCGCGTTCGTCGAGGTTCTTTCCTGGCGAAAAGATCGATCCAATGATGAGAACAGTGACATTTTTAATGTTGTCACCAAACTATTACTGCGAGGGATATGAACGTGTAAGATGAGATAAATAGTTAAACTCCTTTTTAATTTCGTATAAAATTATGTACGTACATAGTATATTTTATTTGCCGGCGTAGAATTATGGTAGAAAATCCTCGGTTAAGCGCTTGCCGTAAATTATGTGTACGCGGACATTCTGGTTTCGATCCCTACCAAAAACAATGAAATTGATAATTATTGCTATTTTAAGTGTTCAGCAATATATCGTGAGGAAATCAAATGTTCGCCGACTATCCGTCAATATACAATGATGTCGTCGTGCGGCGGACACTAACTTGCCTAGGCCTATCTTCGTATTCGAAACAGAGCAGAGTCTTTTTGTTTTTGCGCGAAGCAAATAAGGGCAACTCTCCGGTAACGGAGGAGGGAGGTGGAGAATGCTCATAGCATACTACACAGCCGGCTGCGTGGTTATGTGGAGACTTTTACCCACTAAACCCCACCTTTTGGGGATTGCCTTAACGATCTGACGAGAGATCTTTAAGCCGTAAACGGACGCGACCCTCCTTGGTAGAAAGGAGGGCGCAAGCGGCTAGTAGCCGCTTAGAAGTGTGCCTAACTAGGGCAGATTACGAGATATGTTAAGCAGACTCGGCCTGAGCCGCCAGGAGGCAGTTCAGGTCAGCTGAAAGCATATTGGGGGGGCTTCGAGAGAGAATTTCTCGGCCTGCGAACACTATAGCGAGTGTGAAGAAGAGGGGCTGCATAGGCAGCTGCCTCGCGAATGAGGCGATTTGAGTGGGAGAGCAGAGTCTTGTGTTGTCTTTTGTGTGGCTGTAACTTTACCTTTACAGGTATCTACAGGGAAACCTGGTTAAGTGGGCCCTGAATATGTGAGTAACCTCTGTTACTGTCCCTACACTTACGCATTGAAATACCTCTGTTACTGGGAATTTTCAAACTTTGTTAACTGAAATTAGATTTCATAGATTTTTATTATGTTTAGCTCTATAATTAGGACTTCGTAGTTCAATAACCCGTATAAGTGAGACAATTTATCAGGTTTAGACAAATTATGGCACGTGTGTACGAGAATCAAGTGAATAACATTGCACAGCATGTCGAAACGAAAGTATAATTCTCTAACAGCCGCTGATAAATTCGTTATTATTGGATTATAATAGTGGAAAGTCGTTTGACGAACAGTGCACGAAGTTTAATATACCAAAGTCAACTTTTTATACAATTATTCAAAATAAGGATACGTTTCCAGTGAGTTGACGGAAAAAGAAAACAAACGATTACGACCAACAGAATATCTTGGACTTGAATTTTGCTTTTCTTTTATAAAATTTGTGAAACATAAAATATGCATTTCTTTTGTATAAACATTTCCACCTCTTTACATGATAAATGGTACATTTCGACCTCTCATAGTGAGTCCCACTCTATAAACAAGACAACCTTTCTGTTATGTTATGTTAATATTTGGGAAACTGGGTAAATGAAAATCATCTATAAGTGATAAAAAGTTCTAGGGCCTTTGAGATCCCGGTTAACCAGGTTTCACTGTATTACGCTGTGAACCCTAGATTCGAAACTCAAAGTCAAATAAAAAAATGCTGTTATATGAAACTAGTTACGATGAGTAGCAGCATCATCATTATAATATGTGGTTAAGCTACTCTACTGGTCAAGAAATACGTCTGGGTTAAGACCATCTCCTCATTTCTGCCGCAGAGCAGCAGTGCAGTTACTGAAAGGTTCCGATTTAAACGATAAGAGAACCACTAGTTACAGGCATTCCATCTACATCCTCAAAGGTTACAACGCATCCGTGGACCGCATGAAGTTTCACGCTCTATTTATGGGTTGTAGACCGCAGTTTTGCCTTCATTATCTGTCTAATAAAAATATTCAGCATTTAATTTAGCGTACTGCCGTATTATTGAATAAGCATTAGATAGTCTCTTTGTGAGAATACTAGTAGTACTAACCACAGCTTATATTATCCGATTATTCGAAGGTCGCCGCCGTAGTATGAGATTTAAAAAATATCGAATAATACGGAACGGGCGAAGAGAAAAACCATGTACGCTTAAAGTTAAAAAAAGTTAAAGCCTATATACGTCCCACTCCTGGGCATAGGCCTTCTCTTATTTCTGAGAGGGTTTTAGGGCAATACTCGTATGTTGTTCGCCGCGCTGCCTCAATGCGTATTGGCGAACTTCACATGTCTTCGAAATATTATTTTTTATTATTTCTCAAACACGATATTTTCCTTCCGCGCCGAGCTCGTGGTAAATCAGCACTTAAAATTGCAATTGACAATTTCATTGGTGCCGGTGGGGATAGAACCCGGTTTGCTTGCATACTGTGAAATTTACAGCGAGCAGTAACCACCTGAGCTACAACTTACTGCGGAAATAACGCTATTAGGCGCCATGAAATGTTTGCATGTTGGTTTAAAGATGACTGACGCAATTTAGAGCTATCCTCGTCCATTTCGGTTCGAATAAAGGGGCGGATCAAGTCTAGAGTGCGTGCTATCGAACCATAGCAGACATGGAATAATAATAATTTTGTGAGCCGGACCACTCTCCACATTAACGGATGAGGCTTAGTGCGACCTTATTCGTTATTTGAAGCTGACTAAATCCGTCCATTTGTTAGTACTCACTATTAAAGCTTATTATTTTGTTCGTTGAACTATATTAAACTAGAAGTGAACTCTGTTGCAATAGTTGAAGTACTTCAATCTTACTTCTAACTATATACCTAAACTTATATTAAGGCTTTATAACCGCAGCGTGTCTTAGTTTGCGTTGACTTCATAAATTTTAAAGTTATGTCGGAACTCATAGGAAATCACGTCGTCTTTATATAAGTCACAGATGCTTTGGTTGAGATTATTTTTCACCATTAATAATTAATTATTCAAACATTAGGAGCCATTATGAAAATAAACTTCTAAATAAATGAAAATATAACATAAACATACAGACAGTCGAACAAATATACTAAAAAGCATAAATTTGGCTTTAATTAATATAATAGAATATTTTTTTTTATAAAATATTATAATTCTACTTATAATATTTTATGGATAAAATTATTTATAAGAAATTATTTATATATAGTTAAAATTATTATGGATAAACATTAACTCGATTAGCATACACATGTGTACCAAACATAAACATCGTACGCTCGCTCGATCAAGATACACATGTGTACCACAAGTACTACCCTTTGAAAAATAATTTTTTTAATTAAAACAAAACCAAAGACACTATGCAGTAGATAATAGTATCAAAGACAAAGATATGCTCTTTTATTTTAAACCATAACCTGGCAATGTTTCTTAGAAAAAAAAAAAAAGAAATCACTCTGAACTTCCGGCGTTCCACGTGTCACTTTGTTGAAGGTGCTCCATCTTTTTTTATAGAATTTTATATTTGTGTCTGGACTAAAAACGAAAGTATTATACTTTTTTATATTCCTTGTAATATAGTAAACACGTAGATATGTAATTTGTGGTATAAAAAAGTGAAAAGTAAATTGCCAAAAAGTACTTCAAATTCCGGAAAGCCCGTTTTGGCAGGTGAGTTATAAATGTGTTATTTTTCAAATTCTCATTTATTTTTAGTGTAAAATGTAAGTAAAAATAGTTTTCGTATATATTTCAAATAACATGACGTTGTATTTATTTCAAATTCACACAAACATATTTTAGAAATATTGTTCGAAATGTCATACAGATAAAATATTATTTTTTTTTTAATTTTTATAATATTTTAATATTTTGGTATGAGTAACGAATGGAAACACATAAAACATAAAAATATACATGTTTCCAAACATTTTCATATAAATTTCTCCAAAAACAAAAGTGTAGAATTCAAATTAGTAGTAATTTTGGCACTAAAAGTGAAGTATATACTACTACTTATGCTATAAAGGGTAATTTATGAATTTTATTATAATTTCTAACAACCAAAATAATTTTATTCAATAGTTTATACATTCAACAAGAATTCCTGTAAGTTTTATCCATAAATATTGTCTCAAAGTGAAAATATAGCAAAATTTGCAATATAGCAAAAAATTTGCTAATTTGCAAATTTTCCCGCCAAAAAAGGTCGCGAGCGAACGGGAGTGTCATATTACGCGTGGCCTCGTGAGCTAACAGGCTAAGTAGTTTCCCTGCTCCTTTGTTCTTAAAGGCTTGAAATAAGTCTACTGTCGAACATCAACATTTCCTGAGATAAAGAGAGATGTACGCAGATAATGCCTTATTCATAAGATGTGCATTAGCTTGTACCAGTACTAACTATTAGTACTTGTGCGTGTTAACTGACATATATCACTTGCTCTTGTCTTTTTCAATGCTAATGAATAATAGTCAGCTGCATACTAGGGTTTTATTTAAGATAACCAAATACCAGATATTTTGTACCCTTGGCACTTTTTTTGCTTGACTTTTGTTTTTATACTGATAGGTATCGTATATATACGCTATGCTTATACCGACATTTATTGGAAGCTGATCAACATTAATTAAGATGAACAAGATTCTCTAAGCTATTGCTAAAGCCACTTACGACATTCACGGGATTATATTATAATGCAAAGGAATCTCATATGCTAAACACATAGCGAAAATTGATTATATTAAGTATTTATTTAATTACATTGAGTGTAGCGAACCGCAGGCTCTTTTTACAGGAAATGAGGCATGCCTCGTGCATTTCACCTTAGTCCTTAAGGGTGACAACGCATCTGCATTTTGATTTATAATCGAGGATAGATGTCTATGGGCCACAGCAAACACCTACCATCAGGTGGACTGTGTGCTCGTTTGTCACCGTTATCCTATAAAAATAGAGAAACTTGCAAGAAGTTAACTCTGAAACATAACATCTTTTACAGCAAGGGACAGCTCTCCGACCTGGGATGCTATGCTTAGGCACGGCAAGGGAAGATAATCCAGTAGCGCCGTGTTTAGCGGTGCCCGGGGCCCCAGTGGTGCTTAATGCTCGCCTATTAGGCATTCAATCGTGGGGTTTTGGGTGTGGATATAACAACGACTTGCCACTGGTGTACACAGACGTTCGTTATTATCAACCGTAAATATATGAATTTTTATATGTACTTTGTGGTAGAGCTCCCATTCTGCTCCTTATGCCTCTTGCCTGCTCCTAGATGTCGGCCTGGGTAGTGGTAAGAGAGAGTATGATTACAGTATAGAATGTAATAGTAATAGTTTAATATATAAGAGTATAATAGTAATAGTTTAATAACGTCATTTATATAATTATACAGAATTTAAATATACACGCAAATTTGCAAGTTCATAATAAGTAATATAGGCGAACAAGGTGGTAAAGAAAAATTATTTTAATAAAAATCTCAAACATTTCGTCCTTTTCATCCTTTAAATTAAGAATGCGTGGTATATATAACCTACTATTTTACTATGCACGCACACATTCGTAAAGTCGCTCGGTCATAATTTCAAATAAAAGTAGAAGACTTATTTCCTCACATTTTCAAAACCTGCAATAACGCCATAACATTATTATTTATATATTTATACTTAAATATATGGATACTCTTTTAAAAATAACCCTGTATATAATAATAACAATAAATATCAAACAAATGTATTTTCTTTCTTTTACTCTTGCTAGTAGTGATATTGAAATATTGTTACGCAATATATTTTATACATATTGTTTTTCGCTATTAAATGAAATAAAATTTATTTTTAATAAAAGTAATTTATTTCTTTCAGGTGGCTAGTGCACAATATTCCAATATTACGAAATCTGAGTCAGAGTAATTTAAAGGAAATATTCCAAGCAACTAAAGCCTTCATCTTGTCACAATGGCTTAGCTTAACAAGGGGTGACATCGAGCTGTTGAAATTTAAGAAGTGTACTGACAAAGATATTTCACGATCTAATATAGACATCGAGTTAGCCCAGCTAAATGGTACCGTATACGATATTAGAGATTTTATGTATACGACTAAATATCGCAAATTAAAACAAGACATGTTACTAGATATTAAAAACTCACTTATTAACACAACCGCAAATGTTAGTAATGTAGTGCGGCCAACTTTGCGTAGCAGGCCATTTTTAAACAAATATCAACTTGAAAATCAAGAATATTCAGAAGGTCATAGAGTTTCAGGTGGCATAAATGCTACGGAGTCATATGATAATATAGATGACAAGGATCATTTAGAATATGATAATGATAGCGTTTCAGACGATCATGAACAGGGAAATGTTGACATTGAATAGTTTATTGTATAGTCTTATGTCTATCAAATATTCTGAAGGAAATTTTCACTCTAGATAAAATGTTGTAATTCATTTATATCGATTAAAACCTCTAAAAAAATTAAAATCAATGAAGTTTTCATAAGTACGTAAAAAAATATGATTTTCATAAAGTAGAGTTGGAACAGCCCTAGAGAGAAATTTATGTATCCGTGTGGGGTGTTTCGTTCCAACCCTAGTGCTTTACAATTATTGATGATTTTATAATGAAACAAGATTATCGCCCCGTGCTTGTAACATACATGACCCACGTTTATTGTGAGACCAAATACTACTGAGAGGTTAAGCTATCTCATGTAAATTTTATCATATTTGGAGTGATAATGATCGCAGAATTTGAGTTTGTTTAGTCCTGTTCGATAGTGAAAACCTCTCTAACGATCATTCCCATTGTATTCCAGTAAATTCATCCTCATATTCGCTGTGCTTAATACTTTTTAACCGACTTCATAAAGTAGGAGGTACTGAATTCGACAATATGTTTTTATGTGTGTTACCTCAGAACTTTTTCCTGGATGAACCGATTTTGGTGATTCTTATTTTATTTTAATGGTGGTACTTCTTGTGTGGTCCCATAGTAATTTTATCAAGATCTAACTAGTAGTTTTTGAGTTATCCTTAATAATGGGTATTTAATTGACTTCGAATACACTGATGATGTTTTCATTATATTTATATTGAAGTCGGTTGTAAACATTTTTTTTTAATTTTACCAGCTGTTTTCATTTAAAATTTATTTAATGATTAGTACTTGGAACTTTAATATTTTCCATCATACTTTCTATCCTTTATTATATCTGTCCTACTTTCATCAATCGTCATCATCTTATGTTTTTGTTTTTATTTTTTTTAACTTAATTGCACAATTTAAAGAGGGAAATACACATAAAGTTTCCCTATTAGGCATTTATAGGACTTTTTCAACTTACTTTCAGTAAGAATCGAGTCAATCGTCCCGTAAAATAAAAACATTCATAAAATTTTAACGCCCTATTTCACCCTCTTAGGGTTGGCCTTTAACTAGGGGTTGAATTTTATTTTCCTGGTGGATGCCTACGTAATAAAAGAAACCTATTGTCTCAATATCATGTTCTACGTCAAGTAGTTTTGTTTGTGGGATTCCTTATGACTCGCACACACGCGCACACGCACACACGCGCACACACGCACACGCGCACACGCGCACACGCACACACACGCCACACACACACACACACACACACACACACACACACAACTTAAGAGTGCATACTACACAAGATCTAACACACAATTTTTGTACACTGTAAGTAATATATTATGTGCAATAAAATATATGAAGAGCATTGACTCTTGTAACACAGGCTTTCCTAGCACAGTCAAAGATCATCGTTTGCACATTTCTTATTCTGTACCAAATATAATCAAATTGTAAAATTGTGAATTATGTAACTTTTTATTATAAGTGTGTCAATAAAAAGTTATTATTATTATTAAATTATAATAAAGGCAACTGAACAGAGAGATCTCCAAATGCATGTGCGGCGGGACTTACGCAACTTCAATACAGCTCGTATTGAAGAAGCGATGGAGTGGAACTAAGGCTCCAATATACGTATAAATTTAAAAATTAGGATATCCTGAGTGACTGACTCATATATTAACGCACAGCCAAAACCTCTTGACGTAGAAATCTGAAATTCAGACAGTAGCTGCCTTTTATAATATTAATAAATGTTTTTGAAAAATTCATTACCTAAGAGGGTGAAATAGGGTGTATACTGGGCAAGATACACGAAGCTTTACTGAATATATTCTGTGTATAGAGCAGCAAAATTTTTAAAATTTTTCAAAAAAAATTCTAACGCGATGGCCAGAGAGAGCTTGAATTTGTATGAAGAAAAAAATAGTTAATGATTTTTTCTTATTTTATATTCGGTGCAATCACTCTTGAATTAAAATAATTAAATATTCCCTTTTTAATTCACCTTTAAGGTTTTAAAACGGGGGTGCTAATACCCATTATATATACCCATTCGATCCATTCGCTTCAGAAGTATCCTCGGTGACACAGTATTTGATACTAGTATCAAAAGCCTTTCGTAAGTCTAAAAAGACCCCAATACAGTGATAATTATTATCTTAATAGTTTGTCACTGGTGTAGTAAGTCTTAAAACAGCATCTTCTGTAGATTTATTCTTCCTAAAGCCATACTGATTAGACGAAATGAGGTTTTTTGGTCAAGAAATTTCGTAAGTCTAATATTAACTATTTTTTCCAGAATTTTAGAAAGCGTGCTTAAAAGTGCAATTGATCTATAATTGCTTGCTAATTGTTTTTCTGCTCTTTAGAATATAGGGGTTATAATGGCTTTTTTGAAAGCAACTGGAAAAACCCCCTGTTTCCAGGCTCAGGTTACATAAATAACATATTGGATCAACGAGAATATCTATTGATTGTTTTATGATCTTTGTACTAATCTTATCCCATCCCGGTGTTTTTGCGTCCTTCATATGTTATACAATTTTCTTTATCTCTAATGGGTCAGTGGGTAAGAACATTATTGAGTTAACAGAGCTTTTACTGTGCATATTCTTACTTGCTAGCCTCTCTTCCGTTTCACTAAGTAGTCTGTTTCTTAATTCATTCATTCAATTTATATCATTTATTGCGAATATAGGTTGATACAGATGGTATTGTGATAGTTTATCACTTAGAGAACAAACACTTAGTACAGCTATATTCCGCCATTTGGCTTGCAATATTCATTACATTTTATTAGTTTTATATTAAATTATTTAAACATGCTTTATTTATAATTGGAGTTCAAAATCAAAATTAATAGCGATATGTCAATTTAGATAATATTATATAAGTCAAGTCAATTTAGTTATACTGTCATATATTAGTCAATTATTGAATTTCATATTTATCTTCGAGATATTCTTTCACACTGTAGTAAACCCTATTAACGAGAAATTGCTTCAATAGTATTTTAAAAATATTAGTGTTGGAACATCTCAAAATGTGTAATGGTAAATGGTTATAAATTCGAGGGGCCATACAAAATATGCTGTTGTTAAATTGGGCTGTTTTGTTTGATGGAAAACATATTTTATGATTATTACGTTTACTGTGTAGGCACTCAAATAAAGAAATATGCGTAATAACAAAGACGGCTACCTCATATATATAAAGACATGGAAGTGTTAACAGTTTCAGACTAATAAAAAATGGTTTACAACTATCCGTCTGTTTTAACTTTACAATAGCCCTTACACATCTCTTTTGGGCTCTAAATATCATGTCATTGTCTACAGAGTTACCCCAAAAAATGACACCATACCTTAACACTGATTCTATAACCGTGGTACGCAGTGATGACCGCGGATTGATTCACAATTGTTCCAAGCATGCAGTGCATATGAAAACTGGTAGTAGTACAAATATCTTCTGCTTGAGATTTCCATTTTAAGTTTGAATCGAGATTGAGGCCTAAAAATTTTGCATTTTCGACTACATTAATTTTTTTCCCGTTGTAGCATATATTAAGATTAATTAAATTATTTTTTATATTTCTGAATGTCATTAAATTTGTTTTATTTAGATTAATTAATAAATTATTATTTGACAACCATTGAATTATAATGTCTAGTGTTTGATTTATGTCAGATATCATTTTATTTTTGGTTGTGCTTGTAAACATCACTGTACTATCGTCTGCATATAGTACCATATCTTGATTTATATAATTTGGTAAATCGTTTATATAAACAAGGAATAATAATGGACCAAGAATACTTCCCTGGGGTACTCCCTGAGTCACTTCACGATATGACGATGAATGTACTATTTGTCTATACGTTTTTGAGCATATGCGCGTAATTTGTGTACATTGTTTCCGATTTATTAGGTAAGTTTTTAGGAGATTAAGGATATTTCCTCGGATCCCGTACGCTTCTAATTTACTTAAGAGGATACTGTGATTAACACAGTCAAAAGCTTTAGTTAAATCCATGTATAGAGCAGATACTAAGTGATTATTATTAAGGCTTGACATTACAGTACGTAGAAATTGAAAGACAGCTAAATTTATACTTTTATTTTTTCGAAATCCGACCTGTTTCTCTGTGAAGATTTTATATTTTTCGAAGAAATCATTAAGGTTTTGACTTATTACCTTTTCAAAAATTTTAGAGAATATCGGTATGAGTGCTATGGGTCTATAATTTGCAACATCACTCTTATCATTTTTCTTAAATACAGGTTGAACTACCGTTTTTTTTAATTTATTTGGGAATATTCCAGAGGCTATACTTAAATTTACGATGTAGGATAAAACTGGTGAGATGATGGTTGATACACTTTTTAATACCTTTGTGCTAACGTCATCATAACCTGTGCTATTTGTATTCTTTAATGAATTAATTTTATTATTAATTTCGATGTTGGGTTCTAAAAAATGAGTTATAATTATTCGGTAATTTGCAGTTAACATTAATTGTTCTTAGATTACTGTCATTTCCACTTATGAAATAATTGTTAAATAACTCTGCGATATCTTTGGGGTCATCAATGATAATCCCATTATTATTAATATGCCTGATTTCCTCTTTAATCACATTATTGTTACTATAATTGATGATTGACCAAGTAGCTTTAGATTTGTTTGAAGCTGTTTTGATTTTATGGTCATTCTGTGGCCTTTATGCTAACTTTATTATTTTTTTAAACGTTTTGTGTAACATTTGAACAAATTTCTATTGTGATTAGTCGGATGTTTTCTATATTGCCAAAGTAATTTTCTTTTTTTGTTTTGCACATATTTTTATACCTTTCGATATCCAGGAAGGTTTTTTCCGAAGTGTTATTTTTATTAATATAAATGGAAAACATAAATTATAAAATAATATGAATAATTCATGAAAATAATCGAATGCATAATTTGGATCAGTTGTATTGTAAATTTCGTTAAAAGTAAGTGATTTTAAGCATTCATTGAATTTTTTCATGTTTTCATTACTGTAATCTCTACATTTTATTAACCAATGTCCCACTTGGAGAGAACAAGTTTCTTTGATTTTACAAGTTAACATTTGGCTTGAGTGATCAGACAGCGAATTCAAAAATATTATATTTACTTCCTCTAATATTGTGTATAAAGTTATCTAAACAAGATCCACTTACATTACGCGTTGGCTTATTAATGGCTAATTTAAGATTATAGCCAATAATTGTTTGATTTAGAATGTTAGCCTCTTTGCTCTTTTTTAAAATGTTTATATTGAAATCTCCACATATTATAACTATTTTTTTCCTTGCGAAGCACAATGCAGCAAGTATGTCATTAAATATAGCAAAAAAACTGATCAAAACTTTGTGTATTGTTTTTAGGTGGTCTGTAAATACATACTATTATTATATCATGCAATGTAAGTTCTATGGCACAACACTCAATTATACCCGAAACGCCATATTTTTCTATAGAATTTAATGTTTTGAACTCACGATGATTGTGAATCAAAATACAGGCACCGCCATGACGGTTTTTACGACAAAAAAGAGGCTGCAAGTATATAGTTTTCTATGAATAATAATTTGGTATCACCTTTCAACATATTGTGCTCAGTTAAACATACTACATCAACTAGGATACCCTGTTCCAAAAGAGAATTGAGATTTAAAGTTAAAAGAGCTGACTTACTTATAACGCCATTAATGTTTTGATGTAATATATTTATATGTTTACAGTTAACGAAAAAATGTTTTAGATTGTTCTGCAATTACATGGTCAACACAGGTGTTTAACTCCGGTGTATCAGGCCGAGCGTCACCCATAAAATTCATTGCAATTGGCGATTTTGCAGTGCATTTACGTATATTCTTACTTGCTTCATCAATGCTACACTTAGTGTCCGTGTTATATGGAAATATTGATATGTCGACTAGTATTCGTTGCATAACATTTTTATATATATTCTGTAATCCATAACTGCTGATTTTACCAGATTTGTAAGAAAACATGTCATACGAGAGATTATAATTCGAATCAAAAATATATGCATATTTATAGTATTGTACATTCATGGATAATAAGCTATTAAACATTTCTATTTTATAATTAAATATGGGGGCTCCGCATATATATATAGGAATAGATTTGACAAGCTCAGAACAATTTACAGTTTTTGTAAAGTCATGTTCTCCTATCAGTATTTGTTTTAATACCTGCCAACATTTCCAATACTCCACAGTTTTGTGTGATATAGCGACAATAGTTAAATTGTTCAGCAAATGTGGATTCAATATCCTGTAATTTACCCTTCACACTACAATTAGTTAAAATACAGAGTTTCCGTTTTCTAATAATAATTTGGCGAGTTTTCATTGATTCTTGTTTGCTGACAATATCGCTGCAATTTTTTGTGTTTTCTTCAAACTGTTTAGATGTTTCTTCCTTGTCTGAGAACATATCATTTGTTAAATGTATGTGTTGTATTTTGGATCATTTGGCTACTCAAAGAAACTTTCTTTTTCTTTTTACGGTCTAATCGTAGTGTAAGTCTTGGACTTGCAATAGTAACTTTTTTGTATAATTCGATCGTTTTGCCTTCGCTAAGTCTGATTTGAGTTGTACATTTTCGCATGTTAAATTATCTATTTCCTGGTGTGCAGATTGTAATTCACAGGTCAGCTTTTTTATAGTTTCAGTCAGTTCTATTATATCCTTATAATCTAGGGACCGAGTGTCGTCCGGGAGGCTTGTCATAGTGCAATCAAATAATGACGAAGTACTAGAATCATTCATTGATTTTGTTCGTTTACGGTTTCTGACTGTTACATTTTCATCCATAGTGTAACTTATTATTATTTGAAATTGCTTTTTATAACGTATTATTCAAATTCAATATTTTGTTATTATAATTATTAAACAAATGTCTCAACAATTTATTTAAATCCGAATAAGTCTTCAGATTAAGCGGGATTCAAACTTGATTGATTGTAGTATGTAGTATATATTTTGTGTGACCGTAGAATTATCAGTGATTGTAATTGTAAATTTATAATAAATCGCAAAAAGTTATGTAGGAGCTTAGTATCGAACCCACGACGATACCACGGCTCAGTAGCGCGTTACGTCTCCACCACAGACTACTAAGAGGATACTACGCATCCACGGTGCCTTGTGATTCTACGACCGAAATTATGGATCGCTTACTAGTTCTATCAGATAACTTTAATTGCAAGTAGGTAGATTCATTTATGAATGTAATTTAAATAATTTTTTTCGCTAACGGATTTTGTTATTCGTAATGAAACACTAATCACTTTTAAGAACTTAGTCAAGAGTTTTTTTTAATATAAATTTTACTACACTTTTCTGTAACTGGGTTAATATTAGGTTTTTACAAACATTATTGGTCCGTTATTATTTTGAAACGATATTATAGCGTCATTGTATGTTTTGTTGTTGTTACATATATCACTTTTATTGTTATAGTGTACTAAATAATACGTATTATAATTTTTGTTTTGTTTAGTTTAATATTTGTATAGTTCACCGTTTATTTTTGTTGTTGTTTTTGAAAGTAACACTCTGTAGTTGTTTTGATTTAGTTCACCAATTTGTTCTTTTAATGAGATTTATTCACTTCACTTTTAGTTTAATGTTTCACTGTTTTGGGTTATTTCGCGTTAAGAAAATAATAGGACAGTCTAATCAGATTGAGTATAACACTTTAACATGAATTTTACCGCTAGTTATTAGGTAATATCAAATTTTAATCGCGTATTTATTGAGTCCGTCCACTCGCGACCAAGTAGCTTTAATGTAGCTTCAGCTAGTGTTTGCCAATAGACACAAACTATGTATTCACTTTATTAAGTGATTCTATAGGTGACTCATCACGAGAACAGATTAATTGAAAGGGTGTACTTCTAACCTTTTTTAAGTTGTTAATATTTTGTATAACTTCCCTCCTTTGATTTATTTTTTTTTGTTTTATTACATATAACATGTGTATATATATGCCATTTTGTTCGATAACTTATTGCCATCTTGTAGGTAGAAGACAGTTCAGTTGCTGTAGAAATTTTGGGATTTTTAATCAAAAAATGCGGGAAGTAATTTTGACAGTCTTTTAGTCAGTTAACTTAACACTACCCAAAGAATTCTGAAGAGACCAAAACAGGTAAAAATCTGAGAATGCAAGGTCTCATGACTATATAGTGGATGCATTATTAACACTTCTCAACCAAGCTGTCCAAAGTTTTGCTGATTCGCTAAAGGTCTGTATGGTCTGGCGTTATCATGATGAAAGACCACTTCTTTTCTGTTGCTCGATTCCGGCCGTTTTTTCTCAAAATCTTGCTTGATTCTAAGTAGTTGTTGGCAGTAGAGATCCGAAGCGATGTTTTGCATAGGTGTATAAGCTCATAATAAACGATGCTCTTCTAATCCCATCATACACAGCATCACCTTATTGCGTGTTAGTCGCAGCGTGTTTCGCTACAGTCTGTGGACTTGACCATCCTTTGACCATAATCATTTTTGCACGATCTTGTTGTAGGTGATCCACTCTCATCACTAGTGATTATTTTTTGCAAAAATGGTTCAGTTTTATTACGTTTCAATAGAGAATCGCAAATGAATACACGATTTCTTAGGTTTCTTTCCGTGAGCTCGTGTGGTACCTAAATATCTATATCTATCTAATGTATTCGAAGTAGTAATATTTCGAATACATTACTTAAGTGTCAGAGGCTTTATTACTAAAATCTTTGTTTAGTTTGAAACGTTAATATATCTAAACAGCAGCAGTACATATTGACTTTGAAGTACGATTCCGGGTATGAAATTCTCTAGCCTTCTGATATTCTTCATAAAAAACACTTCGTTATCTTCTTTCATTTTTAAGCAGTTTTACACCCCACTATTGCTAATCTCTGGACTCGCTCAGCAAATCATGGAATGAATTTTGATTTCTTATTTCGCTCAATCTATTCAAAAGATTACTTAGTAAAATGTTAGCTTTCTGTAAGTCATTAATTTCATGCTGCATAGCTTTAAAAACAGGATTAATAATTTAAAATATTGAATAATAAAGGCGATAATTACATACAATAAAATTGCAGCTATTTAATACGCGTTCCCGAGTATCTAATCTACGGTGGATTTTTTAGGGTGGATAAACGGAATAACCCCATTTTTTCCAAATAATCAAAAAAAAATTGACACTTCAGCAACACATCGTTTAAAATTAAATTTATTACGTGTGCCGCACGAAGAACATAATCTGCATTTGGGATATAAGGGTTTGTAATCCTCCATATACGAGTACAACCGACACGACATTTGCTCCATCATACCTGCCCTCTACATTTGGATAAATCAATTCCATATTTTTTATGGTGTTTAAAATTATCGTTTTAAGTCCTGCACTACAACTGTATGCTGCTATAAACCGCAAAAAGAACTCGCAAATTTTGTTTTTTTTTTAGATACATTACCATAATTTTCTGTTCGAGATGTATCGAAAAACAGAACAGAAATTTGGTCAATTTTTTAAAGGTCTCCTTTAGGCAAGTTCCGCACTATTTGATGATATGATTTTTTTTTCTCCCGAAGTACGCCCTAAGGATTTAAGTGAGATTGTAGATAACATTTTACGAATTTTTGCATACACACGTCCATGGGTCCCTGTAGCCCGGGGGCCCCGTATCATTGATACGGCTGATACGGCGCTACCTACGCTCCTAGTTACATCCTTATCATACCTATGCAGGTAGTTGTTGGGAGCACTACGCTTGAAATTGTTGACGAGTATGTTGACAGATAGACCGACTAGGTAAGTCCAACTTCGACCGAGAGGTCAATTGTCGGATTCCATTCGGCTGGGCAGCGACACATCTTCTCGTTAGCTGTATCTCAAAACTTGAAAAAAATATTGTACAACCAGTGCATGTTGATAATGATGACCTATGGATCTGAGACGTGGTTCTTCATTGGTATGAGGAAGCTAAAGGTCGCTCATTGAGCTATGGAGACGCCTATGCTCGGGGTTTCTCTGCGTGATGAACTTAAAAATGAGTATATTCGCTATAGAACCAGAGTAACCGACGGATTAGTAAGCTGAAGTGACAATGGGCCTGCCATATAGCTCGAAGAACCGATAAAAGATGGGGAAGTTCTCGAGTGACAGTCTCGTACAGGTAGTCGACGCTTAGGGCGGCCCCTCACTAGATGGAGTGACGATCTGGAAATGTTCGTACTTAGCATGATTGTCAGGTAGACTATCAATATTAGGTATTATAAAATGTTTTTTAATTATGGTATAGAATAAATAAAGAGAGAATTGTTTTGAATAATTTATTTGGTTTAAATCCATTGGTACATTTCTACGACATTTATCATCAAGACGAATTACGTAAACAGACATTCAATATTTTTGAGAAGTAATATATGGATGTTCTTTCACTTATGTAAGATAAACATATAATATAAAAAATCATATTAAGAAGAAAAAATAAGACAAAGCTTTTGACTAAGATGAAACTAATCACTAAATCTAAAATTGATATTATGACACGTACTTTACGAACATTTAAGGAATAAAGACCACCGATTTAATGATGAAATATTGAAAATAATACTACCTACACGAAATAGGAGATATAAAGGAAGCTAATAAGTTTTAAGAGCTAAATTATAAAAACAAATGGCATTAACAGTCTTTTAAGTGCCAATAGCACTCTCAAAATAACCTCAGTAATCAAATAATATATACAAAGTAATAAACGAAATTACTAGTTAATCCTTGATTGCTAATGGAATGTATGTTCACATCCGGCTAATAATGTTTAGCCTAGTCAACTTTGAGTCTCTTAAATTAACTAGTCATTACTGATCTTATTACAAAAAATAGTTTTAAGGTTGTATCTGGTCTCTGGAGTCTCTTGCAATCAAAGAAATTAAAAGATCGTTAATATTTAAATTTCTTTGGTTTCAATATAGAAGTTCCGTGGAAAATATGCAAATTGAAACAGTATGAAATTTGAAAGTAAATGTCAAATTTCGCGACGACTGCGACGCCGCGTCAAGGGACTTCTTTTGTGACAAAGACTTCTCTGAACCCGAGATTATTAAACTACCAATAATAATGACCCACGTTTTGTAATAAGACCGTATAAGTCAAATAGCATTCCATTATACGCATCTAATGCCTATTAAGAAAGGTATTCTAATATTTATCTTAATATTAATAATAAAACATTTATTTCTGGATTAACATTATATTAAACATGGCAATAAATACTATTTATATTTTGAATTATTTATGAAGCATATTGAATTAAACTTATTTATGGAACAGTAGGATAATAATGATAGCCCGCAAAAATTCAATTCGAAATTGATATAAAATAGAGGAAGAGAAAGAACCTTTTTTACCAATTATCTTATCATCCTAGTTAAAAAGGTTACACAGAGCTGGCACAAGGTCTGTTCGCATTCCCTTTTATCCTACCTAAGGGGTGAAGAACGTATTTGTGCAAACAAAACAATGAAATATGAAATAGGCATCACATAAACAAAAATTCACAAAATAATAATTTGTAGATACAATTTATCTTACAAGAGAGTAGCATATAAGAATTACGTTTACACAAACAAGCCATAGATTATGATTCATTCTACTGTTATAATAGTTAGGGTATATTGACCAACGCCTATTAGTTTATCTTTGGTATGATTTAAATATAACACAACATTTAATATCGTAAACACTAATAATTCTACGTACGCTGAAACGTTAATAAGAATTCTCGGCGACTTATACTTAGTGACATCCTTGACGACGGTACAGACGCATTTCGCTTGTAGCCACTGCAATCCATTCGTTCCTAGCGGAATCGAACCAGGTCAAACCTAAAGTGTATTTGCCATTAATGTTAACATGTTGGCAGTGGGAGAACCACCAACCTCCCTCGTAGTTACCGGCGCAGTGGGTATTTGAAATATCCCGATCGCGGTCAATGGTTGAAAATTCCATGTGGTTTTGATACTCAAATGCGTCGCTTGCATTGCCTCTGAAACCGCCAACCTCCAAAACGTAACCAGAATCCGCGTCACCAACGTAGAAGTTTTCGTATTGAGCGTACCAGGAACTGCCGTATATATCAGTCATGTCAATACGCATAGACGAGCAGTTATCGACCGTAAGTTGGTGCATAGATTCGAGTCCAATCCAGTATTCTGATGCAGGGTTACCGAATCCGCGAACGTATTCAGAGAATTTTCGGTTAAATTCCACTGTGCCATTATAGCGGCGTTGGAGAAGCGTAGTTCCGTTAACGCACCAAGTGTCCACGGGGGTATGACCAGGATGGATCAGATAATCACCAGGAGGGCCAGAAAAGCCAGTACAATCTTTGGGAAGTTGGTTTACAAGATCTTCGAACTCTCTTTCAACAGGCTCCAACTCCTTCACTTCGTTCATAAGTTCTGGTATGGAAATCGTAGTTTGATTGAAAATTATGTTGTTGGCTTCACTCTGTAAAGAAAAAAGGTTACGATTAGGACAAATAATTTTAAAAACATAATTATTACTTTATTAAAAAATACAATGTAGTTTTAACATTTATTTCGTTACCTTCAGAATATGATCGTTGAGACGGTAAAAATGTTGTCTGGAGCTATTCTCAAGTTCAGCAATTGAATCATTAATCTTTTTCATAGCTAAACGGTCCATTTCAGCACGGTCGATCGCATTGCTTACGCTGACGGCGATCGCTTTTACAGACTGTCGCAAATTCTCTTGATCCTCCTTCAGGTACGACGATTGAGCGTTGAGCTACGACGAAAATAAAAAATATAATATTCAAATACAAAATAATTCTATAAATACATATATTGAACAGAAACAGCAGTCAAATATCTAAACTTACTTGAGCAAAATTGATGTCCAACTTAGAAATCTCCTTACGAAACTCGGGTATAGTCTTGTCGACCTTATTTTCAATACTTTCGACATCTTCTCGCAATTCTAACATGGATGAGTGAACTTTATCGAAGTCCAAAACTTTCTGTGTGGTATTAGAGAGATCACTCCGTATGATTTTATTTTCAAGTTCCAGAAAATCAACTTTGGCTGTTATAAGGTTCCAGTTAGGTTCCTCGTAACGATCGAGACGTCGTTGTACGTCAAGTATCTGCGTTTGTAAACTCTGTTGAGACTCATCTAGCTGATCCTGACTACGAGCTAGGCGCGAAATTTGAGCATGAATCATCTTGTTATGGCGTAATTTGTGAGGTTGTTCACGTTTGAAGTTGTCGAATCGTAACTCACGGGGTTCTAGTACTTCATTGTACACATCATTGTTTAACTCATCAAGCTGTTTTGTTTTTATCTGAAAAAAAAAGATAAATAAATAAATTTGCGAAAATGAGAAAATAATAAATAAGTTATTATTGAGAAAATCGAATAAATCAAAATCGATACGCGACGTCATTGACAAAGCTGCGATTGAATAATGTAGGATAAAATGAGTTCGATTCGATTATAGACAGTTCTTCACATCTTCTGTGAAAAGCTATAAAATAACACAATATAACGCCACCATATTAATTAATTCAATTGAACGTCCTATGTTGGCCTGGGACATATAGGTCCCATGTTTATAAGGGACTTACAAAAAAGGATCTGTCGACTGTGTTACTTGTCTACACTGTTTTGTGATTGTATACGCGATAGGTTAAAAATATAGTTGATACTCGTATAGTAATAATATATATTCTTTGCTTTAGGTAACTTTGTTTCACAATAACTTCTATTAATATAATTCTAAACCCATTTGTTTGGCTAAACGTGGTCCAAGTAGCTCGCTGGTCTTAGGACTCTGCCTGCCCACTCGGGGATTACAGGCGTGACATGACGTCAGTGTAATAATAAATTATATTATTTAGAAAATATTTTGTTACCCCAATTTATTACGATTTATTATGTGTATCTATTTGTTTGGTACAAGTACACTAAGCACATCATTTTTTGATTCAAACAATGAAATAATAATCGTTGTATGTAGTTTGTAAATACAAGCCAAAAATAATAAACTGGAGTAAGCTTATTTCACTTAAACGCACTAAAATAATATTTTAAAAATATCAGCGAATAGTTCTGTTTAAAGCTGTGCTAGGAGTTTATCTTTCTCTGGTTACGTGGAATAATGAAAGATCTGGAAATGAAACGAAGATGAAAAAGGAAGTTTGCCACGATAATGAACATCTTGACGGAAAGCAGAAAGTCCTTTACTTGTTAACATTCATTCAAAGTTATTAACGGTTCGGATCCTTTGTCTGTAGCTTTCGATAAGACTACCGTCTTACGTACTAGACGGAAAATGATTATTGTATTGTAGATATAAAATATAATATTTTTAAAACATCGGATTTGAATATTATAATAAAATGATAACAAGGTCCGCTGTTTAGTTTGGTAGAAAATCTACTATCCCATATCATCCCGCGGGTGGAGTAAGATTCGAATTGGAGAAATGAAACAGAAGATGGCAGCAGCATATTTTTAATAACAACTCAAAAATAATCAAACCCTGCGGTTGCCACCCCGGCTACCGAACGTGGCAATTATGGCAACTATCAGCCTTATTAGGCATTCTATGGGTGAGGTCTACGATCAGCGAAGGATTTCTGATAGGCTTAATCAACACCATTTTGTGGTGGTATTGTAATCAATCACTGGCAATAAGAAAAAAAAATAAGGAAAAATTTAAATTAATATGTCTAAATACAGTTGTCGTTTTTTACATAATATTCAATCGTATCTAAACAGTTTAACAATATTTTAAAAGTAGTACAATAGATTGTTTCATTTCACCCGATACCTTATTCTAGTATTTCACTAACTAGGCAAGTACATAGGTTTGCAAGCGTGGGAATTCGCATTGTTCAATTACAACAAAAGATGTTTTTTAAATGCTAGTCTAAGACAGCAACAAGTTTATTTATAATTCTTGAGCAATTTCAACTTGATAATGAAAATGGTGTTAATATTTAAAAATTGTAATACTTCTTAAGTAGAGGTTTAAGCAGTCAAACAATTTACTGTAAATACTTTTTGAAACTAGAAAACAGCACAGAAGTTCAAGTATGTTAAATTAAATAGTTGTTATTTCAAAGGTAGATTGTCTAGCGTTTAGAGTAATAGCCTACGTGCAACCATAGGAGTCGACAATTCAGAACATTTTTGAAATTAAGGCAAAAATTTTTAGACTGTATAAGTAATTGTGAAAGAATTTTTGCGGATTATTCTTCTAAATTATTCTAAAGTCTGATGTAATATTGAATAAAACTATTATTTACGGATTTTATCGCGTTTAAATCTTAAAGCTTAAGCTTAAACGCGATAAAATCCGTAAATAATAGTTTTATTCAATGTGTAGTGTTCGCGTAAAGAATCATGTCCAATTTTGACCTGAAAATTTTCTAACGCGTCTAGTGATGTAAAATATCTTATAAAATTGCCTTTATTTTGCTTATTTCGTATCGCATAATATAATTTTCCGCCAGAAAAAAGTAATATTAATATTATCATTTTCAATAGACGAAAAACGTTTAACAATGACTTTAAAGCCCAGAAGCCATGAAAATATATATTTAAAAAAAAGCATTTTACACATTTCGTTTCACAGACTACGAAAATCTTATTTATTTGTCATGTAGTTTACGAATGTTCAAAATAATCAATTGATTTTGTTACTAATCTTATTATGATCAGATACCTATGCTATTTTGTGGTTTTATACTATGGTGTGGAAGTTATTTTTCTTTCCACACCGTAGTATACCATAGTGTACAGTTAACAGGTTATAATCTGAAAAATTTATTTACTTTGTAGCATTTTTCCCTGGCCCCTAAATAAAAATGTGATAAGGTATTATGTTATTATAAACAATAATTGATTTTATGCAACAGTAGTTGTAGGTAGACGCGACCTGTAAAAAGAATCAAATGACAGGTCAATCAATGTATGGAAAGTGGGCATACTTCTTTAAGAAATCATTCTGATGTAATATTCTGCTTTAAATATTACTAGTAGAAATTTGCAAAGAGAATTGAAGAGAATAAATCGATTAGTTGTTCTATTTTTGTATTACCGTTTAGTGGGGGTGTTAGAATATCCACTACCCCATATCATCCCGTGGGTAAGAGACGCCAGAGGAGAATAGAATAGAATATTTGTTATTCAATATTGATTACACGTAATTCTTATTAAAACTCATTTTTTACTTTTACCACTGGTTCGGAAAAAAACCTCTGTCCTGGGAAGATCTAGCAAGAAACCACAGAAGAAACCCTGCAGGACTTTTTTAAAAAAAAGCATAGCTTACAATATTATATATTATATAATATTTATTAACTTGTAATGAAAATATTTAGAAACATCATAGTAGCAATCACCTCATTTCTATACCTCATACATTCAATCATGTAACATAACATAACATAACATAAACAATTTTTGCTTCATAAATATTTTAAACCTTTTTGATAGATAAGGTCTGCATATTTTCTGGAGTTTTGTTGTAAAAACATTTTCTCATAAAGAAATTACTGACTCTTTGGATTCGAATAACTTGTATAACTAAATTGTGCTTGTACTCATTATTTACAGTATAAAAAATCACGATTATTAATAAAATTATTCTTGTTTTTCTGTACATATATTCAATTGTCGTCAATAAATTTAGTGGCCAAAATTAATATATTTATTTCTTTAAAATTTTCTCTAATGTATTCCTTCGGACCTAAGTTATAAATTGCTTGCATGGCTCTCTTTTACAAAACAAAGATATCGCATTACCTCATAGCAAGATTCCATATAACATTTTGCTATTGAAATAACAAAAATAAACTAATCTAGCTGTTTCAAGTAAGTCGTGTTTCGTGTAAGGTCTCTAATCCTTTTTTACAGCATATGCTGCAGAACTAAGTTTGCTAGCTAGTTTAAATATATGGGGGCCCCATTAAAGCTTCGTGTCAACTGCGATTCCGAAGAAAACAGTGGATTCAACAAGGCTCAGCGTCTCCCCATTTAAAAGCACACTGATAATATTGTAAAAGTAATTTATTAAAAGAGTAATTATTTACATCAAAAAACTTAACATTTGATATAGAATAATTTTACAAAAAATTTAACTAAGCGTACAGAAATAGGTCTAAAATGAGTGGGGTCCAATGTACTACCAGATTTAAACAATAGTATAACTATACCAAGTTAAGTTACAGCCTATATACGTCCATCACGTGTAGGGTTGCCAGGTCTTAAAACCAAAAAGCCGGGCAGACCAGCGAGCTTAGCCGGACATTTTGGTAAAAAGGTCGGACACCTATCTTAATTTTTTAATTTTAGTATAAATATGACAATTTTTATAAGTAAAACTACAATAAAATCTTTTCGTTTATGAAATAACAATAAAATTGAATAAATCAGTCTTCTTTATTGCTTATTAATCATTCAATATTAATTTCGATATCGTGTATGGTAAGTAGTAAGTACACGAATAATTTAAAAAAGGTCAAATTTAAAAAGCCTAACAAAAGCTAGACAGGCCGGACACCGTCTAATTTGGCCGGACACGCAACCAAAAAGCCTGACTGTGTCCGGCTTTATCCGGACGCCTGGCAACACTAATCGCTGGGCACAAGTCTCCCCTCAGTTCTGAGAGAGATTTAGGACAAAGAAATGTCCGCCGTGCTGCCCCAATGCGTGTTGGCGAACTTCACGTGTCTTTAAAGTTAAATTTTTCATCTTGCCAGTTTCGCTACTGATTACACTCGAAGTTTTTAACTTTACTAGAGGCATCTTAACTTTGTTTCTTAAATGTAAAGATTTGACTGTGAAACACTTTTAAAAATTGTTGTAATATTTTTTTACATATTCTCCAACACTACGATTATATGATCTTTCATTGTAAAGGTCATATAACTTTTGTGTACTCCTATGGGTTCATACTCGTTAAACGATTTACGGCTGTTTAAAGAGAGTGCTTTAAAACTAAATATTTTATTTTATTCAATACTTACAAGTTTAAATAATGATCCATATAAATAGTTAGTATTATTTTAATATGGAAGAAATGGCAGCTTTTTCACTATATTACTTCTAAATATCTCCAAGCGATGTTCATTTATTGGAACAAGCCTAACTTTCCTAATTTTCTGTTTTTGTGCATGTAAGGCAGCGAAAATAACTATCCACAATGATCAGAACTTTTTTAATAATTAATTTATGCAAGCGCTCAATATCATAAAAAATATTATCTATAAAAGTTGCACTAGGCCCTGAAATACGTGTTGGCTTCAAGAACAAATTAACAAGGTTGTATGGATTGAGCAGTGATCTAAACCTTGTAATCGTGGAAGAAAACAAATCAGGAGATGGGCAGTAGTGTCATTCTAAGAAATGACTAAAAATAAAAAAAACTGCGGTTGTCAAGCGTAGCAACTATAAGTCAATCTAAGTGTGAGGTTCTATGTTCAGTTGTGGACTTCACTTTTTGAAATCTATTGTTGTCATGTGTTTATTATTCATTCAAAATGACTGCTTCGTTAGTCTAGTGTTAGTAGTAGTGCGACTGCTGATCATGAGGCCCTGGGTTCGAATCCCGGGTCGATCCAAAAATCAATTATTGAGTTTTTCTGTCAAGAAATTCTCAGTAGCTGCCCGGAGTCAGCAAGTTGGTGGTGTCTCACCCCCGTGCCTTGGAAAGCACGTAAAGCCCTTGGTCCTGCGTCTGATCTCTCTCCCGGTCGTCTCGGTTTACCGTCCCATCGGATTACGAGAGTGAGGGAATAGAGAATGCACCTGTGCTTGCGCATACACTTGGGCACTGTAATCCTGTATTGCGCCGATGGCTAGCCTCCGTTGAGGCAGGCAGCCATGGCCGGAATTCGGTCTGGAGGACATTATCATTCATTTTAAATATTGTTTATACATTAGGGATTGCGTGGCTCCATTCAGTTCAGCTTTAAACCTCGTTTACTTTTTATTTACAATTTTTTTTCTTTTTTAATGCAAAAAAAATTACATTAAATAGCACTACTATAAATGGTTGGCATTTAAGGCCCGTAATTTATATGAGCTGTGTACCATCTGCTTGAAATCGCCGACGTCGCAATTAAGTCGCTCTGGGGAACAGGTTTCAGCAGGAGGCTGCAATCTTAGACACCATCCGTTACGCGTGATACAATGCTCCTAAATAACTTGAATATCTTTCACTGTTTCATTACCTTTAAACTTATTATTGTTTTATTTTTTTAATTATTAGCTTTGACAATTTTATGTCATTTATAAGAAGAAGGAAAAATTGTGAATATGACTAGTATAAAAATAATGATTTTTTATCTATAAAGATTTGAATTTAGTGTGTAATTATTATTATTAAATAATACTATGACGTATATTTTTATACATCTTAGTGTTATTATAAAAGTTTACAGAAGTTGATTATTGTTGATTTCAATAGACACAATTATCACCTTGTAGCATTTTAATATATTTCTAACAAGTGATCAACTAAATGTACACATTAATGTTTTGTTTACGAGACATCAATTTGAGAAACCAATTGTAGGACTTGGATTGTGTTAATATAAATATCATTATAAACTGCAATAAGAAGAGTAAGTATTTATAAAGCTATGATAAGACAACTTGAGTTAACTGCGACATTGAATTATTGAAACGCATCAAGTGTCGAACCAGGTGTGCGCTGCTTCCAACTGGGACAGAGATGGCCACGTCTAATAGCCTCCGCAAGTATGTATACCTACTTTTAATTTATGTACATTATAGAGGGCGGCAGGTGGTCCATCGGTCTGATAATATATTCAGTACTGGCGAAGCATTGACCAGCCGGTTTGCTATATAGGTGCCTGGAATGAATCGCTAACTTTAATGCGAGTTTGGGTTAATTGCCATCCGCGTTCGTATTGTATAATATGAAAATAATACATTTTAATACGGTCACTACTGGTTGATTATAAATCATTCATGGCCAAGTTTTGTTTTATTTTTATTGAATGTATGCATAAAATGTGCATAATCAGATTTATAAACAGTATACAATGTTTAACTATTTAACATCGATCACTAATTAATTAACATTAATTCATCAACAGTTCATTTGGTGGTAATTGACTACTACACCCATATATATATTATATATACATAATATATATTTTTCTAATTTCACTGACTGAGACTGAGACTGAGAGATGTCTGCCTCGTTGGTCTTGTGGTTGTAGTAGTGCGACTGCTGATCATGAGGTCCTGGGTTCGAATCCCGGGACGAGCCAAAAATCAATTATCGAGTTTTTCTGACGAGAAATTCTCAGTAGCTGCCCGGAGCCAGGAAGTTGGCGGTGTCTCACCCCCGTGCCTCGGAAAACACGTAAAGCCGTTGGTCCTGCACCTAGTCTCTCTCCTGTCGTATCGTTTTACCATCCTATCGGATTATGAGAGTGAGGGAATAGAGAGTGCACCTGAGCTTGCGCATACACTTGGGCACTATAATCCTGTCCTGCGCTGATGGCTAACCTACGTTGAGGCAGGCCGCCATGGCCGAAATTCGGTCTGGAGGACATTATTATTATTTTCTAATTTCACCACCATACAGACTATAAATGTTTAAGATTGAAAGTGTATTTTTTCATAAAATTTTAAAAATTTACACTGATAAGTGGCTTAAGATGGTATGTGGGTGCAACCCACTCCCAACAAAGAATGCAACGTATTATGTGTTGTGACTTGTGACACCTAAGGACTAAAATGGAATGACATACAATCTGAAATCATTTACTTCCTGTCCCTCACCTTCAAACCGGAAGTCGCCAGAAAATTCAGTGCTAATTAACGACAGAAACGGGTAAGATTGGTTTCTATATAAGAAGGACTATTAGACAGATAAGGAGTCTTACTAAATTCAATTAATTTGATACAACTTCTGACGAACATGTCTTTTAACTGTTGTAAATTTATTGAGCGAGAATTTACGCTTAAAGGTTTTTTTTATAATAGAATAAATCCATAGTTCTTACGTCTTTTTGTTAAATATGCGTCAAGATTTTAGTAGGTGTTAGTTTTAAAAAACAGCTTAATTTTTTACAATCAGAACATAGTACAAAACCTTATAAAAGTTCTACATAAAATATTTCAATTTCGGTACAGTCGCGCACAAATTGCAAAGACCGTACTTTAATTGTGTTTCCAGCTTTTTTTAAAGAGAAAATGTATTACACACCTCTTCCCGTATTTTATTTGATGGGGAACATCTCGGATAATATGTTTATTATTTTTCTAATAGTTTTATAAATCCGTAAACAAAGCTACATTATGCCAAGTAAAGTGATGTAAAGACAGTAAAGATTATGGTTTTTATTAATGATTTCGTTTTTTCATTTTATTTTTAGCCTTTGGGATTTTACAGTTTTGCCTGATGCAAACGTCACTCTCAAAAATAGCGCATAACCTAAAATGATTGAATATTTTTTTTCATCAGTATAGTTGCCGCTTATATACGCCGCCCCCGGAGATAGCCCAATAGGGGGAGATATTGGCCATAGATGCCACGATTGGCAAGCACGTAATTAGGAAGACGTTTCTGGCCATCTTCTGATTCGTTCGCCTCTTACGACACCCACGTGGTGATATGGGGTAATGAATATTATTACACTGCCTCTACACGGTCTTTCATTACTAATTATTGTCATCAAACCAGTAAAAGAGCCGGTCCGCCGAAACGAAATAGCCCACGTATAGATATAAACATTACTTTCCCCAGGACTCATAAAATTATTAAAAACTTCACAATTTTTATCATTTTTTACGTTTTTAATAAAACTCCATAGAATTTTAAAAGCAATAATTTGTAGGATTTCTGAAATTCACATTATTTACATAAAATTAAAATTAACAAAACATTTTTGTCCATGCATTACAGCATATCAAAAGTCCACTGTTGAAAATGTCTCCGCCATGATCGCCTCACAGGGGGGATATATGCCATAGTTGCCACGTTTGGAGATTGGCAGCCGCAGTTTTTATTATTTTGAGCCGATTAATACGGAAGATCCTATTGCCCATCTCCTGTCCCACACAAAATGTTTATAGACCTATCGCTATTAGCTTTCATACTGAAACTTAAAACAAATTGAATGATGGCCAATCGTCTCTTTTGATATTCTCGTCTTAAAGCTGAATCTTCTAACCCTTTAGATGTTAGCGTATTGTTTTCCTCCAACGGGCAGCTGCACGCTATTTTTAAAATCGCTTGTATTTTTACAACGCTTAGTTTCCTTTTTCATTTTTTACGTAGTACCCCTATACTATAATTAACAACATGTTTGTGCACAATGCGTAAATGTTTATATTACTTAAGTGTGTTAGTTCTTAATTTTGAATTTATAAAGATATTAGCAGTAGGTGCTCTGAGTCGGCCTAGAGGTATGAGGTTTTTTTGTAATTCTTCCCTTTATATTATGGCGTATAACAAAAGAGATGAGTTCCTCTGTACCCTCAAAAAGCACAGTCAAAGGCAAATCCTGCCTCATCAATGGAGAAAATACCTTTGTCGCCGAACTTCTCTCGTTTCAACTAACACAATGCAACCAGATATTCGCTCATTGTGCGATGGAATGTTTACTTATTCCGATGTATCCCATAAGATTCTTAGAAAAATGCGCCGAGGATTGATTTGGCTATGGACATTTAAAGTATCTTAACAATAACATTCCATGATCCTTTTTTTACACATAATTTTTACACATAATATTACATATAGAGAAATGTACAGTGGTGAACAGCCCCGAAACTAGCTTAGGGGCTAGAATTTAATTTCACCCGTTAGCATAAATTAATTTCACATAAAGCTTTACATTTGTTATTTAACGTAATTTACCGACAAATGCACGATTCGTAATTTGATGCAAACGAATGAATTTGTGTGATTACGATTTCCTTTTATTTGACCAGTAAAAAAATATGTTTAATAGAGTGTGAAATATATGTTCGCAATGTTGCGGTAAAAGCCTGACCGTTGAATAAATAATTACTGCCGCAGATCGAATTTCGTGTAAAGTGCGTCATACGGTGTGAGGTCTAAGTTTTTTGCCTTCGAAAAAGGGTCGCTGACGTCTGGAGGTAGGTTCCCACAGGCACTCTTATAAAGTATTTCTCACGACCTCCTTTCGCCGATCACTTGCCGTATTTGTTGGGCACAAAATTATTATTTTGAACATTTTACCTATGTTCACACAAGTGGATACATAAAGCTCGATTTAATCAGATTTAATTAAGCATCATGTTAGATGGGGAAGGCTATGCTCGGGGTTTCTCTGCATGATAAATTATAGACCTGAAAATGAAGATTTCCGCACTAGAACCAGAGTGGCCGACATAGCCCAATGGATTAGTAAGCTGAAGTGACAGTAGGTCGGCCATGTGGATCAAAGAACCGACAAACGATGGGAAAGAAAAATTTTGGAGCCGCTCTGCATAAGTCTGTAACTACTACAAACGAACGCACCACCTGTTATTGGTTTGCCCGCTTCCGTTCAGGAAATTTCGACCCGAAATATTGGTCCATTTGCATCAAATTAGCAAGGTAAAAAAATTTGACAAATGGGTGCCCCACGAGTACAATGATCGCTAGCGCGAATTCACGTCGAGACGTGCCTTGCGCTATACAACAGGCACACAAATGATGGACTTTTGAACCGCAACAAGATGATCATTACTGCAGATGTTGTGTACTGTAAAGAACTGTACCAATAACGGAGAAGCTCGCACGTCTCCAACCTGCTTTGGTAAATCGCGCGTCCCCGCTGCTCATACACGACAACGCGCGACCTCACACTGCACAACAGACGGTCTCCAAGTTACAAGGGCTGGGATTAAAAGCTCTCCGTCATCCGCCGTACTCATCAGACCTTGCGCCTACAGACTTTTGATTTTTCCATAATATGGAGAACGATGGCGGGGAAAAATTCAATACCCGAGAGGCTGTACAAAATACCTTTGAAGAATTTGTTGCCTCAATTCCAGCTGATTTCTTCATAGGGCATCAATAAACTGCCACTGCGTTGTCAAAGATGCATCGATTAAATGAGTGACTACTATGATTAATAGAAATAAAAAAATATAGAAAAAAAATACGTTAATTTATTTTATAAATACGTCAGTTTCATATATGGTGAGAGAATTAAAATATAGAGGTTTCAATCAACCAATCAATATATTCACGGGAGGTAGGAGGAGGGAGGCATGGCCCCGGGGCGGCTAATTTTATATCTGTTTATTACATAATTTTCCATAATGGCATTATTGAATACTTTGCTATATTTTTACGTTTGAAATTGAAGTTAAATTAATACGTCCACCTGGCTTAATAAATTAAATAATTTGCAGACACGTACTTGCTAAAGGTAAGCCTAAGTATAGAAAGACAGCAGCATCCATAGTATTTACAATATATAAAATGAAAGAGTAGACGGTCGCAGAAAAAGATTTCGCAAAGGAGAGATACAACTTATGAGTGAACAAAACCTCAATTTATACGTTACTACCCTTACAGTAAGATTTTCTGCTGTATCTATTTAGTTATAGTTGAGATATTGAGTTTACAGATACAAATTGCTCAAGGACAAACATCGTATTCGAACTTCGACAATTAGCGTCACAACTCAATGCAACGGCATTCCGGAGCCTTCATTTCAGCATGAAAATCCAAGTATTAAAGCTTTTTTTAAATAAAAAAATAATGATTTCCACAAAGCTAAATAAATCAAAAGAAGCCATAAATCTTCTAACACAAGTATACTGATGCAAACAGACTTAACATTAACTTAGAAAACACGATCACCGTCGATTTACACGGTTCCTTTTACGTTTATAATTTATTTGAACGTTGTCGAGCGATATTTTTTTATTCAGACCCAGCCCCGGTGGGCGGCACTTTATCGTCCGCTTCGCATTGTATGACTGCTGAATGGGACTTCCGTATCACAAGATGAAAGCACAGGTCAGGTGGATGTGCAATTTGAATTAAACAAGTTTTTTGCAACCAAAAACAAAATAAAAAGAGTTTCAGATAATTTCTCAATGTTGATTTCGGCTTCGTGACAGCCGTCGAATCCAGTCGATAGTTATTTACTAATCAAGAGCCGTCACTGCTAAGCGTAGAAATTGTGTGTCGAGCTTCCATCGGAGCGGGGCGACCGGCGTGAATGACAAACACCCCCTTTATATAAAAGTTTCCTGATTCCTTAGGGGATCGCTCGAAAAGCATGCCGCACTCGCTGCTTTTCACCGCACACCAGTTCGAATGGTCTCCACTCAGGCTTTGGCTTTGGTCTTACTCAATTAAAATGCACTCAATTGCACAATTAGTATAACTACTCAATGAAAATAAAACGATACACCCAATGAAAGGTTATAAGATCTTAGGTAAGCTCAAGTGCAGACTTAAGAGTCACTATTCGTACGTAACGAAAAGTGTTTTGCACAATATTTTGTTCTGATTGAGATTCTATGAATAGGCTATAAGCCTTGTGTAAGTTATATATAGTTTAGTATTAGACTTCAAAAACAAACTTTTTAATATCGTTATTAATATTGCTTCAGTTAGCGTGTATCTCCGTTAATAATTTTTCGGTTTGATGCTTAGTAGAGGGTTACTCGAGCCGCTATGCATATTGACGGGTAAAAAGTCACAGGCAAAACGGTTAGCGACCGTTGCACTCATGTACCGTGAAGAGGGATTGCACCTGTTATTACAACAGTGCCAAGCTAAAACCAACTCTATTATTATTGTAATAATGATATCACAATCACACTGAACAAGGATTTAATCAAAACATCAACGCAAAAGTTATTCATGCTGTAAATTGACAAAGCACTAACATGGTTAAAAAACGTTACGTGGCGGCCAATGCGGATCGAATAATTTTAATTTCCAGCGTAATTATCTCCGTTTTGTTTTATTCCAAATTCCCAAGTTATTTAAATCTGTCGGCTAATCCAAAACTCCGTTGAGAGAAAAACAGAGCGCATTAATCGTATTGAAACTGAATAGTTCGATCACACGGTTCGTTTCAATACAACATGACTAAAGATTACCCTCGAAATGAATGTCGAATGAAACCCCATACATATGTGCAAATGAAATTTAAATTCGTTTGATTGACACAAAATACATTTCGACGGAACTTTTTACACAATTTTTTTTTTATAGAATAAAGGGCGACAAATGAATATACAGTCCTCCTGATGCAGATGCAGTGACCGGTAGACAACTAAATTTGTCCTGAATTAAGAATGAAAATGCGTTACTAAGATGAAATGCCTCGTTTTCAGTAAAAAGTTTCTTCGGTTATCTATGTTGTTATGCTGCTACTTTACGCTGGTATTGTTTGAGCGCATTGTACTTTATCGGTCAAACTAATCTATTACATGTCTTATATATTATGGTATTTATAATCCTCAGGTGTACTACGTCATCATCACCATTACAGCCCTTCACAAGTCCTTTGGTGAACATAGGCCCTCCCAAAGGAATGCCTTTGTGACACAGCTTTTGGCTACCGGCGTCCATCGCCTATCAGAGATAAGAGTGGTAAGAGATACATTTCTTACCAGATCGTGCCTTCATCTTTAGGGGCTGCCGTATATTTCCATTACCAGTACGAGGTTGCCACTGGAGAACCTTTTTCCCCATCGGTGGTCAGTTCTACGAGCAATATGGCCGGCTAATTCTACTTCATTTTACTAATACGTCGATATTAGTAGGTTATGCTCGTTCCACTGCGAAGTTGAGCATAGTCCACCCCATAGCCCTCCCTACAGTATATTTTTCCTAAAAATATTCTATTTATTTTTATTTAATTGTACCTTATTTAATTATCACCTATTTATTAAATTTATGAAGTGTTTGTTAACAACTGCTACAGTTTCTCAAATCATCCAGGATTGACTGGCAGAGAATGCCATAAGGCATTAAGTCTGCCCTTTATATCGCTTATTATACAGCGTGTAATAGATTACATAAATAAATAAATGTATAAAAATAGCTCCCTGAGAGATCGTACGCCAACAGTCAAGGATTACATCTCAGATCCATACTTTTTTTATAGAATAAGAGTGACAAGCGAGCACACAGTCCACCTGATGGCAAGCGTATGCTGTGGCCCATAGACATCTACATTTATCTTCAATTAAGAATCGAAATGCAGATGCGTCAACTGCCCTCAGGACTGAGATGGAATGCCTCGTTTCCAGTAAAGAGTCTCCGGTTCTCTACACTCACCATACGAAACACAGCAGCATTAATCTGCTATTTTACGTTGGTATACTGTGAAGGCGTGGTCATTCCCCAGTCGAGCCGACCCAGACGAGCTGCAACCACATTCCGTTTTACCACGTAACACGTAAAACGTCATCACGGGCAGCACGCGCGCTTACAAACTCGTATTTTCAAGTATTGAGGTACTCGTATACTTGACGAGACGTCTTTATTTATTCGTATTAATTTAGATAAATATTTTTATTTTTCATCTGACTTCATAAGAGGGGGAGGTTGCCAATTCGACTGTATTTTTTGTGTGTTAGCTCAGTGTTAGCTTTTTTTTTATTTGAACGCTGGTCTTTCTCATGTGTTTCCATATATCATGAGTGATCTGATCAGTAATTCTTTTGTTATCCCTAATAGTGTGTGCTCTTATTTTACTTATATTGAGGTCGGTTGTACAAATTTTTAATTTATTTGTTTTATGTCTCCACTGCACTCAAATTTCTTTCATAACTCATCACAAGAATTTTACAAGAAAGGAACCACCTGCAGCTGCATTACAGCTGCAGTATAAATGGGTATTCTCGACTGTAAGAACACCGCTCGCGCATAATACAATATGAGAACCGGAAACCCTTTTTACTGGTATTGAAACATTTCATCTTAGTGCTTAGCGGTGATATTTGCTTTTTGATTCAGATGTTAGTGTCTATGAAATATTGCATTCAATTACCATCAGATGGACTGAAAACCCTTTACAAGGTTTAGAAAGTTATAATCCAAAGAAACAAAGACTTATATAATACAATATGAACTTTTACGTGGTAACAAATAAACAAACCTTTTGAATGAAGTGCTGGCATAGTCAGTTTAATATTCCAATAACAATGACAGTTTAATATTTGAAAGAAATAAATTACTTTTATTAAAAATAAATTTCATTTCATCTAATAGCGAAAAACAATACGTATAAAATATATTGCGTAACAATATTTCAATAACACTACTAGCAAGAATAAAAGAAAGAAAATACATTTGTTTGATATTTATTGTTATTATTCTATACAGGGTTATTTTTAAAAGAGTATCCATATATTTAAGTTTAAATATATAATTTTTTTATAGGAGAGGGGGCAAACGAGCATACGGCTCACCTGATGGTTAGTGATTATCGCCGCCCATGAGCAACTGCAACACCAGGGGAATTGCAGATGCGTTGCCGACCTTTTAAAAAGGAGTAGGCTCTTTTCTTGAAGGTCCCTAAGTCGTATCGGTCCGGAAAAATCTCTGGTGGTCGGCGATTCCACATGGAAGTTGTGCGAAGAAGAAAACTTCTTTTAAATCGCACGGTGGTGGACCGCCAGTCATCCATATCGTGAGTGTTGTCGCGATGTGCGATGGTGAAATTGTGCGGCTGGAATTAATCCGAACAATTCCTCAGAGCACTCCCCGTGGCAGATGCGATAAAATAGTTTTAAGACCTTTATAAATGTGTCATATCTATTAAATATCGGAACAAATATTTTATCACACAAATTCACATTGCCATATACCATCATCATTACAGCCCTTCACAAGCCCACAGCTGAATATAGGCCTCCCCCAAGGAATGCCATAATATATATATATATATATATATATATATATATATATATATGAGTACATAAATAAAATGATTTTTAAGTTATCAAAAACAAAGTTTTAGTTTTATAACTTAAACCCGTCAGCTTTTCAATTAGATTTTATTCGCATCCAAAGTTCTTTTGTCATACGAAAACAATTCCTATGATATCTGTCAGGGCGCCGAGATCTGGCTATATAAATTATAAGAAGCTAATCCGCTTTCAAACTGGCAATCCTGCTCCTGATTAAAATATGACACGTCTTACGAAGATTTAATTAATATTATATTATAGAATTAGTATCAGTGGAATATTAATGATAAGAGATTTCTTAGAGTACATTGTTTCAACTTGTAAAACTATCATCACCATAATCATTATTAGAGCCCTTCATAAATCCACTAACGAAAATAACGAACTTAGGAATGTCACAAAGAAGCCACCTGTCGTCATCGACTATTGTCTTACCAGCTCGTCACTCCACCATAAACACCGCTTACCAATACGATTCAGCTAAAATAATGTTTCATATTAAGTTAACAATATTTAACGCAGGTATAAGATAGCGGACGTAGGTAGAGAATACTAAAAGCTAACACTATCACAAATAACATCCCGCAGGTGTCGTAAGAGACAGATAGAAATGGAACAGGATGTGGGCACTGCCCGTCTCTTATTAACACTGACGCATCACCCTGATAACAGCTCAGAATTATAAAACAGTGGTTTCGAAACTGCTTGCGAAGCGTGTCCACTATGAAAAACAGAGATAATGCCAATAGAGCAATCTATTGACAAATCATTTTTCTGGAAGTGGTAATAGTTTCAAATTTTGCTGATAGTTCTAGTCGAACTGCAAGCCAATGTTATGATTCGGGGAACGGAAAACCTTTTATAAGTTTATTTTGTTTACAAATTATATTCAGCGAATGTCTTTGAAAATATTCGTCTAACAAGTAAACTACCCGTTTATTATCATAAATTCACTGACACCAAATTTAATAAGCTCTCTTTTTGTGAGATTGTTCTTTAGTCACAGTGTACTTTTTTTAACTGCAACGTGGATTAATTCTTGGGCTAAATCACATAGTTTCGGCGACGTTGAGCAGAGTCTGCGATTTTTTGAAATTGGGATCTTAAAGTAAGTGCATCTAACTCCACCATAACTCTGAGGGTAGAAAAAATAATAGACCGAAGCATTAATCCTTTATATCTATTATTGCAAAATATTGGAGCAGGTAAATTGTATAATTATTTTAATGTCCGTTACTAGCCACAACAAAATTATAATAACATTAAAGGGACAAGGTAGGTATACGCTTCCACAACAAAACCTTACAACACATGTTCAATTCTTATGAATCAACAAGCTTAAAACAAAACCTTTTGAAAAAGGTTTATTAAAATATAACGAGTATATTAATGAAAATTGCCTCTGGGAATGAGGTAATCGCTACAATGCTGTTTCCATAAGAAATCATTAATAATTATATAAAATTATTACTGTAACCTTTATGTTTAAACATAATACCGCCGAGTGTCATGCGACAGAGGTATTTTCCGAACCATTTTTTTATACAATAAGGCCGTTTTCTCACTACGCGAAACCAACACAACATCAACACAACATAATGTTGTGACAACTCCAACCGCCATACTAATGTATGCGCAGTTTTCTCACACACGGGGACAACACAACACCAATACAACTTTGAACCAACAATTCGGCTATGTTGTCTTGTCCGCTAGATCGGATCAACTTTTTTGTTGTGACAACACTGTGACAACATAGCAGCCGCCTTGCAGACTCTATAGGGACTTTTTCACTGCAGGCAACACGACACCAACACAACATTTCTTGCGAGTGCGCGCCATCCTCGAACATTTTCGCGCGTGTCTAGAAATTGTTTTTTTTATTTAACCTAATTAATAATGAAAAAAACGGACGTAATATGGCATCATTTATATGGTGAAGTATATAATCAAATGTTGCTATGGACATGCGAAAGTAGTTGAAAAATTTATTTTCGTGTTCCTGTAGCTTGTCAAAGAGCACGTAAAATGCTCTATAAACATATCTCTCACGTAGTAAAGGGTGAATTCAACAATTCTTTCTCCGCCTTCTTCTTCTTAAGTATAGTAAAATAGCTAGCAGTTGTCGTTGATTGAAGGCAGGACACATAATTGCGTGCGTACTCGACAAATGAACTTTACACAAAATGTGACAGTCGTGGTGTGTTGGAGTCGTGCTAGTGAAAAAGGGATGGACAACACGACATCAACACAACTTTTAATGTTGTGTTGATGTCGTGTTGGTTTGGCGTAGTGTGAAAACGGCCTAAGGGTGACAAATTATCACACAGTATGAATGGTAAGTGGATGTTGTGCCCCGTAGACACATACATCTATATTCAATTAAGATTAAAAATGCAGATTTGATGCAGACGCATTGTCTCCTTTGATGAATAAGATGGAATAATAGTAATAATCATCATCATTACAGCCCGTCAAAGTCTATTGCTGACATAGGCGTTGCCCTATGATGCAATCTATGAAGGAGGCCTGTGTAGGCGGGTTGACAAGCGATATAATAAGTTTGTTTAATAATCTCAAGTCTAGATATATAGTGGCGGTATAATAATATCCCATCCCGTGGGTGTCGTAAGAGACGATACGGAGAATTAAATCAGGAGATGGCCAGAAGTATCTTCCTGATACCAGGTGAATAAAAATAAAAAAACTGCGGTTGCTAGTCCGCTTGCCAAGTACTTATGACAAGTGAGGTTATAGCCTATATACGTCCCACTGCTGGGCACAGGCCTACCCTCATTTCTGAGAGGGTTTTAGGGCATGGAAGTGTCCGCCGCGCTGCCCCAATGCGTGTAGGCGAACTTCATATGTCTTCGAAATACTTTTCTTATTCCTCAGACATGCAGGTTTCCTCACGATGTTTTCCTTCGCCGCCGAGAACGTGCTAAATGACCACTTAAAATTGCAATTAACAATTTCATTGGTGCCGGCGGGGAACGAACACGGGTTACTCGCGTTCTGTTATATTTACAGCGAGCGTTAACCATCTGAGCTACCACGGCTCTCAATAATACTAATATCATAATAATATATTAAAATCTTATGACAAAATATAGAGATATTAAGGCAACCAATGGGGAAGGCCTTTGTTCAGGAGTGAATTTTTAATACGCTGCAATGGTATGGCGTGGTAAATATTAAGATTGAATAAGAAATATTCTACTCGAATAGTAAGCATGATATATTAAAAAATAGGTAAGTCTATATTTTTTGTGTGTAAAAAATTTAAGAACTGTTTAGTGCTTACGGTTAATGTTTAATATTTTCATAGCTCTAAAAATTCCGTGAGAGGTAAGATTCTATTTAAAGATATCTAGGAAAATTTAAATATGCGCTAGTATAACTTTGATTGGTTGAGATATCTGTTAAAAATTCATTACTGATTAGCAATAAAGGATCAATTGACATTTTACGAAACAAATAGAATTATATTTAAAAAAATCTGTAAAAATGGTATTATGTCGTATATATGGTCTATAAATACTGTGTGATTTTTTACCGTCAAGAAAAAAATAGGGTGTAACAGGTGCACGGAATAGAAGTCTATGGCACCGATATTTTGCAATTTTTTACATTAACATATTATGAAATTGATCTTTCAATAAATACTATTATTTGGGTGCGTATTATTTTAAATTCGATAGTTTTTAATTGATTTATTCATTTATTTCAAAATTTTGATTTTTATTTTTTTATTTCCGAAAGTTTATTTTAAATAAGTGGTATTTTTTGATAGTTCAATTGCATAATATGCAATTGCATAAAAGCAAAAGTTGAAAATTATCAATGATATAGACTATTATTCCGTTCCCCTGTTACACCCTATAAAAAGACGATAAAAATCATCCACTATAATTATGTAAAAAATAAAGAAGCTAAATTCTGTTCAATATTTTTTGGACTTTTTATACAATTTTTTTTATTTAATCATGTTGTGACAGCCTATAATTTTAAGTTCAATAATCATAATATGTAATATAAAACACCCAGCAACAATTGAAAGAAATATTTGCTGTAAAAGTCGTACTTGGCAGATTGGCCATCACACTAACAAATGTCTATCGCATCTTCTCCGGACATAGTTTTTTTAAGATCCATAAGACACAATGGGTGCGTTTGGCAGAAAAAAGCGCTAGCAAGCGCTTACAAGCGCTAAAATAGTTTTCGGCCAGGACACGATTGCTACTGCATTTTGCTTATTTAATTTGTTTGTTTTGAAGTAGAGTTTAAAAGTTGTTTTGTGCAATATTAGTTTTAAGTAATATAATGACATGAATAAACATATCCATGTTATTAAAAATTCATGATTGGTAAGTTTTTAATATGAATACTTATTAAATTAGGTTAGGTTCCCCGGTTAAAACAAACATCGTGTCCTAGAGGAAAATAGCTACTTACGATTTGACAGCACTTACCGCTTACGATCGCCATTTTGCTTACAAGCGCTTGCTAGTGCTTTTTTCTGCCAAACGCACCCAATGGCAAAACGTCTTCTATCAGAGGTTACGAAATTTATCAGTCTGTTCTTAGTTACGACGGATATTTGTTATTTTCTATACGTCCATCGCAGCCTATAAAAGCCCACTGCTGAACATAGGCCTCCCCCATAGATTGCCTCATAGAGGGGATTTTACCATGTTGACCGGCTTGGCGAGCGCGTTGGCAACCACAGTTTCTTTATTATTTGGAAATGTTATCAGGAAGATGCTGCTGCCCATCTCCTGCCTGTCTCCCTCTGTCGCCTCTTATAACACCCACGGGACGATATGGGGTAGTGGATATTCTTACAGCTCCACTACTGCTTATTTTACTTAAACCAAACTTAAACGTGTGGCGGCGCTGTCGTCGCGCCACAATCGAAATACACCGAAGCCTAAATCACGGTATCAACATTCCGAATCATAAACAGTATATATAGAACATCTCCGAACTATCACACGGAGTGTTGGCCACTCCCCGGGCAGAACACCTTGCCCGGCGGGAGATCTCCCCTTTTCCTACCACGGCCACAAACGTTATGCTTATTCCTACAATATTTTACAATGAATTTAAAAAAAATATATCGCCGCGAAAACTTAAGCGATGCATATGAATGTCGTGGGATGTTAATAAAATGCAGTTAGTTTGTCCAGTACTCGTTGCCTAAAATCTCAACTTCGACTCTTAAACAAAGTTATTTAATTCTGAATTGTGTTATTTCATACATGTATGCACATCGCGAGTGCAGAGCCACCATTTTCTATTCATTTCCGGTACTCGAGGCCACATACAGTCAGGCATAGTTTGGCCTATGGGTGATCTCACAATGATAATTCAAGCTCAGAAGGAATTAATGAATGTTTGAAGGTGATATATATACACTGAAAAACGTTGAAACGATTCAATATGCTGCCTTAGTTTTGGCAATATTTAAAATAGTTATAATTAGGGCGATGTCACCGTATTTTTTTTTACTTTCTCGAACTTCTGTAAAATGTAATTATTATGAAAGAAAGAAAGAAAGAAAGATTATGCGAACAAATGTGTGAAATTAGAGACGCGGATCGTAGTAATCAGCACGACATAAAATCATAAAAATAACTATATCGCTATTTATACATTTGCAAAGCTTCCATAATGAAACTATATAAAACTTTTCTCAAAAGTATATTTTTAGGTCACATTGTGAACACATTTTACAAATTCGTTTTCATTTCATCATTGAGATCTAATCAAAATCGAAGAATTCAAACGCTTGCGCCAGCCCCGGCCCGTGCCCGCCAGGACATATTTGAGGTTTGACGTACTATATCTTTAATTATCCCCGAGTTACTACTAATTTATTTGACAATGTGGAAAGGGAGGTAACAGTTTTATACCTACACATCGCACTGCAAGAGTGCTGTAAAAATCGTACTTGGCAGATTGGCCATCACACTTACAAATGTCTCGCACCTTCTCCGGACACAGTTTTTGATATTGCTGCTGTATATTTTGTCACAAAGTTTCATAAAAATATAGAAAAACTCTCTTACCTCTTTGGATAACTTGGAATAGTGTGTCTTTATCTCAGCAATAGTAGACCTGATTTGTTGACCTTCGTACTTCAAGCGGCCTACATCGCTGTCCAACTTATCAACCCGGGCTTCGTGAGTCCGAGCTAGTTGGGCTAGGTCCGAAGTCTCCATGAGCGCTTGCTTCAGCTATAAAATATATTTGTATTAAAATATTTAAAGTAATATTGTCACAGTAAATAAATAGTGATTATAATTGACAATTAACTACTCGTATATAATATGATTTTAACATATTGCTCTATAAATATCTTATACGTTCATATAAATAAGAATTAAAATAGAAACTCTTATAATTATGTTAATAATTAATAATAAAACCGTATTGGTTTCCATGAAAAAAAATAAAAAATACAATTTTTTACATAGGTCGGTCTCTGTAAATACGTATCACGTAAAAACGCGTGATCCTATTTTATGTAGGTCGTACTTAGTAATATAAGATACAATATAACTTTTGAATTTTTGAGAAATTCTACCTACTCTGCATTTTAAACTGAAAAAGTATTTTGTTCGCAATAGGTGAGTACGGTAAACGTGGGTTACATTACAGTATATCAGAGCAAAATGGTTCACAGCGGTATTATTTCAGATAACTTTTCCGGTTGGTGAAAATGAGAAACTTTTGCGTAGTAAATTAATTATAAGTTAACCAGTGGATACCAAAGGGAAATAAAGCTTTTAATTTAAAATGGAAAATAGAGACAATAATGATTACTTGATATCAAAATTTAGCAAGAACTACATGTTGAACCAATAATAAACCAATCTACTTACTACTACCTACTACTAACAAGTTCTTAAAAAGAAGAGGTTTTTGAAAAAAGGTAATAGGAAAGATAAGCTTTGCAAATATATCAAATTTAAAAATAAGATTAAAGTACCTAACCGATAAATAAGCAATGCAGAATAAATTGTATACATGACAATTTAACTACGGCGGCCGTAAACAGTGGGTATGTAGCATATTATGCATCGGTTGACATGCCCTCAAATCTAAGAGCATGTCACTAGCGTTTGTGTCGCGTGTATATAAATAAAAATAAATGTTGAGTTTCCAACTAGAAACCGTACAACCGCGCGGCTGATTTTGCAAGCATTTTTTTCGGCGAAAAATAAATGTTCTCGGCCAAAGCCATCGACTAAAGATGTAGGTCACAAAAATAACTAGTTTGAATAAACATAAAAAATTATAGAAAATTTCACATTCACAATTAGTAGTATAGTTGTAGCACGAATGGTTCGGCTCAACCGGGAAAGGATCACGCTCTCACAGAACCGGTATTTCGTATGGTGAATGTAGAGAACCGGAGACCCTTTTTACTGGAAAGGAGGCATTCCATCTTAGTCTTCACGGGTGAAAAGGCATCTGCATTTTGTTTTGTAATCGAGGCTACATGCCTATGGGTCGCAGCAACCACTTAACATCAGGTGGACTGTGTGCTCGGTTGTCACCCTATCCTATAAAAAAATCTGTGTTCAACTGTCGGCATATACATAGTGAAATGGAATATTATATTAAAAGTATCAGTTCTTCAAATATAACAACAAAATTCTTACTCGTCGATATTTGCAGTCATTTGCAAACATACCATTATGAGAGACAACAATAAAAAACCTTAAATCAGGCCCGTGTTCACAGTACCATGACAGCTTTAGCCCGTACTTACTTCATTACGAATGACGTGTAACTGCCGCAACAGGGCCGAATTGTTGATGCTATTCGAGATCTCCTTCATTTCGATACGCAGCTCGTTCATTGAGGTTTTAGCCCACTGCAGAGTCAGTTGCTCGTTGCGCTCGTGGTTGTCCGTCGGGCCGGCTGGATTGCGTCTAGAACACATATTTGTTATTTAGAAATAAATCGAATAGTTACAATATGGTTGTTAAACTTAATTTTTATTGGTTTGAATGAGACGTAAGGATATAATATGCCAATTTTTCTAGTGCCTATCTCATCCAAATCTGTTACACCCTACTGATTGACAGATAATTAAACCAACCTAAAAAAAAACCTAGTGATAACAGAAAATATACTCAACCATAGTTCGCTTTTGAATATCAGCATTACTAGTGAGAAAAATGAACTGTGCGCTCACAAAATATCTTTGAAAAATTGTTATTAACAATATCAATGTTATGTATGCTGCTTCTTGTAAAATTTAAGCTGTCAAACTTTAACGTCATCTTTTATTTAATTTAGGAGTGTTGAAACTATCGCTCTTGTTAAGATTTCATTAAGTTAATTACCTTAGTACCGTACCTTGTAGCAGCGCTGAGCTTCTAGTCTTAAGCCATTATAAATAGAGTTTAGAGATGTTCAGCCTTACAGCTTAAACTTATGATTTCTCTCTACACTAAATAACAGCAGAAAGAGACTAGAGAAAGTTATTACTCAAGTAAGTTCTAATTAACGTTTATAAGTAATGTTGTTATTATAAATAGCAGTCTAATTTGAAGTTCTTTAAAATAGTGAGTGCTTATGTTTTTATGTAATATATATATATATATATATATTACATAAAAAAACATAAGCACTCACTATTTTATATGTTCACAACAACTCTAAGAGAACCTAAATATAATTTGCGTTGCGTTCACAGTGGGAAAGGTTATGTAAGCCGCTGTTTGCAAGCTTTACGCGTTGCAACTAGTTACATGTTAATTAAAACGTTTCACAGAAAGCTCCAAAAAGCCTTAGGGACAAACTGTGGTAATTTCAGCTGAACAAGACTATAATAAGCGGACCTGTTCCGACAACACGCGATTTAAGCACACACCTGCTTACGTATATTGTTTAGTCAACTGGTTTTATATTATAACATTACCTGTTATCGAATGCGCACAGGCGTGCTCTTTAAAAGAAGAATAAGAAAGTGCATTACTAAATAATATAGTTTTTAATGTTTGTCACACAATTAAAGTTGTTAAAGAAAACATTTAAAAAAATTGTGGTGTTTACCGTGGGTATTTATGTAATAATAATACGCAATAATCTTGGATTTAGTCTCCGTCTTATGTTTGTAAATTATTATTTTTATTCAGTTAAGTTTAAGCACTCTTAAGCGGGCTACATACGACACGATATCGGTGGCGATCTAGGGTGGAGTAGTGGGGTTGCCTCCTAGATTGCCTCTAAATCGTGTCGTATGTAAGGCCATCCTAAGTCGTGGCCGATATCGCCTCCTTAATCGGCTGGCAAGAGCAAAAATGCTTCCTAGATCAGCCGATGCTTCCTAGATCGGGGCACCGCCCCCTCCTTACTGCGTGTGTGTAGGCGCATCGGCCCGATTTCTTTTGGCAGTCGCTGCCGGCAAACCTCGCGGAAAGAAGTTAACAATACTGAATGACCTTTTTATATAACAAAATTTTTACATTTTAATCATATAAACGGAGTAGAAGCTTATGGCACTGATATTTTACAACAAACAAAAAAAAAGTGAATAAAATAAATAAATTAATTGAAATTTTATCGAAATTCAAATCATATCCACCCTAGCCTGTGACCCGGCGAAGTGACATGGTCAAGAATGCCTACTAAACTAATTTTTTTATTGCCGTTCGTAAAGTAGAGTGTATGATGTAAGTAAGGAGAAGATAAAGCCTCTCCTCAACAACTAACTACTATTCCAACGCTATCAACACAAGACCGCACTCATATCTCTTACAACTCCACAAGACCACACTTCGATCTCTTACGTGCCTTCATCCTCTTATCAACAACTAACTTCTACTCCTTCACCATCTTCACATCAACAAACAAGTTATATAAAAGGGAGTATGTCCGAAATTAAAGGTTTCTTTATGTTTAAAAAAAGATATAAGCTATTTTATTTTCTTATAGTTTTACTCCATAAATAAAGATTACATTAAAAAAAAGTATACATATTATTATACAAAACGTATTTTATTTCCTTGTTTGTTGTGTGTAATACATAACCAGATTTTGACCAAAGCAGAAATGAACAAAGAGAAGAAATAACTAAATAGCATAGGTAGGAAAAATTGACGTTTTTATATAAGTGGCGAAATCATTTCTAGAAGGTTATAAAAACTGTCTTCATCCATCCGGAGAAAATTAATCACGTCCTTGGATTACAGGCCATTTAGTACGTTTATGTGGTTTAATTTTTATCTCTTTTTGGAGCCATTTTTTCACCCAGCAACTTCTCTTTTTCTATTTTCGAATAAATTAACCGAGATGGCTAATGCCAAACCAACACGGTGGTGTTTTAAGAGAGTCGGAGGTATTTTGAAGAACTCTACCGCATATGCGTTCCGCTCCAAGTCCGAACGCGTACTGCTAGGCAGGCCCGTGTGTAAGGTCTACCCCGATAAAAGCCCCGATTTCTTTCCACCCTAGATCGCCACCGATATCGTGTCGTATGTAGCCCGCTTTATACTGCAAATAATCTATCTATAAATACATATAAACAAAATTGGAGTTTCTGTCTGTAATCGTGAGTTGCATTGAGTTGAGGGGGTTATTTGTAAGTCATTATATTATGTAAAGAAGCCATTACATTGAATAGCAATTTTTTTAAATTTTCGTCTGTCTGTCTGTCTGGCCGAGCTAAACTTCGGAATGGCTGAACCGAGCAATGCCAAGAGTGACTAGACTATATTTTATCGGAAAAAATTGGAGTATTTTTTAAAAATTCAAAAAATTGATGAAACAAATAGTCTTGGGTAATTATTCTAACGCCGCATTAATAAATACTACCCTAGTGAATTCGGGGCGATTTGCTAGTCTAAAATAAGTAAATGTGTGAGTGGAGGACTTAAAGGGCCCACGTTTATGTTGTGGGAGTGGGACTATCCTTAAAGGCTAACCGTCTATTGGGATATTGGATTTATGTTTATAGGGTTGCCACCCGTACTGTAATATATACTATCGTACTATATTTCAGACAAGTGTACTATATCTCGTATTATAGAAAAATAATATAGTACGAAAAATACTATATTTTTGTATCCTAATGCGACTGTCACGCTTTTTATATAAGCTGTGATTGTAAGAACAAGTAAGTTTTACGGAAAGAATTTTTTTCCACCATGAGTGTAAAATTGAACGATGATAGAAAATGAGCACGTATTAATATAATTGAAAATAAATTATTAATTTATTTTATATTGAACCTAAATTGCTCAGATTCCTACAATTATGTATGTATGTGGGGCAATGAATGATAAAATGGATGAAGTATGCGATATGATGTATGATAGAGGAATAGATGTGTTATGTGTAAATGAGACGAAAAGGAAGGGGAAGGATGTCACTACACATGGCATGTATACCGCATACTGGTCTGGTGTAGACGAGATCGAGCGGGCATGCCAGGGAATAGGTATCATCCTTTCAGAAAGAATGGGCCAATGTGTGAAAGAGTATGAATGTGTAAGCCCAAGACTGCCATGGATACGAATGAAAGTGGGCTTAAAGAAGTTGTTGGTTGTGTTAGAGGTCTACGCTCCAGACATGTCTAAGCCCACTTATATCCGAGAGCAGTTTTGGGAAATGGTAAGGATGGTGTTAATGAAGCGTAAGGGAAATGAAAATATTATTATGCTAGGAGATTTTAATGGAAGGGTTGGGGTGAGGAGGCTTGGTTATGAAAGGATATTGGGAACGTTTGGTGATGAAAGTATAAATGAGAATGGTGAAAGTCTCCTCACCGTATGTATGGAAAAGAATCTTTTTGTGACGAACACTTGCTTTCGCCACAAGAGGATTCACATGTATACTTGGGAAAGAGGTGACGATAGAAGCATGATAGATTTCATAATTGTGGATGAAAGATTGAGGGTCGCAGTGGTAGATACAGGGATTTACCGGGGTTCTAATGTAGGAACGGATCATTATTTGGTTTTATGCCGAATTAATGGTCTATTCAGGCGCTGGCGCCATCGAACATCTGTGTCTACCACTGGTTACGTTACAGCGTATTAGAACAGAAAGGTTACAAGATGAAGGTGAGAAAAACAAGTTCAAATGTAGACTGAAAGAAAATATAAGTGGTTTGTATGAATTATGTATGAAGGAGTTAGACTTGGAGAATGTATGGCAAAACGTAAAGAAAGGTTTAGTGGAAGCAGCTACCGAAGTATGTGGTGTTAGTAAGAGAAAGAATGAAAGGAAAAATAATACGTTATGGTGGGATGATGAGATACGTATGGAAGTTGAAGCAAAGAAGAGAGCATGGCTAGATTTACTAGCAACAAAGGCTGGTAATTCTAGCGGTACGAATGATGATATTGAAAGAAAAAAGGCAGTCTTTAGACATCTTAATAAGAGAGTAAAAGAAGTAGTTGAAAGAAAAAAGCAAGAAAGAACGGATAAGAATGATAGAAGAATATCGGATAACTTCCAGTCAAATATTAAAATGTTCTGGAAACTTGTAAGAACTGCCAGGGGACATTCAAAACAGCCTATGATGAATGCTATAAGAGACGAGAATGGCTATATTCTGAATGATGAAGTTTTGAGTTTAAAGAGATGGAAGGAATATTTTGTGTACTAAGTGAAGTAGAAACTCCGAAAGAAGAGGTAAGAGGTAGCGAGATAAGTATAGATGAAATAATGAAAGCAATGAAAAGCATGAAAGCAGGTAAGGCTGCCGGATATGATAGAGTTTCACTCGAGATGCTAAGGGCTGGAGAGGAAGTTGTGGCAGGCCTGCTGCACACCTTGTTTAATTTATGCTGGGAACTGAAGCGGGTACCGGCAGACTGGTGCAAAGCCGTGATAGTCCCAGTATATAAAGGAAAAGGGTCGCAGCAGGACTGTAAAATCTACCGTGGCATCAGCCTTCTTAGCATCGTGGGAAAACTGTATGCTAAGGTACTGATTGAAAGGGTCATGAAAGAAACTGATGGAAAAATTTGGGATGTGCAGGCGAGATTTAGAAAGGGAATGGGATGTACAGATCAAGTCTTTTCTATGCGCATGATCGCGGAGAAGTTTTTGGCCAAAAACCAAAAGGTTTTTTGTGCGTTCATGGACTTGGAAAATGCCTATGACAGAGTGGATAGGGATGTGCTATGGCAAACACTGAACTCATTTGGGTTGAGCGCTGGCTTGATACAGGCATTGGAGTCTCTTTATAGGAACTCTAGTGCTTGTGTTAGGATCAACGGGGTCACCTCGGACTGGTTTCACATCCATGAAGGTGTCAGACAGGGGTGTGTGGCTTCCCCATGGCTGTTCAACCTATTTATGGACAGTTGTTTGCAAAATTTTAAAGTTGAAGAATGCGGATTAAGAATGGGTGAGTTAACCGTCAAATGCCTTTTGTACGCCGATGATCAAGTTATTCTTGCGTCGTCGGCGGCCGAGTTGCAAATGATGGTTACATTAATGAACAAGTCATTAAAAGAAAGGGGAATGAAAGTGAACGCAAGTAAGACGAAGGTTATGGTTTTTGAAAGAGAAGAAAGTAAAACGATTTGTGAAATAAGAATAGAAGGGGAGTTGATCGAGCAAATAGATGAGTCTTTATATTTGGGCTGCGTATTTAGCAGGGATGGGAGATATAATAAGGATATAGAACGACGAGTAAATGCGGGAAATAGAGTAAATGGGGCCCTGAACTCTATTGTGAAGTGTCAAAATGTGTCAAAAAAGGCACGTATGGCGATTCACAATGCTGTGTTGGTCCCTACTTTAACGTATGGTAGTGAAAGTTGGGTGTGGCAGAAGAAGCACGAGAGTAGAATCAACGCAGTAGAAATGCGGTCGTTAAGGAGTAGGTTAGGGCTGAATCTGAACACACTTACAATAAACGAAGTGGCAGCTTCTACGCAAACTTTTTTGTAGTTAATCAATTTAGTTATGTTTAAGAACAACCTTTGTATTTAAAAATATGTAATATCATCATCATCATCATCATCATCGTCATCATTACAGTCCCTCACATGTCCACTGCTGAACATAGGCCTCGCCCAAGGTAAGATAATTATATTAAACACATCTTACCATTGTTACTTATATTGAATAAATGTACCAATGTTAAGATAAAATAACTTGAATAATTTTTTTACTGTAATTTTAAACTTTTTTATAGATTAAGGGCGACAAACTAGCACACAGCACCAGTAAGTAGATGCTGTGGCCCATAGTCATCTACATTTATCCTCGATTAAGAATCAAAACGCAGATGCGTTGTCACCTCTAAGGACCAAGATGGAATGCCTCACTTCCATTAAAAAAGGATCTCCGGATCTCCACACTCACCACACGAAACACAGAAGTATTAAGTTGCTATTTTATTTTGTAATATCGTGATCCCTGTTCGTACCAACCCATTCGTGTTTCACCTATAATATAGCCGCAGCATAGCTAGCTCAAAACATTTTTACAATAAATTATCTTCTATTCTATTCTATCTTACAACAAATTATCTTTTAAAGATTCTAAAAAAATAACATCGTAATCTTTTTTGATACCTTTTTGGTGAACGCAGTTCGTTTTTAGTTATCATTATTTAATTTATATTCACATCATAACACGCATATCATTTATTTTAAGAACAGCGTTCCTTTTAGGGACTTTAACAACTTTTCGTGGTCCTTCCCCGGTCGACCCGACCCATTCATGCTACAACCATAATACAGCTGTATAAATTCTTACGTATAAAATGTTAATATTAGGGCTCATTTAACTTTCAAAGTACATGTGTACTTTGATTTTGTCTTTTAATAGCTATCCTATTTTCGCTTATTTATATTAAACATGCCACAAAAGTGGTGCTTTGGTTAATTCTATTTAAAAGAAAATATTTCCATTAGACCTAATTAAATTTTAATCAAGAATAAATAAAACCAAGAAAACATTATTCATGACTAGAACTAGTGTGTTAATATTAGCTTGTTCTATATTAAATGAAGTCAACGAGTAAGCCATCCGATGTAGCATGTAATACTCTACGGGTATGTTGTGCGCGCAACGTTGCTAATTTTAGTTCTCTGTGTACTAAATGGACATAAAATCACAGAATGGTCGGACATAACACGGTATTCTAGTTACATGAGAGTGGAATACGGGAAGTGACGTTCATCGTTATGCAAGAGCGCTCCAGTGCCGTGTTCCAAACAAGGAACACATGGGTTGTTCCTCTATTGAGACGACAGTTACCCTTATATTGGTTTAAATATTTTGTATTTTTATACATAACTTTTATTTACATTATTACGTCTAAAGCTTGAATAACTTTATTAGTATAGTATTTAATAATAATAATGAACTCCCTACGAGTACAACCACATATTCATTATTGAAGACACTTCTTACCTGCTAAAGTGGAGACAAAGTGCACCTTTCAGTACGCGACGAATGAACTTTTACGCATTAAAAGTCTTTTTACTTTTTAGTAAGTGAAAGATAAACTATTACAGCTACTAAAAGTCTCATCTTATATCTACTGTACCTCGTGAACAAAGAAGATTACCAACGCGTTGTTACCTAACTTTATATTTTGGGTGGTTCAGAAAGATTTCATGTAGTCTAGCTCGTCTAGCTCTATTGTCATACAGCCGATCAATACAACATTATAACAATGACCTATTGTATTTTTATTGCAGGATATTTTTTGAGAGATTTTAGCTAAATAAAATGTTTAATATGAATTATAAATTACATTATGACTGCACAACTCGTTTCTTTTGTGATTCGAAACCGCGGCTTCACAGCGCCACAGCCAAACGCTTAGGCACTGCGCTACGAACTACTACGATTTTTTTAAATTCACTATTAATAGAAAGAAGTGTGGGCGTCTATTTCTATGCACCGATTACTGCGAGTAATCTGTGTATCTATGTTACCTTTTACAATTGCAAAATACTCTGTTACCTTTTACAATTGCAAAATACTCTGTTACCTTTTACAATTGCAAAATACTCGAGTGTGCTTATGACGAAAATATTTATCTAGAAATAAACACAGCATAATAGAAAAAAAAATACACCAACGTCTTCATTTGATAGGTTTTAATATTTTACACGCGTTGTGTTCGCGATATTTGTAGGTACTTATTTTTAGCAACGATTGTAGGTATTTATAAATACAACATCTTAACAATATATATATATATATATATATATATATATATATATATATATATATATATATAAGTACGTGTCACGTTGTTTGTCCGCGATGGACTCCTAATCGATTAAAGTGTGCAGTTCGATCCAACTTGAGAGATAGGATAGTTTTTTTGCCCATGAATTTAAGGGCTTTTAATAAGACATGACAAAGGGTAGTCGAAAAACTACGTCTGCCTGGCAAGCTAGTATAACATAAAAAGACTGTTTTTGTACATATAAACAAAATTAAACGGTCTCTGTTTAATATCAAAATAATCGTCATTTATCGAGCTCATAGGGATATTTGCATGGCATTAAGACACGAGTTGTAACCATTTTAAAATGTTTTCCTGTCTGTCTATCTGTTCACGCTACGGAATGTTTCAAGCGCCTGTGATGAAACTTCACAAACAGATAGAAAGCGATGCCAGGTGTGATCTAAGCTATATTTTATCCAAAAAAACTTAAAGATTTCTTGTGACATACAAAAGTAAAAAAATTAAACCTAAATGACGTCACATTAATAAAATCTTAGAATATAAAGCTGCAAATACAGTCATCACACAAATAGTTCAAGAATTTACATTTAAAATTCGGTTAAGCAAATATACTAATATAGATTTCCTTCTACACGAAATGATAAATTTACTTTGACGAGTTATAATCTTATCAGGCAATTTTATGTACGAAAAGCGGTCTTCTGAACTGATAAACTTCGTCAAACTTTTACTAACGTATCATACTAACAGGTACTCTTATTTATAAGCACTTGAATTAAATCAATTTTAGGCAGAATTCTTATTTAAAATATTTGAAAACTGTTTTAGACTTTTTTCTTGACTTTGTAAACAAATTATATATTTATATAAAAAATATATAAATGAATCTATGAAGCCCGATATCTTTTTGAAGTGGATGCTATTAATACCTAAATGGTGTAATGGTTGGTGGTCACCACACACGGTCAGTTCAACTGATCATTTCAACTGATCAGTTCAAACTCGATAAATAAACTTATCTATAAAACTCCGATATTGATATATTTATAATTATCGATATATCGAAAATTCTATATTTTAACAGTTAATGATCAGTTGGACAGACTATTCGTATGTCCGGGCTGAACCGATTGTAATGAATCTTCACGAACAAGTGTATGGCAATGCCAGGACCCAGGAATGATTAAGGCTATAATATTTTTCCGTGAAAAGAACAGGAAATCGGAAAAAAACTTTTTTGATGATTATCTCGTAAACTTTAAGAGATATAAAAAAGTTTAAAACGAAATTTATTTGGACAGCAATTTTAACTTGCATCGCACTGTGCTTAAAATAGCTCGTAGAATTATTTAGAGAAAAGTAATGTTTCTGAGTAACGATAGTACGTTTTAAAACATTCATGGAACACAGTAAGCACTTAGAAGTACAAAAATACAAAACAACACAAATAGATGAAGTATGTAAGTCAACAGCAGACTTGCCAATCATGTTGTGACGAAGTGGGGAGTTCGCAACACGACCTTCATTGCTGGTACTTGAAAAATTGTCATAAGGAGCAGAGTGACAACACTGATTAAGGTTCTAAAAATGGCTGCTTCAGGCTGTCTATGTTCAAAGATGTAAATACTGTTAGCTTTCGGCTTTTACACCACCTAAGCTAATTGCCGTGTAGTGGCGGTTGAGAATAGCCACTACCCCATATCTTCCCGTGGGTGTCGTAAGAGGCGACAGAGGGACACAGAAAGTAGATGGGCAGCAGCATCTTCCTAATAACAACAATAACATAATAAAAAACTGCGGTTGCCAACCCGCTCGCCAAGCGTGGCAACTATGGCAAATATTCCCCCATGAGCAACGACACAAATAAACGGCCCCCTGTCCCCGGCGGCCCCGCTATTCCTGGCTACGGTGGCGACCATGGTAACGGCGGGGCAAGGGGTACTAAGAATCTCCGGTGGAGGTTCGGTTGCCACCTACGACGACTCGACCTGGCAACGTATAACGCACGCACACTGAGGACTGACGAGAAGATACTGGAGCTGGAAGAAGAGGTAGACAAGTTGCGCTGGCATATTATTGGATTATCTGAGGTCCGAAAAGAGGGGGAGGACACGGTAATCCTCGAGTCTGGCAACTTGTTCTATCACCGGGAGGGCGACCATCTGTCCCAAGGAGGTGTCGGATTTATCGTCCACAAGTCTCTCGTCAACAACGTTGTAAAGATTGGGAGTGTGTCGACGAGGGTCGCGTACCTTGATACTCAGAATCACCAAACGGTATTCGCTGAAGGTTAATACAGGTCTACGCACCAACCTCGGCACATCCCGATGAGGAGGTGAAGGAAATGTATGAGGATATTTCTAGAGCCATGCATTCCTCCAAAACCCACTACACGGTGTTGATGGGAGACTTCAACGCAAAACTAGGCACAAGAGAAGGCGGTGAGCTGAAGTTAGGGAAATTTGGAGTAGGGCAACGGAACCGTAGGAGCCAGCAGCTGGCCGACTTTATGGAGAAAGAGGGACTCTTTATGATGAGCTCTTTCTTCCAGAAGCGGCCCCACAGGAAGTGGACCTGGTCGAGCCCAGACGGTTCGACAAAAAATGAGATCGACTTCATTATGACGACCAGACGCCAACTGTTCAGTGATTTCTCAGTGATCGCAAGGGTGAAAACCGACAGCGATCACCGAATGGTTAGAGGCACATTTAACCTAAACGTTAAGTTGGAGAGGTCTCGTCTAAAGTCACGCTCCGTCCCCCTCGTGCTCTAATCCAGAATCCCGAGACTTTTCAGCTCGAGTTACGTAACCGCTTTCAGTGCCTAGAAGATTGCAATGCAGTGGACGATATTAATGACAAGCTCGTGGAAACTGTCCATGCGGTCGGAGCTAAGTTCTGCAAGACCCGCCACAGAAGAACACAAAAACTCTCCGATCGCACTCTTAATCTCATGGCTGTTAGACGGGAGATGAGGCTGCAATCGTCAACAGATTTGACAGCATACAGGCAACTGAACAGACAGATCATGCGGCAAGACTTACGCAACTTTAATACTGCTCGTATTAAAGAAGCGATCGAGCGGAACCAGGGCTCCAAAGTCTTTGCCAGAGATCTGTCTGCCAGAAAGAGCCAACTGTCAAAGCTGAAGACTGAGTGTGGCAACATCGTTTCCGGGACACCTGAGATTTTGAGTGAGATTGAGAGGTTCTATGGGCAGCTGTACACATCATCGTTGGAGCCACATGCAAGTGTGAGTATCGTTACGATCCAAGGGCAAGTCTTACCCGGCACTATTCCGATGATATCCCGGACGTCAGTCTGACCAAGATTAGATTAGCTATCCAGCACCTTAAAAACGGCAGGGCCCCAGGCGAGGATGGAATTACAGCGGAGCTTCTGAAAGCGGGTGGAACACCGGTACTTGAAGTCCTTCAGAAGCTCTTCAATTCCGTCCTCCATTGTGGCACTACTCCGGAGGCGTGGAGCAGAAGTGCGGTGGTCTTGTTCTTTAAGAAAGGCGACAACGCTCTCTTGAAGAACTAAAGACCGATTTCCCTTCTGAGCCGCGTCTACGTGCTGTTTTCGAGAGTCATTACGAATCGTCTCGCACGCAGACTCGACGACTTCCAGCCTCCCGAACAAGCCAGTTTCCGAAAAGGCTTCAGTACCATAGACCACATACATACCCTGCGGCAGATTGTACAGAAGACCGAAGAGTACAGTCTGCCTCTTTGCCTGGCGTATGTGGACTATGAGAAAGCCTTTGATTCCGTCGAAATTTAGGCGGTGCTACAGTCCCTTCAGCGGTGCCAAGTTGACTGTCTGTATATCGAGGTGCTGAAGTGTTTGTACAGTAGGGCTACGATGGCTATCCGAGTACAGAACCAGAGCTCGAAACCTATCCAACTGCAGAGAGGTGTAAGACAGGGTGACGTTATATCCCCGAAACTCTTCACTGCTGCGTTGGAAGACGTTTTCAAGCTACTGGACTGGAAAGGATACGGTATTAACATCAATGGCGAGTACATCACTCACCTTCGATTTGCCAACGATATAGTCCTTATGGCAGAATCGCTGGAGGACCTTAGCACTATGCTCAATGACCTCAATGGTGTCTCCCAACGGATAGGTCTTAAGATGAACATGGACAAAACAAAGATTATGTTCAATGTCCATGTCACACCTATGCCAGTAGATGTGGGGACCACTATGCTCGAAGTTGATGACAAGTACGTTTACCTGGGACAAATAGTCCGACTAGGTAAGTCCAACTTCGACCGAGAGGTCAATCGACGGATTCAACTCGGCTGGGCAGCGTTCGGGAAATTACGATACATCTTCTCGTCAGGTATACCTCAATCTCTGAAAACTAAAGTATACAACCAGTGCGTTTTGCCAGTGATGACTTACGGATCAGAGACGTGGTCCTTCACTGCTGGCCGTATGAGGACGCTCAAGGTCGCTCAGCGAGCTATGGAGAGGGATATGCTCGGAGTTTCTCTGCGTGATAGACTCAGAAATGAGGATATCCGCAGTAAAACGAGTGACCGACATAGCCCAACGGATTAGTAAGCTGAAGTGGCAATGGGCCCGCCATATAGCTCGAAGAACCGATAACCGATGGAGAAGAAAGGTTCTCGAGTGGCAGCCTCTTACCGGTAGGCGTAGTGTAGGGCGACGCCCACTAGATGAAGTGACGACCTGGTAAGACATGCAGGAAGTCGATGGATGCAGGTGGCTCAGGACCGTGCTTTGTGGCATTACTTGGGGGAGGCCTATGTTCAGCAGTGGACTTGTGAAGGGCTGTAATGATGATGATGAATTATGAAGCTAATTGCCTGCACCATGCTTTATACTACTCTAATGATATTATACTAACTTATACTCATATAAGTCACTGATATCAGTTAGTTTTTTCTATTTTCTACCTCCACTTAAAACCATAAAGATATTTATTATGAGCACTGCAAGAACGTAAAACAACTATATAATTTATGCACTTAATAAAGAAGCTCATAATTTAAATTGTAATTTCAAAATTAAATGCATTGTAGTATATTTTGTAGGTAACGATATTATATCGATGATATTTCACAAAAAATACCATGGTTTCATCATCATTACAGTTCTTCACAAGTCCACAGCTGAATATAGGCCAATACTAAGGAGTGCTACAAAACACTGTAGTGAGCTACCTGCATCTATCGACTTTCTGCTTGTCTTACCAAGTCGTCACTCAATCTAGTGGAGAGTCACCCACTTCGTCGGTGTTATAGGTACTAGGTATAGGTATAGGTACTAGGTAGGCTGCCATTCGAGAACCTTTCTTCCCCATGGGTTGCTGGTGGTTCAAACTATATGGCCGGCCCATTGCCAGTTCGGCTTACTAATCCGTTGGGCTATGTGGGATGACCTCATTTCTAAGTTTACCACACAGAAAAATCCCGAGCATAGTACATCGTTTCATATACAATCTAAAAAATTAATACAATAGTAATGCACTTATTGTCCAATATTCAGCATATCGAACTGGATTTACATTCCTGTTAACATGATATCAATTAAATTGAAGCCTCATCGAAACTATAAACGAGAATTTAATAAACATGTCGTGTCTATGTATCCGATTCTCAGCATTGTATTGATTTACTTAGCTTATTTTACAATGATCTTATAATTTTATTTATAAAATGTGAATGCGATATGTGAAATAATAATAGAAGGGGAGTTGATAGAGCAAGTAGATGAGTTTGTATATTTGGGTTGCGTATTTAGCAGGGATGGGAGATATGATAAGGATATAGAACGACGAGTGAACGCAGGAAATAGAGTAAATGGGGCCCTACACTCTATTGTGAAGAGTCAAAATGTGTCAAAAAAGGCACGTATGGCAATTCACAATGTTGGTGTTCTGTGTTGGTCCCTACTTTAACGTATGGTAGTGAAAGTTGGGTGTGGCAGAAGAAGCACGAGAGTAGAATAAGCGCAGTAGACATGCGGTCGTTAAGGAGTATGTTAGGAATGAATTTGAATGACAGGGTGAGAAATTGTGTGATAAGAGTAGAGTGTGGTCTGCAAGATGATGTTGTGACCAGAATTAAGAAAGGAATGCTTCGGTGGTTTAGTCATGTGAAAAGAATGAATGAGGAAAGAGTGACAAAGAAAATTTATGTTGCATAACTGAATGACGGAGTCGGAAAGGGACGTCCTAGGCGAAAATGTATCCACAAAATTAACGATTTAAAGAAAACGGGCCAAATTCGGAGTACCCTTAACCAACGAGCATGTGTGCGTAGGTATTTGGATGTGAAGGAGGCGAGAAAGGTGTGTCAGGATCGTGCCAAATGGAAGTCTGTAGTCTCTGCCTACCTCTTTGGGTGACAGGCGTGAGTGTTTATGTATATAATAAAGGTGACAAGATATCAGATGAACACAGTACACCTGAAGTGGTAAGTGAATGCTGTAGCCCTTAGACAAATGCAATGTCACCTCTGAGGAATAAAATGGAAAGGCTCGTTTCTAGTGATAAGGTTCTCCAGTTCCCTACCCTCTTCATATGTAACACAGCATCATTAAACTATTTCTTGCTGGTATTCTATTTCTTCCTTCGATATTATGGTTCTTTTCGCGTTGAGTTGACCCATTCGTACCATAACACAAAGATATTTTCTACAAAACATCTTTGCCATAACAATAATATAGCTAGCGTGGCTCTACCACGAATGAAAGTAATAGACATATTAGATTTTTATATAAAATCGTGGGCTAGCTTTGTTATTTTGCACAAATGCATCGTTATAAAGTGTAATATATAACTAATTCAATTTAATCAAGCGTTACCAAAAAAAAAAATAAAACAAGGAAAAAGGTTTTCAGAAAAAAAACCCCAAAAAAAAAAAAAAAGAGAAGAATAGGTATGTAATATAATTTAATAATTATAACTTACGCAGACTAATTTTTTTTCTAACTTTGTTATTAAAAAAATATTATTAGATTTGTTGCTTAGGTAACGTTTCAACGTATTATATAAAGCCACAAATAAACTATTAAAAGTTTCTAAACAGCAGATGCAACCGCGCCATGTGTTCAACGGAGGCATTAGAAAAAAAATTGAGTTTTAAAATCGTCTTTATAACAACGAGCCTAAATTCCATTAACCAGAATCTTAGTAAGTTATCGATCACATAAGCTGTATTACCGAAGGCTAAGATCGCTTTTTGTTAAATTGTGTGGCAAAATGACTTAAAAAACTAACGTTGGCCAAATGTTGTTGAATTGAATGCATCATAGCACCTGCCTTTTAGAAAAAATTAGAACCCGGCATGGCCTGACTGACCGACGTGTTCGGAACACATTTTGTTGGAAAGTAGTTTTACGGCAATCAGTAGTAATCATTATAATTTTAAATAAGGTAGGTCTACAATCCAATTAAAGACCCTAATTAAAATTCAGTTTTATTTGGTAAACTTTAATGAACAAAATTAATTAACGTCCACAATGAATTTTCCGTAAAATTATAACTACTGTATTAAGAGCCAATGCAATATTCTAAAGTATATTCATCTGATAAAACTTGATTTTGCTTATTGCTCTTTATAATAGTATTTGTGCTATTAACACGTACACTATTGTTTACAATAATAGCGTTCTAACAAAAAATAAATAAATAGATTATAACTTTAGTCCATTCTTAAGATACTATGTTGCCATATCAATACAAAAGTATTTACACAAAGGCGTATTAAATATTTTAAGCATTTATGAAATTCGATAAAGTCAAAAGATGCGTTTGATTTTATACAATTACGATATAGAACAAATGCTTCACTCTTCTATTTTTTTTTTGTGCTCGCTGCGCACGCGCGCCATTTGCTAGCAACCGGATGTGGGCTCGCAGCACATTACTTCCGGCTTGAATATAAATAAACATCAAATTAAAGCCAGATGTTCACCCCCATTTGCCACTATAACTTGAACCCCTTGATTCATTTTATTTAATCATTCTTAAAGTCCCAGTTCAAGATATGGTACTAAATTATTTCCTAATAAGATCCTTCGATACAAAATTCGAAACGGACACCGATGGAATGAAAATTTTTCGATGGCATGGAACCTCATTAAACTCCGTAAAAAACCACGGCTGAACATGGACTCATAGGAAGGATTAAAGAAAGGTACAACAAAGTGAAGGCTACCGCTACCCATCGTTCCTGCTATTCTTGGCTGCGGTGGCAACTATGGTAACGGCGGGGCAGGTAGTGCTAAGAATCTCCGGTAGAGTTTCTGTTGTCAATTAAAACGATGTTACCTGGTAACATATAACGCACGCGCGTGGACTTACTGAAGAGAAAGTACCGGAGGAAAGCTTAAGCAACTACATCTTGTAATGTAGATAATATTGAATTGAACCAAGGCCCTAAAATCTTCGCCATTGATCTTTCTGGCGAAAAGGGACAACTGGCTAAGTTAAAGACCGACTGAGCCGGCATCATTGCTAGCGATATTAAGAGGATCTACGGAAAACTGTACACATCGTCGCTGGAGCCACACGCCAGAGCGATTCGCATGCGACATAATTTTAATGATATTTAGTACATCACTCTCGCCGAGAATGAAATGAATCTTAAGCACCTTAAAAACGCCAAGAGGATGATTTTATAGCGGAAGTTTTGAAATCCAGTGGGAAACCGGTACTTCAAATTTTTCACATGCCATAGGCATGATCAATTATTCTAGCTTTCATGATGGCGCCACTACGGAAGATTGGAACACAAGTGCGGTGGTCTCATTCTTCAAACAAGACGACAACGCCCTGTAGAAAAACTAAAGAGCGATTCCCTTCAAAGCCGTGCCCACTAGCTACTTTCGAGAATCATTATGAATTGTCTCGCAGGGTGACCGGACTACTGCCAGCTTTCCAAACAAGCTTGTTTCTGGAAAGGCTTTATTTTACATTGTTGTATCATGTGCCACATACAAACCCTACTACAAATTGCGCAGATGACACTTCAGTACTATCAGCCACTTTGTCTTGGGTATGAGTATGAAGACCATGAAAAAGCCTTTGATTCCGTTGAAATTTAAGCGATGATACAAATTCTCTGGGTGGTGTCAGATTGATTGTCACTATATTGGAGTACTGAAGTGCTTGTACAATAAGGTTACGATATCTGAGAACTGGACCAGAGTACGTAACTTATGCAAATGCAGAGAGGTAATACAGAGTGACGTTATATCTCCAAAATTCTTTACCTCTGCATTGGAATATTTTTTCAAGCAATAGGACTGGTAAGAATATAATTTCAACTTCAAGTGTGAGAATATCAACCACCTCCGATTTGCTAATGATAGTAGTTATTACGTTGCATGCTGGAGGAGCTTAGCACTATTCAATCAACTCAATAGTTTCTTTAGGATAATGGATAGGTCTTAAAATTAACATAAGTAAATCAACAGTAGGTTTTGTAAAAAAAAATACGAGCCCTTCTATTTTTCGAAACGGTTACAACCGGTTTAGTAGGTTTAACTAGGTTTTAATCATAAGAGATGTTATTCGGTCAAAAATGCATAACAATAATTGTAATTTATTTCACCTCAAATGTCGCATAAAGTACATAATGAAGTGAAGCCAATATTTATAAAAAATAAAAGGTGATATCCGCAGTATAACCCGAATACCAAACTAGCCAAACAGATCCGTGAACTGAGATTGCAATGAACTTCTATAAAAAAAAACTGGACATATACCTCAACGAACCGACAACTGATGGAGAATGAAGGTTCAAGATAGGCAGCCTCACTTCGGTAAGTAAAGTGGCAGACGGTTCACAACTGGACTTGTGCGTTTGGCAGAAAAAACGCAGCACTCGCTAGGAAAAAAGCCAAAGGGCCCCAAACATACCAAAAAAAGAGGACCCATAAAAAATAAAACACAAACAAAAGGGAGGCACCAAAAGATTGATAACCGTACTTTTTAGCATTCCTTGGGGCCTATGTTCTGTAGTGGTCATGTGATGAGCTATAATGATGATGAAAGCTACAAGTATAGTTTATCGAAAATAATTCCAACACAACAACCTAAACGAAGTAAAACTATCCTTAACTTTTTTAAATCTGATATAGGGCAAACGAACATGTGGCTCACCTGATGTTAAGTGACTACCGTCGCCCATGAACAACCGCAACACCAGGGGAATTGCAGATGCTTTATTTTGAGAGCATGTTTTGATTGCAGATGTTTTTGAAACATTAATACCATTTTATTTTAATTTAACACAACTGAAAAACTTTCAAAAATTAAAATTCAAAACCTACGATTAAACTAACTTGAAGTCTTTAAAACTTTATTCGTTTTATTAGCGCATGGAATTTTTGTTACTTGGTGACCAAATCCGCTGGAAGAGCTGATTAATTTTAATAATCAAAATACTAATGATATATTATATCGTCGACAAAAAATATTTTTTGTAACTTATTTTATATTTCTATCATTTACCCTTAGACCATTGAACCCAACATTTACCGATATCTCAGACAGTTAAATACTATTTTAAAAATCAAGACGTTAAAAATTTAATTTATAAGACATTTATCACAGTTTCTTTATAAGTTTTGAAACTGTATGTGAGACTAGTTGCTAACCAACTTTCAATCGTTATACATAGATCATAAATGGTCGTTCAAAATGTAAAATGATTAGGGAAACCTTAATATGATGTACAAATATATTAAATGATACCCCAATCGATATAATTCATCGACTTTTATTATTTTCTTTTTAACAATATGGCGTCTAGTTGTCGCCATATTGTATTTCGATTAATGCCATATCTTTAGTGACACAAGATTAAGATTATGGTCTCCATAGCGTCACAAAAGAACAAAAACATATAATATAGGCACGAATATAGGCTGATAAACACAATACCAGCCTTTGCGTCGCGCAGTCGGGTAAAACGTACTTTAATTTTAGTTTCAAAGTAAATATAATAAATAGCAATAAAATACGAGCAATTTATGTTTTATTTACACTCGTTGAATTTGAATGACAAGTTATGCAGTAGGTACCTAAGCTCAAGCTCAAGCGATACAACGCACTCGCTAGAAAGAACAACTTGAGTGTTCAAAGGAACGTTTAACTACTAAATTTGCATGAAATGTAATTTATATGCCGTACCGTAACATACGTACTACTTAAAAAAACTATTTTTTATTTCAGCTTCATTTGTCACAGCGAAGGATAACTACATTATAAACAATATTATACCTATTGTCACTTTCACAATAAATCGCAAAGAACGTGTATCTAGTTCGGCCTTTGTCATTTGTTTAGACTTGTCTTCATATTCTTAGTAGCACGATTTTATTAAATTTAATCTTTTTAGAAAGCGCAAATATAGTGATCGTACTCGTACTCTCTAGAGACGTAGCCCCAAATTTCATGGAAGACAGTTTTCGATTTTCGTGCACCCGATCATCCCATTTAATTAATATTTTTGCAGTATTGAATTTGGATATTAAAAACCGCTAATGAAATCTAATGAAAACTTAAGTGCGATTACGCGTTGAATTAAATCGATTGAAACCGATTCACTAACTGATGAACGTAAGGTGAAAACAAAAGAATTGAACTCAGAGATTTTAAAACGAGGACAATATGTATGTTAAGGACTATGGAAAATCGATCCCAACGGCAGGTATCGATGGTGCTTGTGACTCCGGTACAAAATGTGTAAAGCTAAATGGAATAAAACAAAAAGTCTCTTAAATTCTTTAGCATTCGTGTTCGCTTCGTAGGTGAATGTAATTATTTAAAGCTATAAAGTATTTACAAGGCCAGCACATCCTCGGCCGTATGTAAGCGCATTGTAACAAGATATATCTTTCAACAAGGATTTCATTATTTTTTATTGTTCCTAAGGGACGTTAAAATGAAATATCGTGTCGATAGAATGGCTATGTTCTAGAGAGTCTCTCGATTCTCGTCTTAAAACGCTTTTAAGCTCAACTTTGAAATTATAACATGTCTAGCGATGCTTCAGAGCAACGGGCGTGATCTAAGCTACATCTAGTATAAATTTACAGCGACGCCTATCTTTCATAAATTTAGATCGTAATTTTTATCAGTTACAAAATATTCGGTGTGGTTATGTTGTGACAGCACAATTTCTAACTCTCTATAGCCCACTTAGCTCTACCGCGTAAACGTTACATTAAGCAGCACATTAGGAGCTTTTCTTGGTATTTTACACGAATTTTCAATTCTGCTCAGCGGTGCGCAGTTACTTAACAATGTTTGGGTTGATAACTTCTAATTAATAATTATCTAATTCTATCTAATTACTATGAAAAATTTGTAACAATTTTTCACTTATTTTTATTATTAAAACCTATTCTTTATTACTGATTGGCGGTCCACCACGGATTGTTACGGGTTATTTCTGGATCTCGATAGCAACGCCACCTAGCGGAACCAATTGCATGTCTAAACTATCCATTTTCTCAAATTCGTTCGAGGCATTTTCATGCTTTAGCGTGACTAACGGACTGAAATGCATTTTAGAAATTCAAAGTACTATAAATTAAAATATATATTCTTTAATAATAAAAATAGGACTAAATGTAGACAGAGTGTTCGCGACTCCTAATTTAAGTTTCAACAAGACAGGCGCACTCGCACTGTAGTTGCATTATCACGTGAACGACTTGACACCTTTGCGAAGAGATTTAAAAAACATGGGCACATAATTTAATGCTTAATCCTGAAAATAAATAATTTTCATCATGTTCAAAAATTTTGTTCTAATATATCTGTATCAGAGAATTTAAATTAGAGGAGACATTCCCAACTATAATATTTATAGATATATTCATGAAAAATCCCTAAAATATATTTATATTGTTCAATAAATACAGCTATAAAAGTCAATAGTACCTAACTCAGTTATCCAACTGTAAGAAAGTCTCACATGTGTGATTATTTAAATTCCGTTAAAAAAGCAAAAGGTCATAAAACGCCTGTATTTGGGTTGGGTTTACGATTCGGTCGCCTGAATTTGAAGATTCTGTCAATGTGGGGGGGGGGGTCACGGGGGTTTATCTGAAGCACCCCCACGCGATTTTTGCTGCCGGAACAGCGTCGAAGTATTTTTAATTATTTTTTAAAAATATTGGTAATTGACTAATTAATTAAATATTCTCACGTTTTTGACGTTTATTCTGTCAATGTCATATTGATATATAGTACTGAATCGATCTAGTGAATCGATATTTCACCCGAGAGAATCGAGATCGAGTCTTTTTTCTGTTTTATGATTTAAAATTATTTACAATTAGTAATCCCCAACTCTAAAAATGACAGTTTTTAATTCAATCATTCAATGTTATCTGTACTTTATTGTATCTTTTGATATTGTGAATATAAACTTTTAACGCAAATAAAAAAAAGATCGATGTTTGCGAAATAGATCTTTAAGATTTCGATTTTTTGTGAATCGATTCCCAATCCAATTTCAATTCGAATCGATTTAAAAATGTGTAAAATTAATCGCTAGGCCGGCCATTTTGTTGGCAGCTTTTCGTCATGCCGTTGCTTCAGAGTTTCAGAATTTTGGTGAATAGTGGAATATTTGTGGCGGCGGAATACTGCTAAATATCGCAAAGATCCTTTCTTACAAATGGTGGCAGCCATAAATTATGTTTATAAATTAAAGTAGTTATAAAAGTTAATATTGAGTGCAATAGCGAGCGAAGCGAGCCTGAGACGTGGGGCACCCCGACTCGGACAGGTTAGTTTAGAAGGGGATGACGGAAAACCAGAAGGGGCGTGAGGGGAAAGTCCAGCAGGAAGGAGAAGTAGGGAGTGACTCTACTACTCCTCCCCTCCCCCACACACACACCCACACCACCCCCACCCCTCCACCCCCACCCCCTAATTCAGGCGACCCAATTGTAAACTTTACCCGATGATACTTTCCTAGTTCCATATAAAATTTAACCATGTTCGATGATAATTTATAACTGAACACGATTTTTTTAAATTGAATTTCAATAAATATTCTGATTTATTTTAAATTTTAATACCAAGCAACACGCGTAAAGAACAATTCATCCAATATACATATTTTATTCGTTTTCGTAATAAAATTTAATTACGGTACGTTCCAAAGGCATACAATACAACATGCAGGACACTTACGACCTTTGCGGAAATATTTGTTTTCGCAATGCTGGAATGTACCAAATAATCTAAGATGAATGGCCACCTTACACGTTATTACTGTTTGATTAATCATTTATAATAACTTGTTATTACTAGTTACAACTTTAAGACTTTCGGTGTGTGGTTAAATTACAATTACGAAGTATACATAGGCTTCGGTTTGCTAACTTGAAGCTTAGCTTTGCTTGCTTTAGCTATATAGCTATAGGTAGCTTGAAACCCCAAACAAATTACTCATTAAGCATAATCTTAATGTTTGTGAATGAGTTAGGGGTCAATCTTCGTTGGTTACTGTTTTGCGTAGTTAAACAATATGTTATTTAATATTTCGTATTTTTTAATGTGCTTAAAGGTATTAAAATCAGGTCGTAGTTGCTGTTTTTAATCATTCAGTGAAAACTGAAACGGAATGTTTAAATCATAGACTTAGAATATACTGGCGTAGTCTATGGTTTAAATTAAAACTTAAAATTTAAAAAAAAATTACTAAACCTTGTAGTGACGGTATAAGAATATCCACTACCCCATATGGATGATATGGGGTAGTGGATATTATATATAGGTATAATTCGTAGGTGATGTAAGAGGCGCCAGAGGAAAACTGAAACAGCTATTTGCCGCAGCATCTTCCTGATGGGGCAATCTATGGAGAAATCTTATGTTCAGCATTACATGTTTTTAAACTGTAATGGATACATGGATCACAATAAAAACGGTTAGGTGTATATAGTCAATAAAAAAATTAGTTTGTACCGAGATCGGTAAATAAAATAAATTATGAAAAATTAATTTTCCTCAGAACCGAATTTCAAAACAGAACTAGACACATTTAGTTTGCCTGATTGTCCCATCCCATGATTTAAAAATAATTATTATCATATCAAAATTCGCTATAGTCGTCGCTAGCATAATTCATTAAAATTACAAATGTATTACGTTTAAAACATTCAGCGCACAGCGAAGTCTTAAAACAAAAATGTGAGAAAGCTTATATAAAATAAGCCGAGCGATTATTAAAATAAAATACATGTACTTAATAAATGGCCTACTTAAACTATATTATCTCTATATATAAAAATCAATTGCTGGTGCGTTAGTCTCGCTGAAACTCAAAAATGCCTCGACTGATTTAGATGAATATTTTGTGTGCATTTGAGTGGGCCTCTGGATGCTTTAGATTTAAAATTGGACCCGTAGGTGACGCTATTGTTGAAATTCAAAAATCACCAGTGCGAAGTCGGAGCGAATAGCAAGTAAGTATATAATAATATATAATACAGTTAAACAAATTAAATAGAATTTATTAAAATAAAACTTTTTCACAAATAATAAATTAATTACAAAATTTTGACCACTTACTTCAATTCATCAATCTCATTTTGAAGACGCGTTACGTCGGAAAGGTGCGAAGTTTTTAGCATCGCTATTTGTTCAGCCATCGCTTGTAGCTCTTGCTTAATGTTAATTTCGGCGGCGTTCACAATAAAAAAAGAAAAACAGTATATAAAGGCCAAAACACAAAATCTTAGACACTTCATATTTACGAGGAAGTTACGTGCGGGTATCGCGACACAATCGCACGTCCGTTACGGACGGAGACTAGTGCGGGAATAACTTGACGCGCGGCCTGTCCACAGCCTTAATAACGAGTCGGCGGGGTGGCTTTAAAGAGCAGATGTGTTCAACAGTTGTCCAGAAGCCCGAAACCCGCGTGTTAGCCTGTTTTTCAGCCATTCAATGTTAATGCACATGGCAATACTAAAGTTGATGATTAGGTTTTATAACTAGTTACCGAGATACAAGGTTTATTTTGTGAATATTTTCACATTAGATCATGTCGCAAAAGTGTCTCATTTATTATAACATAGTACGTGTATCATTATTTCATTTATTTATTTGATTACGTTTTAAAGCATTTATTCGTATATGCCTTAATTCTCAACACGAGCCTTATTTTTATTGTATGAAATTAATAACGGAAACCCGGAAAAGGGCTACTACGCTAAAAAAGAAATACATTTTGTTTATTAGTTCGAAAAAAAAAGGAATTTGTATTTATTTATTAACTAATATATATAGTGACTTGTTTTGTTTTATTGGTATTAAACCATCTTCAATTCTTCACATTATTGCCTTTCTAATGAAACCGGTTTGGGACATATCGGTTTGATAGGTTCAAAGTCTATGATGGACATAAGTAGAAAAGCTTTTTGTGTTTTATATAGATAAATAATTTATATTCAACTAAGTAGAGACAGAAAAGTGAAATGATTTACGGGAGATGATTTCCTTGCTAGTTGTAGTTATTTTAATACCCTGAGGCGGGGTACAAATAATTAAGTCGGCACTCGGCGAAGCTGCGGTTGCAGCATCGACTCTACTTCAATACGTAGATACATAGTAACTATCTATAATACATTAAATTTAAGTCTCTGTGAGTAAAAATACACAAATGCTTAGAAATAATTACGTTTAGTTAAAATATGTGCAAAATTAAGTGTTTTAGGTTAGTTAGTTATCTTATAATAATAATACTTCACTAATATAAAAATAATATTAAATTAAAATTTTACTGCCTCGTTGGTCTAGTGGTTATAGTAGTGCGACTGCTGATCATGAGTGTTCGAATCCCCGGTCAGGCCAAATAAATCAACAAAATCAGGCCCGGAGTCAGGAAGTTGGCAGTGTCTCACTCCCGTGCCTCGAAAAGCACGTAAAGGCGATGGTCCTGCGCCTGAGCTCTCTTCGGTCCTGTCGGTTTACCGTCCCATCGGCTTATGAGAGTGAAGGAAAAGAGAGTGCACATGTGCTTGCGGATACACTTGGGCACCATAATACTGTCCTGCGCCAATTTCTAGTCTCCGTTGAGGCTGGCCGCCGTGACCGAAATTCGATTTGGAGAACATTATTATTATTATTATACAAAGGTTAACATCATTAAATCTCACAAAGATTAACGTCATCACTACTACTTACAAAGCATATTGTGTTAATCCACTCCAGGTTATACGAATTTAAAAATGTATATTTGAAAACAAATTGACTACATTCGCCTGGCGATCGCTGGGTGTACAGGTTTGGTAAACGTAGAGTCCATACTCTCGCGCAGGCAATACTGTTGTTTAAATAAATAAACAAATAAATTATATGTAAGCAAAATGCTGCTTCTAACAAGTGACTGCTCTTCCTTAGCTAAAAATTACAATATTATTAACGAAATAACATATCTTAAAGTAAATAATTAAATAACAAAAACATATCCTCCCTCTCACAGTAGCATAAAATACCCCAAAAAAAAATATATATATATATATATATATATATATATATATATATTAAGATGTGTATTTAGTAGTTGTAGTATGTGGTGTGGGATATAAATGGCATAGTATGAGTAGTGTGAATAGTGTGTAACATACTCAGTTCTAAGTATGGGTGTATGTCTGTTCTCCAGTCCGTTCACCAGTCTGAAGGTTACTAAGTTACTGGGTGTACCAATATGCACTATCCACCATCCATATAGTGGCATAATGGTGGCATTATTAGTTGCTCAGCTTGTTTGGTCGACGTGCAGGTGAGGTAGGCATTTAGAAAAATAATCAAAACATCCTCTACACACCCCTTTTAAAGAAATTCATAATTTCCTTTTTACCTAATGATTTACGCGAACAGTACACGTTGGTTAAAACTACTTTTACGGATTTAATTGCGTTTAATTATTTGATTTACGCGAACAGTACACATTGGTTAAAACTACTTTTACGGATTTAATTGAGTTTAATTATTTGATTTACGCGAACAGTACACATTGGTTAAAACTACTTTTACGGATTTAATTGCGTTTAATTATTTGATTTACGCGAATAGTACACATTGGTTAAAACTACTTTTACGGATCTAATCGCGTTTAATTATTTGATTTTTAACTCCCGATGTTTCGGGTGCTTTCCAGCACCCATGGTCACGGGGAACTGAGGTGACTGACGTCCCGATGTCAGTGTTATTCTGGGGGGTAGTTTTAACAAATTCCTTTTTACCTATTATAAATCAGCGCTTTACTACTGTTCCCAACCTAATGGTAAGTTGTGATAAAGCCAGATAGAGTATTTTTTAATATATTACACTATAATTATCCTTCTCTTCCATCCCTTACTGCCTTTAATTGTCCATTGCTGATCATACAAAGGCCGACTCCCTAGCTTGCCTCATATGAGGGGATTTTGCCATAGTTGCCACACTTGGCAGGCGAGTTGGCAGCCGTAGTTTTTATTATTTTGGATTGTTATCAGAAAAATGCTGTTGCCTATCTCTTGTTTAGTTTAATTCTGACGGCTGATACGACACCCACGGGACGATATGGGCTATTTGATGTTTCCACACCGCCACTACTCGGTCGACTTAGTCCTCCTTAACCATAAATTATCATCAATGCGCAACATCCATTGCGCAATCTCTACTCTACAATATTGGAATCTACTTAATACTTTGTTACGCTGTAGAACCACGTTACAGCTATATTATAGTTTTAGCACGAATGGGCCGGCTTCACCGAGGAAGGATCACGCTCTCGCAGAATACCAGTGTGAATTATCAGCTTAATGTTGTTGTGTTGCGTATGGTGAGTGTAGAGAACCGGTAACTCTTTTTACTGAAAATGAAGCATTGTATCTTATTCATCAATGGTAACAACGCATCTGAATTTAAATCTTATTTGAAAACAATATATGTATGGACTCTAGATACCACTTACTGGACTCTATGCTCGTTTGTCACCCTTATACTGTATTAAAAAACTACATATTGAATAATTTTCAACGATTAACTAACACATTTGTTTTCTAATCATTCAGGTGCAACTATGTTACGTAATAAGTTTTAATTTTTTTTAAGTTTTGGTTAGTAGGTACTTCTAAGAATATTATGATTAATTATATGACTTTTCATAATATTTTCTTCAAGTACGATGCTTAATGAAGGCATTTTTAAGTCAAATGCCTTGGGGATGTGGCAGCTCCTTATACTTTCGCACATGTTCGAACATGCTTGCCATCTAAATATCATATTATTTTACATAAAATAGAAACAAAAGTTACTTTTGTATAAATATGTAATATACTACCCACTGATTGTAATACGATATTCTATTTACAGCACGGCGCCTCCTATTGTTCCGTACATTTGCCTCAATAATGCTCGCTCCTGATTATGCCCTACACGTATTGTAATTACGTCCGCAAATTTTATAACAATATCTAGGCGAAATTTTATATATAGAATTATTTATTGTGGTATTATGAACACCGTGCTTACACAATTATTATACATATATTATTTGACTTGTGTGTATGTTGTACACTTAACCACAATTTCCCAGCAGTCGCCTTTTACAACAGGCTACTAGTTAACATAGTTGGCACATTGCTTTTTGTCATAAGTCCCAAATTAAACATGGGACCCTTAAGACCCAAACCTACATAGGACTTATAGGTGAACCATGAGCATTATCTTCGTTTAATATTAAACAATATATCAATACACAAAGTTTGCTGGGCAGTACCGTGGAAGACCTTGGCTTACACACTTTTATTCTACTCTGAGCTAGAAAACCCATGTGGCAAATGTTATCCATAAAGGGCTTTAGGACGTTGTTTCTGCGAAAGAATTTCGTCCCTCTTTGGCCGTTTATTGTTCGAATATAAAGTGCAAAAACTTCTTGTGAATAAAGTGGCAGAATCATCTTAACGTCTACAGTTTACTCCTTTTTAATTACCACTAGCCATCCGTCCCGTCCCGGCTTTGTACGGTTAATTCTGGACTCTACCTGTACTGGTACTACCCACCGAATCCAACACACACACACACACACACACACACACACACACACACACACACACACACACACACACACACACACACGCACGCACACACGCACACACGCACGCACGCACAGCACGCACACGCACACGCACACGCGCATAAAGATTGTGTATAACTGTTATGTTTTATACTTGTATTTGTATTTATTTTACTTTATATTTAATATTCATATTTGTATAATCATTTTAGTAACTATATATTTATATATACGTGTATATGCATACCGTTTCGTACACCTTTCTCTATTTATTTATGTACTATTTTAAGGTTGTACGGTAAAGAATATATCAGGCGTTAGGTCCTCCAAAACACACTTCTGTGTAAATGAGGTTAAATAATAAAGACCAATGTAGCGTATCTATTATGCAAGACACCTATAGAATACTATAATAATGAAGACACCTGTAATCGAAACTTTCCACTACACACAAAACGAGTGAATGTAAGTATAAAAAATAACGTGCGAAATATAGATATTTTAAACAATAATTGTCACAGCTTAAAAAGTAATTAGCCTCGGATTAACAAAAAAAATAACAGACGGAGCGCTAGGTACATTTTATATGACGCCGAAGCTAAGCCAAAATTATGCTAAACACATTATAAGAACACGCACCCAAGCACCCAGATGCATCTAAAATTATTTTCAACCACAAATTTTTTTGGCTGAACATGTGTTTTTTATATAGAATTAGGGTAACAATCGAGCATACAGATTACCACCTGATGGTAAGTGGATGCTGTGGCCTATAGACATCTACATTTAACTTCGATTAGGAATCAAAATGCAGATGCGAGGATTAAGATGGAATGCCTCGATTCCAGTAAAATGGGTCTCCGGTTCTCTACACTCACCATACGAAACACAGCAGCATTAAGCTGCTTTTTTACGCTGGTATTCTGTGGAAGCGTGGCCCTGCCCCGGTCAAACCGACCCATTCGTGCCACAATCATGATATAGCTGCAGCGTGGCTCTACCACGAACTATATAAGTCGTCTTTTAATCTAGAATCACACCTTACCATATCCCGGTTTTATTATGCCAAAATTTTGTGAGGAAGGTGACAATGAGCAAAGAAGCAAAAACAAGGCTCGATACTTAATTACCTAAAGACCTTTCTTTAGAAAGATTCTAGGCTGGATTAAAACTAGTAGAGCATAACTCTACCAACTCTCCCAACAAACTACTCACCTCCAACAACCCACAAGATGTATTTTTTTCATTTCACTTATTATTTTTTTATTTATTCACGCCGACTCTCCTAAAAGATTCTTTAAGTTCATATAATTATACATTACTATTTCATTTTCGATAGCTTATTAATATTGAGTCTTCATAACTCACTTATTTAAAAGTACGTTAACAGGAAATAATTTAACTATAAGTGTTTTGCTACCAATTTTTGGTGAATGAATAAATACATCCCCCTTCCTCCCAAACTTTCAAAGTAGGACATGTTAAGTGTGCTGCAGAATTAACGACGATTTTTTTATAATTATTAATAAAATAAGATTGAATAGGAGCACAGCTTGTTGATGAAGTTGTTTCAATATCCACTTTTCTATGTCATAAAGCCATGTGTGAGTTAAAGGAGTTGACTATCTATTACGGAATATTGATATAAATTAAAAAAAATACAGCACTTTTTAAACAGTACAAGACGGTATACACAAAAAAGAATAAAAATATAATTTAAGTACTCAGCCTTTGTATCTTGCTTAAGTGGACAATCTATCATTTGTATGAGCTTATCGATCGTCGCCCAAATTACTTGACGCTTGTGTTAGTTTGACTTCAATGTAGTTAGGTATATATGAAAATTATCACTAATTATTCGCTATCCTAGTAAATTCATTTAAACGCAATCACAATGCCGTTAAAACTGTACGTCCCCTGCTTCGCCTCTCACCACACCAATATCGCCCACGCTCAGTACAGCAGAGTCAGCGCTACCTACAACTTTGGCAACAAATGAAATTAGTTCTATGCACCGCAGCGACTGCGCCTGATTATTTTTTATTGATTAACTACTCTACTACTAGGGTTAATATAGAAAACTCTGAAATGAAAGGTACTTATAAATTGAACATCAAGGACAGTTCTGGTTCGATTACAGTGGAACTAAGCTGTGTTATCAGCAAATAAAATAATATTGTTAAAGCGGTAAAAAGTTTTAATAAAACTAAATCAAGAGACGATAAATTAAATACTTCCCATGTAAATCTTTAACAACCAAAGAAACCTGAAGAAACCATTATTTCAGTCAGCGAAAGCATTCATGAAAGCACACATATTTATGTACTGCTGGACTCTAAACGGAATTGCTTGCCAACGCTAAGATGACAAATATAGATAGATACGAATAAACGCTGAAGCTGATCTTGAAAGCTTTAAGAATAACAACGACTAACATTTATTTTTAATACTTATTTAAAATTTCACTTTTGTATAAATACAAGTTTACACTTCATACGTAGGTATTTACATACTACCACACATTACATTGGTATACGGTAAAGCTTATGTTTATACTGTAAAATACCAATCTAAATATTGTAAAATTATTATCAAATAAATAAATAAATAATTGCTTTTTTACCAAAAAAACATCGGACAAAAAATTTATTAGTTTTATTAAACATAACATGCAATGTACTAATTTATTACATATTCGTAGAATTTTATAAGAAAATGCCTATTATAAGAATGCAATATCTTAATATAAAAAAAATCCCATATCACGATATTCGTTTATGCTAATCTCCCAAACTTTTTTAAATGTATCCTTCCTATACTCATAATACGACGAAACCCAATTTGATCATTGGTCATACAAATTTCGATAATTAAATGTTACAAACTGATTTTATTATTACATAAAATCAGACTTTATTCCAAGGCACTAACGAAAGATTCACAACGAATCCTACAAATCATCTCCTTCTGAAGAAAAAAAGAGAAGGAATATCTGTGTTGACAGAATTAGCTAATTTGCACATTTTAGACTTTTGATTGATGTTTAAAATCGTCGGTCATAAACGAAATCGTTTAAATTTTAATACATATTTATTTGTAAATAGCTTGCAAACTAATTGCAAATACAATCGCAGTATTATTTTTTCTTAGTGTAAAAAAGTTTTTGAACACGTTTATTATGCGTAGCGTTATATTAGTCTGTGAGTTTGAGCAAACTGTAGTATATAACGGTATGTAATGGTACTGTAGTATATAATGGTATGGTATATAATGGTAATGGTATTACAGCTAAGAATGTGGTTTTGTTTATTTATTTACCGGTAACCGGTAACCACCGGTAAAACACAAGTATATTATACATATATTTTGAAACATTTCAGTAATATTTGCTATTTTATAGTTTAACCAAAGACAACATTTCTGATGACGCAACTAGAGACTCCAATCAACTTCGACGCAAGGCACCGATGGTTCCACAGACCTGACTTCTTAAGACAGTTAGATGAGGAGTGGCCCACAGAAGTCAAGTCAGTGCGTGAGAAAACTGGCGAGAATATAATATGTCATGAACAGAAGACCCACTACGAATACTTACCCGATATGAACAACATTGCTAAATGGCAAGTGCTTATGTGCACTACGGGACGTGTGCTACAATTTACATATACGTGTCCAAAAGGCATATTACGGCAGCAGCGAAATGCAAGCGCGCACGGAAGAACGTCCATAAAGATCCCGTTTTAAAAAAAAACAGTAAAAACATGAAGACTATCAAGAGCAAAGATGTGGTCCCTAAAAAGATACAAAGAAAAAGGCTTATCTGCCAAGAGTTACCTTACGCGAGCAGAGATATGGATAAGAAAGACGCAAGATGACAGCTACGCCAACGAGATTCGCGTAATGCACGATAGCGCTCCTACGTCAAAAGATCGCCTCGCCACATTGAGTGTATATACAGCAGAAGATGGACTGTGCGCCAGGCATAAGTCAAGAAACAGTTAACCCTGCTCTATTGGGTGGAAAATACATAAAAAATGGTTGACGGCGGAATAAAATGATTGTGAACGAGATAAGACATCGCTCCTGGGTGACAAGGATTTGACCTACAGTAAAAAGCGTGATAAAAGTTGTCCGGAATGCAAGATAAGAATAGCAAGGCCAATGATCCCATCGATGGGAGACCAGCCACCCGCGCTTCATTAATCACCCGTGGCCATTCTCCTACACAGGCTCGATTACTTGGACCCATAGATGTCACCGTCGGAAGACGTCATGAAAAGCGATGGGTTGCACTCTTTACCTGCATGACAATATGAGCGAATACCGAGGTAGTCACATCACTACGTACCGACTTTGCTATAGCCGCACTAAGCCAAAGGTCGGTGGCCTAGTCGCAATCTGCGAGCCGAACTTACCAAGGAACGTGTGGCCTAGAAGAAAAGTAACCAGTCTACCGCGCAGAGGACAGCGAGGTACGAGTCGTGGACGTCACTATAAGCAACGGGCATGTCCTGCGAAGACTGCAAGAAGATCGTCTCGCTACCGGTAGAATCGCACGCTGCGACGGCGGTAGAAATGTGCACGACAGCATCGAAAGCAACTAAGAGGGATGGACCACGTGACCATTCCTTTATTATATTTCATCATATTTCTCGGTAATTTAACATTATGATTACTAACGTAAATGTTTTTATTAATTAGTGTTTATTAAGTAGTTTAGTTTCTAATAAATAGTTAAGTTTATTGTTATATATTTTAGATTTAAAAGTTACTTTATAAAAATAGGATACGCAGATGAATAATGTTTATGTTTTTATTCCATTGTTTACCTTTTTATGTATTATCATAGTGCAATAGATAAGCGATAAGATATGGTCATGGATAAAGATATAATGTAATATTATAGTACGTAGATATAGATGCAACATAATATTACGAAATCAAACTCGTATTATAGGCATATAAGTATGTATGTAAATAAAATTAATTATTTTGATGTGTTTTATTGAAATATTAAAGGGAATAGTATGTTTGAGGATTAATTAAGCCATAAGTAAGATCATATCTAAATTCATAATAATGTGTGTGAACGCCCCGACTAGTCAGTAATCTATGGCCCCGACGCTCCACTGAAGACTGGGTCGTACCCGTGCGGGTAAGCTAGGGCGTATAAGCGGGGTGATATTTAAAGAGCGTTTTTTTGCGCATAGAAGCAAATAAGGGCTATCCTCCGGAAAGCGGGGGAATGGCGGTGGTGAATGCTCATAGCATACCGAGCAGACGGCTGCGTGATGATGTGGGACTCACCGGGAAACCTCATTGCTTTACCCACTAAACACCACCTGTCATACTGGCTATAAAATATCATATAGCCTGTTAAGATTATTCAGTCGTATCGGAAGCGACTCCCCTTGGGTGAAAGAGGGGCGCAGGTTAAAGGGCGCTCCCGAATTAACGCTTTTATTTCCCCCCATTACGATAGTGGTTCAAGTCGAAGTTCGTACCTCCTTCAAACGGGCCTTGAATCAAATCAAGCCCCCTCCTAGCTTGAGGACTGCGGGACCGGGGGGTGCTCGGCGATGGCAGGATCGTCGCACTTGTGGGTCCTCACTCCACCTCACTCACGAGTCTATTTCGATGAAGCTGTAAAGGCCGCAGGGGCAACAGCATACACTTTCAGAAAAAAAATTGCGCTTTTATTTCTATACCGAACGGCGCCGAGTGCCGTACGTATTTATGTACGTATGTAAGTAGCATAATGTAAGCTAAGACTTAATATAATGAAGATATAATATATAAATTAATATCCTATACTTTAAACGAACAATTATTGTATATATATATATATATATATATATATATATATATATATATATATATAATCGGAATCTCCGAAACGGCTCCAACGATTTTCATAAAATTTTGTGTGCAGGGAGTTTCGGTGGCAATAAATCGATCTAGCTAGGATTTATTTTTAGAAAATATTTTTTTGTCCGTGTTTTTAAGCAATGAAAAACTGCTACAATATCGTTAGAATAAGTAGGTAAATTTTGACAGTTTATTAATGATTACAAATAGCTTAATTGGTATATTGTGCGGTCACAAAATCGTAATACCATGGTTCGAGTCCAGACCGAACGACCGACTTTTTTTAATTTTTTTTTTTTCAAGTTCCTTTCTTTTTTTGAGAAAATATATTTTTTTGGGCCCTTTTTTAGTATTTTTTAAAAACACGAAAATTTAAATTGAACTAATTGCACTCATGATTTTTTATTCAAATAACCAGTTCAGTTTTTCTATTATGTCGCTACGATCAAAAAATATTATTCGTATTTCATCAGTATGTAATTTGTATCTAAATATAATTTCCAAAACACACGAATTAAAATAACTGAGTGAAAAATACCGAGCAAAGCTCGGTCAACCAGGTACTTTATTTATAAAATAAAGAATAATGGTCAGAGGGGGTAAGGCAGAAAAGTTTCTAGAAAGTTACTGGAAAACATATAAATATCGCATCCATTTGCTTGGAATTCATTCGCATTCACATCACAAACCAGATTCATTGCCTTACGGAGTACATTCTAAAAGGTTTCTCCCACTCAAAAGGGAATAATCGAACCCGTAACACCGGTGCCCTCTTCTTCAATCGCTCTCTTTGCAGACGACACAGTACTCTACGTCTCTCATTTGCACAAGAAATATCTCACAGCGATGCTCCTAAGACCCGCCAATCGCTTAGGCGAATGGTTTCGCTTATGGAGAATTGAATTGAACCCTGAAAAAATTATAGCAATATACTTTCAAAGGTAAACCTCCCTAAATCGTAACGTTAATCCAAAAAATACTCTAGGCACGATCACCCTATTCAGCTACCAGATCCCGTGGCAACTAACCGCGAAATACATGGAGGTCACATTCAACCACTCCATGACCTTCGCGAAACACATTTTGCGCCGTTCGCAACCGTGCCAAATTTGTCACTAGTCGCCTCCACCCGCTAATTAACAGTAACAGCAAATAGTCCCTAAGACATAAGCTCTACAAAGATTGCGTTAGACCTATCATGTCCTACGTAAGCGTAGTCTTCGCACACGCAGCTCATAAGCATTTGCACGACCTCCAAGTCGTCCAAAATAGATTTCTTCGCATCGCCACCGGAGCTCGGTGGTACCATTGAAACTCAGACCAGAGATTGTCAAATCCCGACGACCTCTGAACATTTTAAGAAAATGTCTCGGCGCTACTTTGAGAGCGCTAAGACACATGACCAACGCTGTTCATTCACGGTCATTCTGTAACGCAGCAATCTACGCTTCGACTCAAAATGTTAAGTAAAGCCTCCGGAGGCCCCACAAAGTTTTAATCGAACCCCTAGTTCCGCTAGATTCTAGAACTACACTCTACACATTCACCTAGTGCCAACAAACACTGATTGAACAACGGATGGGACACAACCCTGAGTCCTGAGCCTAGCCCTATGACTTTATGAGATCCGCATAGGCTAACAGCACCAACATCAAAACCAGAGAGGAAATTCATTCGACATTCGGGCCTTACCAGAAAAAGGAAGAACAAATTACAAAGGGAACTCTGCCCTGCCCGCAGCTGCCTCCCCGACATGATAATATTTTTTTTGATTCGTCCTGAAAACTTTAGAAAATCTATCCACAACAAGTATGAAAGCACTAAAAATATATCAATCATATCATATTTCTGTAACTTATTTAAACTACTAATGATACTGTTAAATACCTAGGCGTCATTTAACATCTTATTATAGTAAACTGGCTGAGCCACTTGGACTAGGGAGTCGACGGATCCAAGTAGCTCAGCACCGTGTTATAGGGACGGAATGGAATGCTTCGATGATGATGATGCTATACGAAGTGGCCATACAAGGCCAGTTGCCCGCTACAGCAACCACGAAACCAATAAAACAATGAATTCACACCAATTAATTCAATTTACACCATCACCACTCAGCAATATTAACACATATTGACGTACATACATACTCGTAAGTATAACAAAATACATTTGCCATTTATGACACCCAAATATAAATACAATTGCTGTTAAAGGGGCAGTTAGAAATGTATTACTTAAAAATTCTATATAATGGAAGTGATATTTTTATACCTTTCATGGTTCTTATTTCAACAAAACTATGTAAAAGTTAACAAGCCCGAGGCTTGGTAAAATACAGCTTCAACAAATAACCATTCGGATTGCCGAATTTTCATTACCCTACCGACATAAGTTTAAATAAACCAAGACTCGTAACTTTTCCTTTATATTTGATTGTAGTATAACCTTTTCACCCTGTCGTCTTACTTGAAAAATACATGTAGATTCCAATTATTGATGGTTCATTTTGAGAATTGCTTGCCTTTGGCAATATGAATTGTGCTGTGTATTTTCAACTTTATAGGTGTATGAATAAGGTATATTATGTATTCTAATTTGATGTGGGTGACTCTTTTTATGCATTTTAGGTGAAGATTTAAATTATTTACCTATGTAGGCTGGAGTGATAATGTTCATTGTAATAAATAACCCTTTCAAAAACGTGGTTTTCACATTTCACTCATTTGTGATATGGTATAAAGCCGACTAATCGGCGTTGTTGCCAGTGCGTGTAGACAGAACTCACATTGTCCCAAAATATTTCCTGGAGCCAGAGATTATTTTTACAGTAACGAGGCTTTGCATCGTAGTCCTCAGGGGTAAAAATTCATCTGATCTCTGATCATTTTGATCGATGTCTATTGTAGGTATAGGTATTGCATGAGCTGAACTATGTTCTATTTTATCACCCTACCTACTTACCATAAAAAACGACGTTGCTCGCGTAATGTGAAATCTACGACTAGCGCTTAGCTCTTGAGCTAAATAATTCTTTAGCTACTGAAAGCATATGTTACGAAACCAATAACATAGTTCTATGGAGTCAAAATTTCCAGATGATCGGCACTGGAGCAATAAAATTGCACCATGGCTGTCCACAATGCGTGGTGTTAAACTACGTACGGGGAATATTAGTCTTCATTAAAACTAAACGGGGGCTAAGCTTGGATACACAGGCGTAACAGATGACTTAGGTATCACCCTATGTACTGTAAGAAATTTTAACTCAAATGCCAGTTATATTATACATAATTACGAGCACATTGCATTACTCTGCTTGTATTGTATACTGCTTCATGCATACTTTAACTAACTTCGAGTTACCACGACTACTCAATGTAATGAAAAAATAAAATGTCGAAGGTTAACTTTTTTCAAAACAATGTTTATATACCTTATTCAGAGGCCTTAGCCTTATTTATAAAACTGATTGTAATTAAAATAAAAAATAATCTAATGCATTGTCGGATAATCAGCCGCTCCCTCCCGATGCCTATCGGTATAATTTTGGTGGCACTGGCAGAAAATGGACCTTGTTTCTTCGCGGACTACACTAATTTGGAGCAGGTGCTTATACTCTCTGATTTACCACGGTTCATGGACGCATACATACCAGACTAGCGTGAGTTAAGGCAAACCCTCCCTTGAGAGCAAGTCAAAGAACTATGACAAATAACTATGATGAATTTTTAAAAGTTTCTAGTAAGTTTTAGATAAATGAATAATAAACCGTATAATAATGCTAATGTCCTCTAGACTCATTCAATCATGGCGACCCTTATCAATTGTGTCAGATTATAAAGTGCGAATCTCACCCTCACAGTCCGATACGATTAGAGAGAATCAAGAGAAGCAGGACTTACGTTTTTCTGTGTTTATTGAGGCACGAGAGTGAAATACCGCCAACTTCCAGACTCCGGGATGCTACTGAGAGTTTTTTTACAGAAAAATCCAATAAGTGATATCTGGCCCAATCCAGAATTCAAATCCCGCGACCACATGATCGACAGTTACGGTCACGACTACAAAACCAACGAGGCACTCATTAAATCAAATAGCTAGTGTAAAAAAAGTTATGTGATATATTGAAGTTTAAAACAGTCTATTTTGTCGAACTCTGTTTTTTAAACTAGTTAATTTATAAGAAAGTTTTCCAATTATTAGAACGTGAACCCTTTTAAGGCCAAATAAATAAAACAGACTAAAATATGAATGTAATTAGTGTTAATTAAATTAAATAAATACAAAGAAATTAATCAAATAGTAACTAAAAAGTCAACGTTCGTATTGGATTGCACAGAGCACAGCTACAGGGTTACCTCAGCACTGATCAGTCCGAGCCACAAAAAGCAATATATTCCTGTTAATTGATTAATTTATGAATTATATTTTATAAATATATATTATAACGTAATCTACGATTTCGATTCCATTATTAAGTGTGGCTATATTTGAGACGAGATTCAGATCTGAATAACGCTGGGTACAAATAACATATATACAACTAGCGCTATAAAACCTCATTTTAAATTAAAACATAATTAATCCATTTGGACTGAATGCAGTGCAAATTATTGAGCGTGTACTTCAACACTGTATTTCCGTAACAGCTACGATCGTTCGGAATTACATTACGTCTCGCCGTTCGCGTGCAACTGACAGTGCCGTAATTTCTTATTCCCGCCATATTTTGCTGGATTTTTACAGATTAGGATTCAGTCAGCCCCAGACGCGAACCAAATTAAACTAATTTTTAAAGTTGAGAAAATAAGCACCTATATCTACAGTTTAATACTTTATTTTAACTATCATTATTGAATCACTTTTTAATACATACTGGGTCGGTGCGGCGCATTAAAGAAGCTTAACCTCAGTTGTAATAAGCTAATAACTCAGACAGACACTATACATCTCATATGTAACTTAGAAAGTTTACAATTACATGGCTACATATACAAATTATTTGAAATCCAGACAACAACGTATTTCACATTTTTCTCAAATGTAGAGTTGAATTAAAAGCCATATAAATAAATACATAATGTACAGGCAATGTTATCATCTACGATCTTTACATTATGATAGGTTTTGGGTAAAAAATGCCAATTGTTTAAATATAAATAGTAAACAAATGGACAAGCTCTTCCTCCTAGCGTAGATCTGATGTGTTTTTTTACATGCTTATAAAATTGTATTACTCACACGCGCATTCCCCACAAAATGTTCTTTCAACGCTGAGCACCGAGGTATTAAAATTTCAGTATCGTCGCCGCTGTTAATCGAATATGGTGAAATTAAAGGTTAGATATTTTTAGTATACGATATAATGCAAGCATTCTGCCCTTAAATAACTACGGTTAATTCATTCTATTTAAAATTACCTCCTAATGTGACCGTAAGCATCTATTTCAACATCTAAAAGTATTGTAAACATAATGTTACAATTTCATAAAAATCTTTTGTTTTCTAAATTTAATTGTATTTATTATGTTAGAAACTTCGATCGATCTGCCATCATTTTATTTATTATTTTCCATTTACGGTGGCTTTGCACAAAGTGGGTGTGGAGCCGTCAGTCATTCTTAAGACGCTTTCAAAATCTAAGCATCACCCGTTTTCACTGTCGCACTATCGACAGATATACCACCTATTTGATATGTAAATTTTTTTAACGTAACATAACATAAACACTCACGCCTGTCACCCAGAGGGGTAGGCAGAGACTACACTTCCATTTGGCACGATCCTGACACACCTCTCTCGCCTCCTTCACATCCATACACCTACGCATACATGCTCGTCGGTTAAGGGTACTCCTAATTTGGCCCGTTTTCAATAAATCGCCAATTTGGTCGATAAATTTTCGCCTAGGACGTCCCTTTCCGACTCTGCCATTCACTTCAGCAACATAAATTTTCTTTGTCACTCTTTCCTCATTCATTCTTTCCACATGACCAAACCACCGAAGCATTCCTTTCTTAATCCTGGTCACAACATCATCTTGCAAACCACACTCTTCTCTTATTACACAATATCTTACCCTGTCGTTCAGATTCAGCCCTAACATACTCCTTAAGGACCGCATTTCTACTGCGTTGATTCTACTCTCGTGCTTCTTCTGCCACACCCAACTTTCATTACCATACGTTAAAGTAGGGACCAACACAGCATTGTGAATTGCCATACGTGCCTTTTTTGACACATTTTGACTCTTCTCAATAGAGTGCAGGGCCCCATTTACTCTATTTCCCGCATTCACTCGTCGTTCTATATCCTTATCATATCTCCCATCCCTGCTAAATACGCAGCCCAAATATACAAACTCATCTACTTGCTCGATCAACTCCCCTTCTATTCTTATTTCACAAATCGTTTTACTTTCTTCTCTTTCAAAAACCATAACCTTCGTCTTACTTGCGTTCACTTTCATTCCCCTTTCTTTTAATGACCTTGTTCATTAATGTAACCATCATTTGCAACTCGGACGCCAACGACGCAAGGATAACTTGATCATCGGCGTACAAAAGGCATTTGACGGTTAACTCACCAATTCTTAATCCGCATTCTTCAACTTTCAAATTTTGCAAACAACTGTCCATAAATAGGTTGAACAGTCACGGGGAAGCCACACTGTCTGACACCTTTATGGATGTCAAACCAGTCCGAGTAGAACGCGTTAATCCTAACACAAGCACTAGAGTCCCTATATCATGGCCGCCAATTTCTGCAGAGAAAAGCAAAGAGGGGGAACCTGTATCCTAGTTAAAAAAGGATTGATTTTTAATGAACTGTCAATTAACAAAAAAATATGCGTCGCAGAATACGTTTGAAGTCTGCGGCATTGAACTAACGTGTATTAAATTAATAACTGTCTGTCTCTACAGAACACCCCAATCAGATCCGACCCAGTTTCTAATGCACACTAAATAATCTCTTACACGATTTAACTATGAAATACCGATCTAGAGCACAAATAGTATTGGCTGGTGATTTTAACATAAACACATTAAAAAGAGACAATATCACTAAAGAACTACAAGATTTATCCTATAATTACAATTTAAAAATACACATTGATGTACCCACACGAAAGTCATCTTGCATCGATCATATTTTAAGTAATATTCCGAATGCAACTGCAGTAGTATTACCACTTCATCTATCTGATCACGACACAGCACAATTATTAAGGTTTCCTTTAAAACGCGATATACAAAAGCATGCGATATATTATATTTATAAAAGAGATTATAACAAAGATAATATTAGAAAATTTAGAGAATGTCTACAAAAAATGTATTGGCCGGAAGCGTATGCGGCAAATGATGCTAGCGTAGCTTTCATGATTTGTTGTGCCTTTTTTATAATCTTTGCTTTCCAAAAGTACGAATTAAAGTAGATATAAATAATAATAAAAAACAAAATTGGATAAGTAAAGGGATCAAAGCAAGTTCTAAAACCAAACGCATAAGTATTACAGGAAAACAAATGCTGTTAATAAAGCTAAATATATGAAATAATTCCAAACTATTACAGAAATGTATTCATAATTCAAAAAAAATTGCCAACATAAAGTTTATAAATAAAAATGACAACAAGTGTAAGGCCACGTGGAACATTATTAAAAAGGAAATAGGTAGCTCACATGACAAAAATGACATAGAAAAAATTATAATTAACAACAATGTTTTGACGGACCCAATAGAAATAGCCTCTGCCTTTAATAATCACTTTATTAATTCGACGCACGAAACAACACACACAAAAACAAAAAAATTGCTAAACAACACTCATAACATCAACACTATGTTTCTCAAACCCATGTCGGAAAACGAAGTTAGAAAAAAGATAATGTCTATTAAAAAATACTAGTTCTACAGGCTATGATGACATAAGTACAAAAATTCTAAAAAATAGTATCGACGAAATAATAGGAATCTTGACCCATTTAATAAACCTATCATTTTCGTGTGGAACTTTTCCAGATCCATTAAAGTTATCCATAGTCAAACCACTATATAAAAAAGGAGAGAAACATATCGTCAATAATTATCGCCCAATAACATTGATACCTATTATGTCCAAAATTTATGAAAAGTGCATGTACAAAAGAATAATCGAATTCTGCAACAAATTTAATATTATAATTAACGAACAATACGGATTTCAAAAAGACAAATCTACTACGTTGGCCGTTTTTTCTCTCCTAAAAATAATCCTATCAAATTTAAATAATAATCACTTAACTACAGGGCTTTTCTTTGACCTGTCTAAAGCTTTCGACTTAGTTTCACACGACCTCCTGCTACAAAAACTTGAAAAGCTTGGGATTAGAGGGCCCACTCTTCAGTATCTTCATCCTCAGCCTTTTCTTGAAAATAGATGAAAATAAGGATTTCATACCGTACTCGTCTGAATATAGACTCAATAGGTATGGCGTTCCACAAGGAAGTGTGCTTGGTCCTATTTTATTTATATTATATATAAATGACATTGTTAATATAACAAATCATAAATGCATATTATTCGGATTGATATTTCAATAATTGTGACTTCCAATAAAAAAAGATAATACTATTAATGACCATGAGACTGACATAAATAACACTATAGATAAATTAATTGAATGGCTTGACATTAACAATTTAAAAATAAATCTTAACAAATCAGTATAATATATACAATTCAATAAATGTAATAATAAAAAATATAATATTAATCTCAACATACCAAAAATAAAAGCAGTAACAAATACAAAATTTCTAGGAATAAATATAGATGAAAATTTAAAACTGGAAATTGCAAGTAAACGATGTATCTACGAGATTAAATAAATTTGCATACGCCCTTAAACATTTAAAAAACGTTACCAACATAAAAACGGCTGTTCTGTCCTACCATGCATACGTCGAGTCAATACTGCGCTATGGACTTGTAATCTGGGGTAATAGCACGGATCAAAATAGAGCATTTCGCGCACAAAAAAAAATGTATTCGAGCAATATGTGGGCTTAAACCAACTGAATCATGTCAACTGGTGTTTAAAAAACTTGACTTATTACCCCTACCATGTCTTTATATTTATGAAATATGCATGTTTGTATGGAAGCATAAATATTTATTTAACACGGCGGATAATGTAAACCCTCGGATGCGGCGAAACCCATACAAACTCATATTAAGTGACAATCCTAGAATAAGTAATGAAAAGGAACCAACGGGGATTAAACGTTCGATTAAGAAACAGAAGGGAGGAATCGAGGCTTCTCTCGATCCGGCCTCCTATAACGCCTACGTTGGGTTCGGGAACAACGTATGTGATCTCCGCAACGGAGTAACACACAAGGGCGATAACCTCTTCCTTTTCAGCTAGTAGGTTCAGACGGGGATTACGGGTCTTCCGAAGTCGTCCCGGTCCCAACGCCTTAATTCTTCGATGTGGACTGTATAACTTGAGGGATGAATTACTTGGGAATAAAACAGCAATTATCTTCAAACCGTTCCGTGAGAGAGTAATCACTTTTTCCCTATCACTTCCCTATACTCTTCTTATTGACTGCTGGTTTTTCACTTTTCTCGAACTTTTTTCCCCGAACTTCCCCGAACGATTCCCGAACGAATTGCAATAAAACTCATTTACTAAGCTACCCCAGAGCTATACGCGAAAGTGAGCCGCGCCATTCGCGCGCTTGCGCAACTCAATTACATGAATTTGTTCTATTACTCTCTCACGTTTTACTTAATTACTTTATTTGCATAAGTCATACATCAACATAATTTACCTGTATAGATAGCACAAAACAATATCTACACTACGATATACATTACATTTTCATATCACGAAAAACCTATTATTTATTTAACAAAATATGCCTATTTTACTCACAAGTTCAAAGTCGAAATTTCTTAAATATTTAACATAGAAAGTTAAAACAATGTTTTCCACTTGAAATTATACATATGTTAACTAATACAATAGTTTAATTTACATTTTCGCTATTTATTTCACTATTAAAACACTTTTAAATTTCTTATACAAAACTATCATTATTTCACTTATACACAGGAATTTTCACATAAAAATAACACAGAATTCACCTTTTTTAGCACGTACAATCAACCTGAAATGTTTTACAAGTCATTTTTACATAAATTGCTGAAATTACAAATATTAAATTTTTACATATTTGGCCTCCTAAGTACGTGGCTAGCGTACGTCTATGAACTCACACTATTTGAACAACTAACTTTTGCACGGCTCTCGGCTATCAGAAAAAATGAAAGTCTGATATACACCAATTTTAACAATATTGGGTGAATAAATGCTTCTACACAATTTTCAAACTGTAGGAAACTATTTCTAATCAGATTCTTATCAGTTATCATGTTTCTTATCAGATAACAATATAAGTGAATGTTCTCATAAATCAATCATGGCAAATAGGCATTTGTTTTCGTACAAAACATATCAAACTTATATAAGACAATACTTATGCAATTAATTTCCGTTAATTCTATTTATGCACAGAGTGATCATCTCGACCGGGGAACAAATCCGATCTCTAACTTCACTTTAATATTCCTTTGAATTTACATCATAGGAAAGATGATATCAACCGGGGAAACAATCCGGTAACATAATTTATATCTTAAATTCCTTATGAATTTATTAAGCGATATTACTTAGGAAAACAAATAAACTAGTCCGGCCTGGGAGTCGAACCCAAGACCTTCATATCATTAATTCGATATTTCTTTAAGATTTAACTAAGCATTTTCTTATCAGAACCTTGCTATTGGACAATATGCCTTTGAGAAGTTATTCGTCATCGGTTGACTTAATAAACTGAAATATTCTAATAGGCGCGTCGCCAACAAGTAAATATAATAAAAGCTGTTTATCTATGTGTGTACGTTTATATAACAAATTACCAAATAATATTACATTTATATATTATAAATGTTAAATACTAGATTATTTAAATCAAAATTACTGGAATACCTAGTTAAGAATATTTTTTATAGCATTATGTATTATATTAATCATAAGTCTTAATGTATGATAAAAATCTTTTGCATGCTATGTTCTCTCTAGCAAAACATGTTGTTCGAATGTATATTTGTAAAATCTTTTTCATACCATGTTTTAAGCGAATAAATATATATTATTATTATTATTATTATTATAAAGAGACTCCAATGCCTGTATCAAGCCAGCGCTCAACCCAAATGAGTTCACTGTTTGCCATAGCACATCCCTATCCACTCTGTCATAGGCCTTTTCCAAGTCCATGAACGCACAAAAAACCTTTTGGTTTTTGGCCAAAAATTTCTCCGCGATCATGCGCATGGAAAAGACTTGATCTGTACATCCCATTCCCTTTCTGAATCCCGCTTGCACATTCCAAATTTTTCCATCAGTTTCTTTCAAATTAGTACCTTAGCATACAGTTTTCCCACAATGCTAAGAAGGCTGATGCCACGGTAGTTTTTACAGTCCTGCTGCGACCCTTTTCCTTTATATACTGGGACTATCACGGCTTTGCACCAGTCTACCGGTACCCGCTTCAGTTCCTAGCTTAAATTAAACAAGGTGTGCAGCAGGCCTGCCACGACTTCCTCTCCAGCCCTCAGCATTTCGAGTGAAACTCTATCATATCCGGCAGCCTTACCAGCTTTCATGCTTTTCATTGCTTTCATTATTTCATCTATTCTTATCTCGCTACCTCTTTCCTCTTCTTTCGGAGTTTCTACTTCACTTAGTACACACGTTGTCTCCTCACTCATAAATACGCTTTCAAAATATTCCTTCCATCTCTTTAAACTCAAAACTTCATCTTTCAGAATATAGCCATTCTCGTCTCTTATAACATTCATCATAGGCTGTTTTGAATGTCCCCTGGCAGTTCTTACAAGTTTCCAGAACATTTTAATATTTGCCTGGAAGTTATCCGATATTCTTCTATCATTCTTATCCGTTCTTTCTTGCTTTTTTCTTTCAACTACTTCTTTTACTCTCTTATTAAGATGTCTAAAGACAGCCTTTGTTGCTAGTAAATCTAGCCATGCTCTCTTCTTTGCTTCAACTTCCATACGTATCTCATCATCCCACCATAACGTATTATTTTTCTTTTCATTTTTCCTCTTACTAACACCACATACTTCGGTAGCTGCATCCACTAAACCTTTCTTTACATTTTGCCATACATTCTCCTAGTCTAACTCCTTCATACATAATTCATCCAAACCACTTATATTTTCTTTCAGTCTACATTTGAACTTGTTTCTCTCACCTTCATCTTGTAACCTTTCTGTTCTAATACGCTGTAACGCAGTGGTAGACACAGATGATCGATGGCTCCAACGCCTGAATAGACCATTAATTCGGCATAAAACCAAATAACGATCCGTTTCTACGTTAGAACCCCGGTAAACCCTTGTATCTACCACTGCGACCCTCAATCTTTCATCCACAATTATGAAATCTATCATGCTTCTATCGTCACCTCTTTCCCAAGTATACATGTGAATCCTCTTGTGGCGAAAGCAAGTGTTCGTCACCAAAAGATTCTTTTCCATACATACGGTGAGGAGACTTTCACCATTCTCATTTATACTTTCATCACCAAACGTTCCCAATATCCTTTCATAACCAAGCCTCCTCACCCCAACCCTTCCATTAAAATCTCCTAGCATAATAATATTTTCATTTGCCTTACACTTCATTAACACCATCCTTACCATTTCCCAAAACTGCTCTCGGATATAAGTGGGCTTAGACATATCTGGGGCGTAGACCCCTAACACAAACAACTTCTATAAGCCCACTTTCATTCGTATCCATAGCAGTCTTGGGCTTACACATTCATACTCTTTCAGACATTGGCCCATTCTTTCTGAAAGGATGATACCTACCCCCTGGCATGCCCGCTCGTGTAGTGACATCCTTCCCCTTTCTTTTCGTCTCATTTACACATAACACATCTATTCCTCTATCATACATCATATCGCATACTTCATCCATTTTATCATTAATTGCCCCACATACATTCAACGTAGCCAGACGGGCCTCTGCAATCCACTTTTCGCCTCTCCGGGAGACGAAACGTGACGGGTGGCGAACCTCGTCGCCGGTTTTTCTCCCGGAGATTCTTCGCACCCCTGCCCCATTAAAGGGGCGCCGGGAACTCGGGGCCATTTCTTTTATATAGTTCCTCATGGTGCGAAAATATTGTGTAGTATGTTTTACGCCGCTACCACGGCGTGGAGCCGAGTCTGTGGTATCGGCTAGTCGCTCATTTAGCACCACCCGGGGGACACGTGTAGGGTGGGCCTAGGAATAGGTGGTCATAGCCTACGGACGCGAGCGACTTATCCCGCTATATATAAATATAATTTATTTTTATATTTCAAAATCAAGCTTATTATTCGGCATATCCAAATATTGTAAAAAATAGCCTGCAATGTGTCTTAAAGAAGAAAGGGATGTTTCCATACATTCTCGGGCCCAGGTGTTAACAAGATGAAAGTAGAACCATTCAAAAGCTCACTTATAAACAATTCATAGCTGAAAATCTGGTAAGATTTATCAATCAAAAAATTTATCAAAAAAAAAGGAGCTGAGTTATCCCAGAACAAGTAAAAACGAGGTTATGTACTCTCCCTTGGACTCTACTGCCTCCTCCCATTTATGAGTAAGGTAACCCAGAAGATCACCAGACGAGCGACCGCGACGGAAACCGTACTGGCGGTCACTAATTAGCTGGTGATCTTCAAGGTACCGCATGAGCTGGCTGTCAATAATGGACTCCATTATTTTAGAGAACAAGGAGGTGATGGTGATAGGCCTAGGAGAAGCAAACCCGCCCCTAAGGGTAGGATGCAAAAAAAGATCGCATACCGTCCCAGTCTACTGACCTATAATGCCAAACACGGCGGCGACCTGCAGTACGCAACCACGATGAGAGCGTGAATAGCACCGTACTCCGGATAAGACAATGGTCTGAGGAGCCAAGAGGAGCATCGACGGAGACCTGATATCCGTCCGGATGAGAGGTCACCGGAAGGTCCTATAGGGAACGTACATGATCTTCCACATCGCCGCGTAGGCGAGGTAACCAGTTGTGTCAGACCATATGCCAAAACAAAATCATAAACAGATTTATCCGCATGATCGGTACCAAGACCGATCGGACCAAGACATTCGGCGTCGTGAGCGCTAAAATATCCAAGTATCACGATCTCTGCGGATGGGATCTGTTGTAGCATGGAGTTTGTAGACATCTGGACGTGGTCGATAACTCGGTCTGTTTCGGCATTACCGCTATGGGACCTATAGAAGCACCCGTAGACGCGAGGATGGTCGTCGCTGTCTACGCGCAGCCATAAGATGGACAGGTCCGTACCTTCAAGGCTGCCGAGGCAGCGAAAATAGATGTCCTCTTTGACATACACGCAAACTACAGCCCGGGGCACAAAAGAGACCTCTAATTTGTACCCCGGGTAGGAGAGATACGAAGCATCAGCCGGAGAGAACACCTGAAAGAGCAAGGCCGGCTTCGCCGTTTCCAGATGGTAGTGGATGGCGTTAAGGATTGAATGAAGTCCCCTGATGTTGCAGAAACTCACAGATAGCATGTCAGGGAGCGCCTTTGACTTATTGCTCCGTTTGCCCCGAGCAGGTTTAGTCTCGAGCGGAATTTTGCCCCCCCCCCCCCAGAACCGACGCGGGTACGCGGGGCAGCCTGAGCACCCACGCTCAGGAGTGGAGTAGCTTGGTCATGGATGCTCAGCGAGGGATTCTCCAGGGGTATTGGTACCCTCCTAGGGTAGTAATGCATTTAATTCCGCCACCATGTTGATGGGGGGATGGGATTTTGCCTCCGACCACCTGCACTCACCAGACGAAACGCAGAAGCAAAGCCTCTACTTCACGTTGGTATTCTGTGAGGTCGTGGTACTACCCCGGTTTGAACCGGCCCATGAGTGCAACAGCAAAGGCTGCCGCGTGGCTCTACCGCTGTCAATATTAATATATTTTTGAAATCGCCAAACTGACTGAGCGCAATCCACAGTGACTGATGAAAAAAATTAACATTATCGTTGCATAAGTATCGGGTGTATGCTTAAATAGTTGTCTACTTGTGAAATTGTATTTAAAAAGCGGACCAAGACGAAGATGAAAAATTACGTAATACCAATGTAAAACACCTGCTCCGATGTACGAGAGATCCGCGTAGTAGGGCAACATTTAGAAACGTTTGAGGCTGCGATCACCAATCACACATCCGAAAATCAAGCAACGGAATCTTTCATAAGATGACCTCTAGGCGATAAGCTATACGATAGAAGATAAGATTATTTAATTACGTATGTACCGTATATATATATATTATATATATAATAGTATGTTTTATGGTTATTATTTTGTCACTTATCACCATCATCAACATTACATCCCTTTACAAGTCCACTGCCGAACATAGGTCTATCCTAAGGAATGCCACAAAGCACGGCCCTGAGTCATCTGCGTCTATTCGAGCTATGGGGCCGGCCAATTGCCACTTCAGCTTACTAATCCGTTGTGATAACTCTTATTCTAATGTGGATATCCTCATTTCTAAGTTTCTCACGCAGAGAAACCCCGAGCATAGCCCTCTTCATAGCTCGCTGAGCGACCTCGAGCGTCCTCATACTGCCAGCAGTGAAAGACCACGTCGCAGATCCATAGTTCATTACTGATTGTACAGCAACACCCACTGGTTGTACAATCTCGTTTCAGGTTTTGAGGTATACCTGACGAGAAGATGTGTCGGAATTTCCCGAACGCCGCCCAGCCAAGTTTAGTCCCAATTGTAGGACATGAAAAAATATAAATAAACGAAAACAAGAAAAATATTTTTTTTACAAATGTTTTTTACTGTTCGGCAAAAGTACGAGTAAAATATATCCTTTGACATTGTCACTTCAAATTTTGAGTATTAACAACTCTAATAGTAATAACAATATATTTTATTACTTTATGAATCATGTACTTTGAGAAAACAATTTATTCACCACAAAGTAAGAACAAGTGTTTTTATTTTTTTGACAAACAAGAAAGCGACTTAATAAAAACGTGGTATAATACATAAAACGCTCATATTTACTATGAACATTCTACGGAAAAAAAATTAGCATGGAAAAAGTAATCGTATGAACTGAGAATATAATAGTAAATTGCCCAATTTTGTTGACTCAATCTTGGAATTTATAGTAAGTCTTCAAAAGTTATAGGACGTTAAAGGTGGCTTCTAAATTCAAACATTTGAATTGATGAGCCACTAAGAACTAAAAAAATATATACCACACTTATTGTCGAAAAATCCATGGATGTTTTGGCAATGAGTGTAGTAAATAAGTAAATATAACCTCTTAAAGAGCATTGGTACAGCTGAATTTGACATAAGTACAATTTTTTTAGTGTTCGGGTAAATATAATAAATCATGTATATCTATATAAATAAATAAAATTAAAATGTCTGTTTGTAGGTACCGTCAAAATAAAATATTTTTACTAAATGCATATGTAAGTCTATATAGTACTTACAACAAAAAAAAAAACAATTTTAAAGTGTCCCTGTATAATTATTTGTTCCGGCTAATCTTTGAAATGGCTAGATCGATGTTGATGACACTTTCACTGGCAGATAGCTGATGGTATAAGGAGTAACTACCTTTATTGTAAAAAACACATTTAGGTTACCGCGCAAAATAATCATAACCCATGAAATCCAACAATAATAATTTCCACAGCTAGTTACAAAATAAAGAGTTATTTCTTTTAAATGATGCCGCTTGACTTCGAGATATAATGAGGTATCAGCAACAAATATACAATATCATGGCTATCCTCTCCAAGGAAAGGTAAATCATATAATATTATGTACGTAGATTAAGAACAATAATTTTCAAGGAATTCGCCGTGAACTGGTTGTAGAGTAAGGGAATCCCCAAATCATTCCATGGGTGTTGTAAGAGGCGACAGAGGTGACAGATGAAACATGAGATCAGCAGCAGCATCTTCCTATTTACAACTTGAAATAATAATAAAAAACTGCGGTCGCCAACTCACCTGATAAGCGTGGCAACTATAGCAAATATGCCCCAATGGAGAAAACCCATGTTCAGCATTAGAATTTTAATATCCTGTATTGAATAGATGAGTGAAGACCTGAAATTTGCCATGAATTAAGCGCCGAGGAAGACCCATAGATACTACCAGAGTAAGCCGGGGGAACTCTTACCGCACGACTATCAAATTCTAAGTGAAGAATAAGAGGGGAGGAATTCACCTTTAAAGTCCTGTAACTTTTGTAGACTTTTACTACAAATTCCGGGATAGGGTGCACAAAATCGGCCAACATAAATGGAGGTTGTGTCCACGTTTCAATATCAATAATTGAATCTCAATTCATACGGACGCCATAAGCTTAAATTTTACATACTTCAAACATGCTTACTATCTACATTAACAAAATACTAACCTAACTTGCTACATACATTGTTTCTCGCGTGTTTCGTTATGATTTGATGATGAAATCTATCAAGAAATAGAAAAATGGTTGGTAAAAAATAGTCTACCGTACCGTAGCGTAGAGTAAATAACTATTATTTACTTTGATAAATTGACGATATTTCTCGGTAGAAACTGGTTGATAATTAAATAAATACAAACTGTACGGAGACAGTCTCTCGTAGCAAAGCTGTGGTCAAAGCTAGAATTTAATTAACTCAATCACCGATACTACTCTCTACCGCAATGACTCAATTAAGGAATCAAGCCAAGATATAATCGTATTTTGTGAACCAAGCCAAGACTTTGACATTTGATAACTTGAAAATGGTTGTTTTATACATCACTAGCTGGTAAGCAAAGCGTCGCTGCCGCAAAAGAAATAATAGATAATTGTGGAAATATTGTTTGAAATACGGAAGAGTTATATTAATTAAATGAGAATGATAATACATTCGTTGAAGTTGAATGATATAAGAGTATATGTTTCTAATTACGTCAGTACGATACGTGCGCCACCGTAAGTTAATTATACTATATAATATTCGAGCAAGTGCAAGCACTAGGTTAACAAAGTTTTAGCGGAATTTGATGAACGGTATGGCAAATACGTACACACAAATTAATGTTAATATTTATATATTAGATTACATATTGCCCTCACTTCACCCTGTCTTCTTTAAGACCATTATTGAAAATGAAACAAGAGTCAATTAGTTTTATGCATTTTTGATAAAGTAAATACCTTTACTTATTATTTTATGACTTCGCCATGGAGCTCGAAGAACCGACAACCGATGGGGAAGAAAGGTTCTCGAGTGGTAGCCTCGTACCGGCAGGTGAAGTGTAGGGCGTTCCTCCACTAGATGGAGTAACGAACTGGTAAGACATACATGAAGTCAATAGATGCAGGTGGCTCGAGACCTTGGTTTTGCTTGGGGGACGTCAGTGTTCAGCAGTGAACTTGTGAAGGGCTATGATGATGCTAATATGACCTCTTAACAGCAAAATAAAGTTTAGAAATGTACAATCCCGAAGGTTTCAAAATTAGCATACTTTTTAATTTTTTCATTTAGATTTATTCGCAAAAAACGTAATGAACGTGTATTATTAATGCGATCAAATAACCTGTCAATCATTGTTAATACTGATGATTGATATTATTTGTAAATATTTAATGATTTCACATGTGCGTTGAATAAATGTAATTAGAATAATACATGAACATAATAATTAAATTTTTGCGTCAATGACCTGCATAGGTACTTTTGAATGCTGAAATCGTCACACCGTTCAATTATTTCATTATTCAAACCGGATTGACCCAAATCAACTTAACTTTTGTGGAATACGAGTATGTAACATATTACTTGTAAAGATCTAAAACCATATACACTATATAACTCAAAAACAAAGAACCCAACTAGAATTACCTGTGCTGTATTAAAGCCTAAAAGTACTTTCAAATTTATTTGGAATGGATGCGTTTCAACCAAGCGCCTAATTATGATATATTATTTCCAAACAGACTGTCGTTCCGGAAATGAATTTAAATGTAACGATTGTTCAAATACTGTCAGACATACAAACATTGACTCGCACATTTACAAGTAAATCAAGTAAGAGAGGTAAATTAAGTCATTGCGCTTTGTTACTATACCACTTTATTTTTATCATTTGTTTCAAGATTTTATTTAATGTGCTCACCACATTGTATTTCCGATTCAGATTTTGTAATAAATCTTTTAAACACTTTACTTAGTTGAAATTTGGATACTGTAACTTCGATGGTTTCCATAACTCCATAATTAAGCGCGTATTTTAAGCCCGTATTTTACGTTAATCCTACTCGAGCTACCCAAGCTTTTGGATGAATCCAAACAACTTTAAACGAAGACAGTATAAACGTTTGCTGAACATGGAACTATTTTATCCGTAGAAATATAGACCCGCGTATTCAAAAGATGGATAAGATACATAGAATGAAAACTTTGCTAAAATTACTACACAAATCTTCGCTATTTTCCGTCGCTGGCCTATTTTAAGTCTGGTAAAAATACTATATTATATCGCCATCTATCATATAAAATTATTTTACACCACCTCCCACTACATGTTAAAATATTTAATTATGTATATAACTCCAGATATGTTTTATAGAATAAGGGTCACAAACAAACATACGGCCCACCTGATGGTAAGTGGATACTGTGAACCATAGACATCTACATCTATCCACAGTCAGGAATCAAAATTCAGATGTGTTGTCACCTCTAAGGATTAGGATGGAATGCCTCGTTTCCAGTAAAAAGGGTCTCCGGTTCTCTACACTCGTCATGCGAAACACAGCAGCATTAAACTCTTATTTAAGCCGGTGTTCCGTGAGAGCGTGAGCCAACCCATTCTTACTAGCTAGCCACAGTATAGCTGTATCACGGCTCTATCACCTATAGAACTACTGACAGATTTCTGAATACAAACATAATACCAGCGTGTTATTTGACAGTCGTTTGAGAGAGTTGACGTGAGTGTTTTTGTGAAAATAAAAAAACTGAGTATCGAGTGGTCATTAAATTTTTGTTTTTGTAAGGCAATATGCCTATGCAAATCAAAGAATTGGACTCTTTGTATGGGGATTCTGCATCATCATTTACCACAGTGAAATTTTGGACAGCTGAATTTAAACGTGGCCTTGAGAGCTTGGGAGACGATAAACGTTCAGGACGCCCATAAACTGCAACTACTGACGATAACATCGCTACAGTTCACTAAATGGTGCTAGCCGAACTAAAGTCAGAGAGATAACAGAGGCTATGAAAATGTTCAAAGAACGTGTTTGTCACATATTAAATCACGATTTAGGCATAAGTACGTTGTCAGCGCGTTTGGTGCCGCGTTTGATCACGTTAGACCAAAAACGTCTTCGAATGAAAATTTCCAACGCTCTGTTGGCGCAGCTTTGGCGCAATAAATCCGAGGTTTGCTGCCAATTAATTACTGTAGATGAAACTTGGATACACCATTGTATGCCTGAAACAAAAATACAGTCAAACAGTGGACTGCAAAGTGGGAATCGACTCCAAAAAAAAACGTAATACTGTTTCTCGGCTGGGAAAAGTGGTGGCGACTGTTTTTTTTTTTGGATAGTCATGGAGTTATCTCAATCGATTGTCTAATGATACTACGCATCATTACTTGACAAACAGAAGGCAGAAATTGCAGATAAACGGCCACATTTGCAGAAAAAGAAAATCCCGTTTCACCATGACTACGCTGTCTCACACCTCAGTGGTTGCCATGGCGAAAATCCACGAATTACGGTTTCAACTGATTGACCATCCACCTTAATCACCAGATCTAGCCCCAAGCAATTTCATTTTGTTCCATCATCTAAAATTGCGCTCGAAGGACAGAGATTTTCGACAAAAGAAGAGGCAATCACCTTCGTGAACAATTATTTTGTCGAGAAAAACGCCGAATACTGTTTGGACGGGTTAGAGAGATGGAAGCATCGCTGGAAGAAGTGTGTAGAGTTACAAGGAGACTATATAGAAAAATAGTAGTAAATTTTAAGAAAAAATGTCTTGTGTTCTCACCTTACAAAGATTTCTTAGGTCGGAAACTTTTCAGACCACATACGAATGCGTGTAATGATATATGATAATCGCTACCAGGTTACTAGATAACGTATCTGTAATGTGTAACTTCCATTGTACGTTCGTACGTAGTTAATATTATAATAATATATACTAATTTAAAATTAAATGTCATTTAATATAATTTATTTACCACTGAAATAATCTTATGTGCCTATTTATAACTACACTACCAATTTACTAGGAAAATTATATTATGCTTTGTGTGAATATGCAACAATGATTAAGAGGAACCTCGTCCCTGTTATGTAAGTAGGTAGATCGGGTGCATTGATATTAATAACTGCTTCACTAGACCAGTAATCCTAGAACAACAGTTTAATTACATAAATCAACATTTTATGTTGTTGTATTTGACTACACTGCTTTATGCATATTTTCCAGATAAAATGGAACATAACAATAATTTAAAAAATTCAGTCGATATGAATTCTCAGTAAAATAACGTAATTAATATGAGCAGTACAATTTTACATAAAGTTTTAATTTAGCTTATGCAACGCAATGGTAAAAGTATTTTGAATGTGAGTTGTATTGAAAAGAGTTATAATTTAATTTTAACAGTATTTATTACAGAAGCAATGCAGTTGTAGATACTTTTGCAGGGCTTTTACTATTTAGTTAGTTATGTTTTTACATATTACAGTTAACTATGCGAACTAAGATTAAAATTTTGTGCTGGAAGTGATTTACGACTGTAGTCTAATTCAAGTCCAGTGGAAATAGAACATATGATGGCTCGTTCTTCTTACAATTTGAGCGGCCACCAATCAGGGTATTGTGGTAACAGATTGCCAAGCACTTGTGACTCACGTCATATTCTCCGAACTTAGTTCACGTAAAGGTTGCTATGCGAGAATTCCATGTGAGAGTTCATACTAGCAATGAGTTCGGTAAGCAACAGGAGCGGTCGCTATTCAGGACATGGTAATACAACAGCGGGTATTTATTATAGACGCCACTGCACGTGGTGACAGAGGGGGAACTAAAACTTTATGCCCGGTTCACATTATTCCAGGAGCGTCCCAAAACAGCATTCCAGTCCAGCGCTGAAATGCCACTTAATAATGTGAACCTGCACTGGAATGTACTAATCCAGTGATCAATCTAGTCCAGTTGACAGGAATGACGTTCTATTTTTCATTCCAGCTCGCCCATTTAAGCGCCACTGGAATAATGTGAACGGTCAATCCAGCGCTTGATTACACGTTGAACAGTGAACACACATTGTTGTTTTTTTTTTTGTGGAATACTATATGTAATTTCTAACAATGAAGTTAACTGAAAACCAAACTCTTCAATTTGTTTCTTTGTATATAGAACATGTGAGTTTGTGGGATATCACTTCCGAATTTTATGAACACAAAGGCATGCGCTAATCCGCCCTGCAAAAAATTCGTGAGGGAATGCAAATATAAGGTTTTACAGTTGAGGATGTAAAAAATAAAATAAAAAGTATACTATCTACCTACTACCTTGAACTAGACAAGATTAAAAAATCATCTACGTCTGGTGCCAGTGGTGATGTTTATCGGCCGAAGATAAAATAGTTCGCCGAGTTCAATTCATTTATATGAAATGTAATGGTGAAAAGAAAAGTGCATGTATGTATTTAAAGAATTGTTATTTATTTAGACTTAATTTTTTTTAACTTACTTAATTTAATTGAACTGAATTTTCATCTACAATCAGTGACTATAAAATTTACAGTTACCTACATTTTAATGAATCATATTATTTAGCCACGGTACTTTGCCTTCGTTCACAAAATAATTAGTATACTGTGTTATTTTCTCTCTTGCACTTAACGATGAATAGTTATTGCTTTGCTGCGTGATACTGTTTAAACCGCTTACGTCAGTTCTCCACATACCTTTGTAGCAGAATAATCAAACCGAAACGGGAATAAATAATATATACTCCGCTGCTACCATAACGCGAAAGGCGAGAATAAATAAAAAAACATTTTATTTCCTAATTATTCTTGGCTACTGAGATACTGCGGACTGTATATAGATAATTTGACGTTCTTATAAAGAAACAAGAAGCAGCCGCAAATATCATTCAGCGCCACACCGACTTCACACGCCGCTATCGTCACGTATCCGTCGACCAATGGTGAGCCGTTTCTTCAACGCCGCAGTTCGTTTCCTCTTGCTGTTCCGGAGCTGTACTCCACACCGCCGCCGCCCGCCGACTACGCGTGCGAATTTTTTTTTTTTTTTTTTTTTTTTTGCGCCCGAAGCAATTAAAGGGCTACCCTGTACGTAGGGAGGCGGAAAATGCATTACGCATACCACGATAGCCGGTCTATCGTGGTTATGGGGGACTCACTGTCCTACCGGGGACCCTAAGTGATACCCCCTAAAAACCGCCTTTAGGGACAGGCAACCGGCTGATTAAGCTCTATTGTGCCTTATCATGAGCGACCCTCTTTTGGGAAAAGAGGGCGCAGGCGGCTAAGTGCCGCTGAGGGAGTGCCTACGAAGGCAAATTAATGTCAGATATTACAATAATTTTATTTAATTAGAGTTGGCCTGAGCTGCCAGGAGACAGTTCAGGTCGTTTGAAAGTTTATTAGGCGGGTCCGAGAGAGAGTTTCTCGGCCTGCGGACACGATAGCGAGAGGGGGGTGGGGCTGCATAAGAAGCTGCCTCACGAATTAAGTGGTTTGGGTGCGACTCTGAGGCTTTGAAGAAGTTCTCAGAGAGTTTTTTAAAAAATTGTTGAATTGTTGGGAGCTCTAAGTCCCGATGAAGGTCGGCATTGCGGACGTACCACGGTGCGTTCGCAGCTCGACGACAGAATAGGTTCTGAACTATTTGGAGTTCATTTAAAATGTTAGGGTTTGCGTGGGCAAAGACGGGGCCCGCGTAGGACATGACTGGTCGTATACATACCTTATAGAGTGTACGCTTGTTTCGAAGGGACATTTTACTGTGTCGGCCCAACATACTGTTGAGCCTACTCAGATAAAAACGTGCGTGACGGGTTACTCTTTTGACGTGGGGCTTGAAAGTGAGCCCTGTGTCTAGAGTGACACCTAAATATTTGGCGGACGTATGCCAGGGGACAGGGGTCCCTAGCATACGTATTGGTGGAGTGTTTTTGAGACGGCGTCGTTTATAATCGAAGTGAACGGCGGAGCTCTTCTCCGGGTTCACATCGATGCGCCATTTTTTGAACCAAGCTCCTAGGTCATCAACTGACTTTTGGATCTTGTTCCGTATGAAGGGTAGTGAGACACCTTTGCAGTAGATGGCAGTGTCGTCTGCAAAGAGGGAGAGTTGAACACCTTTCGACGGGATGGGAATGTCGTTGGTGAATATGATGTACAGCAGAGGAGCAAGTACTGAGCCCTGAGGGACACCAGCCTTGATAGTTCGCTGTGAAGAGAGCGTGCCTTCGTGTCTGAAACGAAAGGTACGATGTTTTAAATAGGAGGCCACGAGACGAACTAGACGATCGGGGAGACCTATTTTATAGAGCTTGTAGATAAGGCCTGTGTGCCAGACTCTATCGAAAGCTTTGGCTATATCGAAAAAGACCGCGATGGTCTTATGACGACGAGGATAGAAACCGCTGAGGATATATTCCACAATGCGGTGAACTTGTTGGGGACATGAGTGTTTGGCTCGGAAGCCGAATTGATGGGGAATGATAAGAGGGTCGCCGTCTGTGGGAAACAGGTAGCGCCTCATACGACTTTGGATGACTCTTTCGAAGAGCTTGCCCATTGCCTTGAGGAGGCTAATGGGGCGATGGCTGGAGGGGGAGGTTGAGAGGCTTGCCTGGCTTGGGAATTCCAATCACAGTAGCCTCTTTCCACGTAGTGGGAAAATAACTAAGGTTGAAGCAGGCGTTGAAGATAATAGATAAAAAGGTTAACACCTGCTCGGGAAAGTGTTTTAGGGCTTGGTTGGAGATGCCATCCGCGCCCGGAGCCTTTTTAGGCTTAAGTCCTTTGATGAGGGATGAGATCTCATCATTGGACACAGAGATAGGTTCAGAGGCCGTGGGGGGTGAGCTCCGGCGGCGGACCTCATCCTCCACTGCCTGGACGTGTGAGGGGTCGACGGGTTGAGAACTGGGAGAGCATTGAGCGGCAATGCTATCTGCAAAGCACTCAGCCTTTTCCTCGTCCTCGAAGGCAACCGTGCCGTCGGGACGGGAGAGAGAGGGGGAGTGTGGGTGATAGCGTCTATGCGGAGGGCTCTAGCCATCTGATAGTACGCTGTGTGAGATGGAGAGATATTCTCCATGAGCTTACTCTTTTCGAGATCTTGAAATTCAGAGAGGCGGAAGCGGAGTTTTCGTTGAAGACGATTGGCCGCGCGCCTATATTCGGGGGTGGGATATTTTGCTGCTCTCCGGAAAGCAGCTTTTTTGGCTTTTATTAGGTTGCTAATATGTAGGGGAAGCCCACTATTGTTAGCAACCGGGACGACCCTTTCGTTCTCCTTAAGGGAGGATTTAATAAGGGTGGAGAGTGAGTCGACCGCGGTGTCGATTTTTTCGGGACTATCTAAGTCCGACGATAGGGAGATGGTAGAGTCCTGTGAGTCCAGAGCTTTAGCTAGGGACTCTTTGAATCCCTTCCAGTTAGTGAAGGTTTTCGTGTGTGTTGGGGGAGGTGGCTGATGGCCAAGAATGAGGGAGACCGGTCGGTGATCTGATCCTAGATCGTCTAGTGTCTCGATTGCTCCGAGGTTGAGAGAAACTCCTTGGAGTAACGCAAAATCTAACACATCGGGGGCGTGATCGGTGTTATCGGGGAAGTGAGTAACACCGAGAGGACTATGGACGGTAATATCAAGAGACTGCGTGATATCGAGCAGTATCTTGCCATTCAGTATGCTTGGAGTTAAAATCTCCAAACATAATGACTGAGTTGCCTAAAGATAAAATGGCCTCAAAATCCTTTTTGAGGGGATAGGTTCCTGAAGGGATGTAACAGGAGGCTATGAGGATGGACTGATGTCCAGTCATAGCTAGCCTGCATACCGTGGCTTCCATGTTGGTAAGCTGCGGAGTAGAAATGGGCGAGCAATGAAGTGTCTTCTTGTAATAGATGGCCGTTCCACCGCCTCGGCGGTCGGGTCTGTCGTTACGAAGAAGAGAGAAGTTTTTAATAGAAAGGCCTCTAGTGTCCTTAGCTTTGAGATTAGTTTCCTGTAGGAGGAGGAAATCGACTTCACGATTCCGAAGAAAGAGCTTGAGCTCTGGGAGGTTATTTCGCAAGCCGCGAATATGAAATGATACAAGCGATAAACCCATAGGTTTGATACGACCGTGAGATCTAGGTAGGTTAATTCTCTCAGTCATTGAAGTTAAGTTAATTAAGTTAACCTAACTTACAACGCTAACAAAAGGTTATTGTGCTCCGCAAGAACGAGGAGACGTTCTTGGGGGGGACTTGGCCGCGCGCAGTTTGCGTGATACAACTGTTATTTCCCTAACGTCGATATTCCTAATAGCGGAATATAGCGTGTTGTAGTCGTCGATTGTGGGCTCTGCTTCATGAGCGTACGAGGTTGTCCTCGGTGGGTCTGCCTTTTTGGGCCCCCAGGGAAAGACTGGAGGCTGCATTGGCTTGGAGAAGCCCGGAGGGGGCCGAATTATGCCCTGAGGGGGCCTAGGGGGACCCTGAGAGGGTCGAGAGAAGCCCTGGATAGGCTGAGAGGGGCCCTGACGGGGCCGTTGATGGAGGGCTGGGAAAGTGCGGTCATTCACCGGCGGTGGAGCTTTCCTACTGGGGCGAGGTTGAGGTGCGTATGGGCAACCCTTGTAGTTCGCCGGGTGTCCTGTCTGGTTGCACAGGACACAGGCGGGCGGGGATTCGGCGTCTTTGGGCCGGGGACACTCTTTAGTGTTGTGTGGCTCCAGGCACTTCACACACCTGGGTGGGGCGGAGCAGTTGGCCGCCGCGTGACCGTAAAGTTGGCAGCGGTGGCACTGCGCCGGGAAACCGGGCCTATGTGGGGGCTCTACCTTCACCCTTGATAGGCCGCACACTGTGCGCACCTGCCGGAAGATGGCTTTAGCCTCCGGCACGTTGGACAAGATTACGAGGGCAAGGTTGTATCTCTTGCCCGTACGGTTGTGCATTTTGTGCACTGCTTCCACTGGGAAACCTTGGGACTTAAGGTCCTCGAGGATTTCCTCATTGGAGAACTCAAAGGGGACGCCTCGGATGACGGCCCTGACTTTACGCTCTTCAGGGAGAGCGTAAGTGTGGTATGAGATGCGCTCGGCTGTGAATAGCCGGGTGATTGCGCGGAAGTCCTCGATCGAGGTAGGGATTATTTTGATTGCCTCCCCGAGGTTGACTGCATGATCGTATTTGATGCCTGCGTCGTAGCAGGTCTTAGACAGTTGGGTGAACTTTGCCTTGTCTCTTAGGAAGACAGGGGGCGGGACTTGCTTCTTCGCCAGCACTGGAGCACAACGAGAGGCTGGTTTAGATGGAGTGGGGATGTCTAGTGACATCAGTGGGACGGGTGCAGCGTCAAGGGCTGCGGAGGTTGAAGGAGCGGCAGGGGCCGCTGAAGTAGGGGGGGTGCGTTTCAACGCGGCGCGCTTTCCGTTGCGCTTGGAGGTGACGGTGGTGAAGTTTGACTCACCGGTTCCGTCAGAGTCAGAGGACTCCGATGAACCGGAGCCTAGGGTAGTGGCGGGCCTCTTCCGGGAGGTAGACGCCGAGGATTCGGAGCATGCGTACTCCATTTCTAAGGGGGCAGATTCGAGTTGGGCAAAAGAGTTCCTCGTTTCGAGGTAAGATGCGATTACCGGCGGCGGGAGGTGTGCCTGAGGGGCAGGGGTGGGAGCCTGGGCGGCGATGGTGGCGATGGCGGCGAGGACCGTCTCATTGCCACTTAACCCATATTGGGTAATGAGGGCGGCTAGGGACTCAGTAAAACTGGAGTTGGCCATTTTAGGATAAGAAGCTAAAGGTGAGAAAGCAAAGATGAGGACGGGTCCCTGCTCTCGGTAGAACAGGGACTAGATCGCGAGACGTACTACGACACACTATACACGTAATACAAGAATAACAAGAACACAAGAAAATAAAGGAGACAGTAAAAAAAAAAAAAAAAATGATAATGAAAATGAAATGAAATGACAAGTGAAAATGAAGAATGAAATGAAAAGCGGAAGTCAGTCAGACCTCCCTGCCCGAAGACAGGGGGGCAAGAGCTGTAGCAAAAAAGTGACTCACCGGCAGCCTCGACGCTGTTCCGCGTGAGCAGGACAGCGGAGGCGCGTGAGAGCGCGACAGCACTACCGTACTGTACGGGAGCGCGGACCACCAGGAGGCGACCGTCCGAGAGCGGTGCCGCCGGCGGACTGAGCACTGCGTCAGCGCTGTACAGCGCGAGCGGGACAGCGGGGGCGCGAGAGCGGGGAGCACTACCGTACAGGAACGAAAGCGCGGACTACCTGGATGCAACCGCTCGGAAGCGATGCCACAGGCGGAATCCTACGCGTGCGCACCGATCTGCATGTCTTATATAGCCCGGTCCAGCGACGTAGCTTCGTGAACAACAAACAAGTCTCACGCCGGGAAACGAAACGTAGATAATTGTATATTTTAAATAGTTTTCATTGGTCATAAAATAAGCAATATAATTGGCTAGGCAAAATATTAATTGTTACCATTGGCAAATCAATAGTGAGCCAGCCATATAAATATAGGCAAGGTTGATGCAAAAGATATTCCATTCCGAATCCCATTCGACAGTACATTCATAAACATAAACAGTAGTTTCATTTCTCCACCTTAAAGAAAACCACTCGGAGTCTGTTAATAGTGGACAGTTCATCTCCACTATTACAGTGGTGACCCCGTACGAACACCGAGGGGGAAGATCCGGTACGAACACCAAGAAGGAACACCCTGCGACGTACCACTACTATTGCACGAACACCGCGAAGGAAACCCGTACGAACACCGAGAAGGAAGACTTCAGTTTATATAAAATCAGTGTAATCAAGCCGTCATTATGGAGCAGGAGGCAAACACATATACATCAAACCCGGTAAAGGAACCAGAAATCGCCGGTATATCTCTATCGTTAAGAATACCACCGTTTTGGAGAGACAAACCACGACTTTGGTTCATCAGTTTTGAAGCCGCAACGAATGGTTTAAAGAAGAGCCAAGCGCAATTAGCACAGATGGTGATAGCCCAACTTGAGAAACAAGACATCGAACAAATTGCGGACCTGTTGTACAACCCACCAGCAGTCGACCAGTATAATTCACTGAAGGATCGTCTGATCTCCGCATACGAAGAATCCGACAGTCGACAGCTACAAAAACTTCTATCAGAAATAGAACTTGGAGACCAGAAACCCACACAACTCCTACGCAAAATGCGTACTTTGGCGCGAGATAAAGTTCCGGATTCAACACTACGGCTAATGTGGGTAAACCACCTACCACCACATATTCGATCGGTAATAGCAGTCAGCGAAACATTCAGCACGCAGACGAAGCTCGACGAACTGGCACTCCTGGCGGACAAGATGATCGAAAACAGCAGTAGCTCACACATATCGATCATCGAAGGCACTTCAACAAAGGCCAATGATACCCAGTTTCTTCTCGAAGAAACTCGGAAGCTATCATTCGAAGTCGCCGCGCTCAAAGCTTCCCAGCATCATACCTTTTACCAGCAACAGTACAACCAGCGTAATCAGCAACACCGAAGATCACCTTTTCGTCGCAACCGCTCTGCAAGTAGAAGTCGAATAAGCTCAACATCAAGATCCCCTTACTGCTACTATCATCGACGTTTCGGGGTCGAGGCAAGAAAATGCACAGCACCGTGTACATTCAAAAATGAAAATACGAATACGGAAAACTAACTAGTACGCTCGATGCGACGGGATCCAGCGTAACAGCAAAGTCCTACCGTCTTTTCGTCACCGATAAAAAAAGCAAGCTTACTTTCCTTATCGACACCGGAGCAAATATCTCAGTGTTACCGCCGAAGCAAGGACAGAAGTTGAAGCCACTAGATTTTCAACTCTATGCAGCAAACAATACGGTTATTCCTACATATGGAGAAAAAACAATGGAACTTGATTTTAATCTACGCCGACCATTCAAATGGAGATTTATCGTCGCTAAAGTCAGCAAACCAATCATCGGTGCTGATTTTCTTCAACATCACCAGTTGGTCGTCGACATCAAAAATAGAAGAATCATCGACGGGAAAACCAATCTTGCATCTCAGTCTTTTGTACAAGCAACCAATCTGCCCACAATAAGAAGCATAGATGTGCAACAACCGTATCACAAGATCCTCGAAGAATACCCTGGTATCACAAGAATAACTTCAATGAAATTAACACCGAAGAACGACGTTGAGCATTTCATCGACACCAATGGACCACCACTTCATTGTCGTGCACGTCCAATCGCACCACACCTATACGAGCAAGTTCGAAAGGAATTCGAAAACATGATTGAGCAAGGAATATGCCGTCCAAGCAAAAGCCCTTGGTCATCACCACTTCACATTGTACCGAAGAAGAACGGAGAATTACGAGTTTGTGGAGATTACAGAAGACTGAATTCTATTACCACTCCTGACCGCTACCCAATACCGCGAGTCAGGGATTTCACTCATCAACTATCAGACAAGACTATATTCTCCACCATCGATCTCAACCGAGCTTACCAACAAATAAGAGTCCGCGATGAAGACATAGAGAAGACAGCAATAATTACCCCAATGGGATTATTCGAATTCCCAAGAATGATCCCAGGATTAAAGAACGGAGGTCAAACTTTCCAAAGATTCATACACGAAGTACTTCATGGACTGGATTTCGTTTTCGCATTTATTGATGATCTCCTTGTTGCAAGCCCTGATAAAGAAACGCACGAAACCCATCTACGCACCGTGCTACAGCGATTAGAAGACAACGGAATCACAATCAACCCTTCGAAATGCATATTTGGACAGCAAGAAGTTCAATTTCTTGGTTTCACCGTCAGCAAGGAAGGAATAAAACCGCCTGCCGAAAAAGTCAGAGCAATCATCGATTATGCAAAACCTAAAACTATCGAAGAGCTAAGGCGTTTTCTTGGGATGATAAATTTTTACAGAGAACACATACCTAAAGCCGCTGAAATCCAAGCACCACTTCACGCCTACCTTCACAACACGAAGAAAAAAGATAAAACGTCAATCGAATGGAACGATGAAGCAACGAAGGCTTTTGAAGCTTGTAAAATTGCGATCCAAAATGCAGCTTTACTCGCTCACCCATCACACGAAGCAACCCTTGCTATCTTCAGCGACGCATCCGATCTCTCAGCAGGAGCAGTTCTCCAACAATACAGCAATGGGAAATGGCAACCACTTGGATATTTTTCGAAGAAGTTCTCCGATACTCAACGTAACTACAGTACATTCGACCGAGAGCTACTCGCTATTTACATGGCTATCAAGCACTTCAGAAAAACGTTCGAGGGTCGAAACCTGATCGTTTTTACCGACCACAAGCCATTAACATAATATGTACTTCCAAAGAAACCATCACTATCGGAAACACCACGAAGAGCAAGACAACTTATTTTCATAAGTGAATTCACGACCGACATACGTCACATCAGTGGAAAGGACAACATAGTTGCCGACGCACTCAGTCGCGTACCAATCGACAGTGTAACGTGCCCTACATCAATCGACTATCATAAGATCGCCGCAGCACAAGACAGAGATAGTGACAACATAAAACATCTAGCGAAGCAAGGTAACTTGTCCATCAAGCAAGTTACAATGCCAATGACGCATCTACCTATATACTGTGAAGCCTCAACGACAACCATGCGACCATACATACCAGAAGAATGTCGTCGCGAAGTCTTCAATGCACTGCACAACATTAGTCATCCAGGTGTTAGAACAACAAGAAAACTCATCACTGAAAAATTCTTTTGGCCTGCAATGCAAGCGGATGTTGGCAACTGGGCGAAGCAATGCATTCAATGCCAAAAATGCAAAGTACAAAGGCATACATCAAGTAGTCTAGCTACATTTCCACCCACGGAGAGATTCGAACACTTGCACGTTGACATCGTTGGACCATTACCTACTTCACCGCAAGGACATCGTTATCTCGTAACAATGATCGACAGAACAACAAGATGGCCAGAAGCAATACCTACCGATGATACTTCAGCCGAATCCGTCGCGAAGATAATTTATGAAAATTGGATTACTCGTTTCGGATCACCTAAAACCATCACAACGGATCAAGGAAGGAATTTCGAAAGCAACCTATTCCTCAAACTTCTTCAAACTATGGGAATACAGAAGACGCGTACAACAGCATACCATCCTCAGTCAAACGGAATAATCGAACGATGGCATCGTACATTAAAGACTGCACTCAAAACTCGTTTATCTCAACATACAAAGTGGATTGATGAGCTACCTACAGTGCTACTCGGACTACGAGCAACACCGCGTGCAGACACTAGTCTTAGCGCCGCTCAGCTAACCTACGGCTGCAGCATAAGGCTGCCGTGTGACTTCTTCAGTTCAGCAGCGTCAAACAAACAAGAAATGGATTACGATTTCGTAACTAAACTTCGAGAATCAATTAACAAAGCCTTATCGTTGAAATGCACCGAAATGCAATCACACAGAAATAATAAATCAGTATTCATTCACCAAGATTTGAAAACATGCAAACAAGTTTTTGTAAGAAACGACGCAATGAAAAAACAATTTCAACCTACCTACGATGGACCGTATAAAGTATTAGAGAGAAATAGCAAGACTTTTAAACTACAAATACCCGGAAGGAAATCTACGATTATATCGATCGACCGACTAAAGCCTGCCTATATTATTAACGAGGATACTGCAGAGGATTCATCATCATCATCAAAACCACCAGCGAGGAAGCTTGAAACTTCATCATCTACATCAACCCAGTTAAAACCTATTTTAAAAACTACGAAATACGGGCGAGTCGTCAAGCCTCCGGTACGCTTTCGCTGGGGGGAGAGTGATGTAGCAGCCAGATTAATCAAACCGAAACGGGAATAAATAATATATACTCCGCTGCTACCATAACGCGAAAGGCGAGAATAAATAAAAAAACATTTTATTTCCTAATTATTCTTGGCTACTGAGATACTGCGGACTGTATATAGATAATTTGACGTTCTTATAAAGAAACAAGAAGCAGCCGCAAATATCATTCAGCGCCACACCGACTTCACACGCCGCTATCGTCACGTATCCGTCGACCAATGGTGAGCCGTTTCTTCAACGCCGCAGTTCATTTCCTCTTGCTGTTCCGGAGCTGTACTCCACACCGCCGCCGCCCGCCGACTACGCGTGCGCACCGATCTGCATGTCTTATATAGCCCGGTCCAGCGACGTAGCTTCGTGAACAACAAACAAGTCTCACGCCGGGAAACGAAACGTAGATAATTGTATATTTTAAATAGTTTTCATTGGTCATAAAATAAGCAATATAATTGGCTAGGCAAAATATTAATTGTTACCATTGGCAAATCAATAGTGAGCCAGCCATATAAATATAGGCAAGGTTGATGCAAAAGATATTCCATTCCGAATCCCATTCGACAGTACATTCATAAACATAAACAGTAGTTTCATTTCTCCACCTTAAAGAAAACCACTCGGAGTCTGTTAATAGTGGACAGTTCATCTCCACTATTACACCTTTAGTCAAACTGTGGGTATTAATATATAATGGCTAAACTGTTTTCGTAACCAGTTGTGTAGAGAACAAGCTGCAAAGACAATGTGATCCACAGGATCTATCTTTGTCGAAATAGCCTCTTCGAAAACTCGAAATCGGCTTGCTAATATTCCAAAAGCATTTTCCACAATGCGTTTGGCACGTGATAATCTGTCATTAAATATTTTTTGTACAAAATTTAAATTTGATCGAGGATATGGTTTCATAATGCATGTTTTTAATGGAAAGGCTGCATGAGCTACAATTACTCCTTCTTCTGGTATAAAGCCGCCATTTTCTAATTGATTATAGATAGAACAGTTTTAAAAATACAACCATCAGATGCACTTTCGTTCGCACCAATGTTCATATTTTTTTAATATGGTGACAAACGAGCACACAGTCCACCTGATGTTAAGTGTTGGCTGTGGCCCATAGACATCTACATCAATCCTCGATTATGAATTAATATGCAGATGCATTGTCACTCGTAAGGATTAAGATGGAGTGCCTTGTTTTCAGTAAAAAGGGTCTCCGGTTCTCTACACTCACTATACGAAACACAGCAGCATTAAGCCACTATTTTACGCTGGTATTCTGCGAGAGCGTTGTTCTTCCTCGGTCGAGCCGACCCATTCGTGATACAACTATCACTCTTTAATTATTTATTTAATATTAGTAGTACCTATAGTTGTATAGGTACTACTAATATAATTGCAGCATGACTCTACCACGCATAATAACAAAATATGATATAGACAAAACAACAATCGTAGTTTACAAGTGCCATTAAAACAATGCTATTATCTTTTTATAATTGAAATTCACACTTTCATACTTTTTGGAGCCCATAATTTTAATATGTTTTCCATCAATCGCTCCGTAGCAAAAGGGAAAGTTCCATTTATTCCGAAATCCTTTCTCTATTTGTCCCCATAAGTGTGGCGTACTTGGTACCTGTAATAAAATAATAATTTTATTTTCAGGAAAATACAGAATCTCAACCTAGAGAGCGGGCTGATGACGATCCCTCTTCTTCTGCACCAGAACCTCCTATATCAGAAACTCCTACACCGGAAACTTGTGCACAGGAACCACGAAAGAAGAAGTCTAGATTAACAGAGCTTCTTCTATTGTCAAAAATATGAAGGAGATTAATCATGACTTTTCCAAATCAGAAAGAGAAAAAGATGAATTTGATATCTTTGGAAAATACATTGCAACGCAATTACGAAAAATTTCCACACAACAGGCTATCCCAGGCCAAGAAAAAATACAAAGGTCGTAACTAAATGTAGACTGAACGATTTGAGATATACAAATACGAATTATTCTCACATAGCGCCTGGTCCAAGTTCTAATACATTTTCAATGAGTCCAGCATCTACTCCAGACATCCAAGTCTGATGATTCACTTAACTTATTGTGTGAAGATTCAAAATACGCCAATATTATTATGAATGCTTTCAATAATGCTTACATGTGTTAAGTATGACAAAATTATAATAAAGTAAATTTGTTACCTTGATGTGATCTTCTAATGCCCTTTTTATTTCTTGACAAACTTCGGATATGATTTGTGATATAGATGATTTTGGCAACCAAAACGATCCAGTGCAGATCCAGTGCAGCTATGGACTGGATTAACTCGCTGGATTACTGAACTGGAATAATGTGAACCGGGCATAACCTTTACATTTTAGGCACACGTTAATTATAACTTTAAACATTTTTATACAATTAAAAGAAATTGGCTACTGAGGGGTTGGAATTTCAGCTAGATTATTTTTGTAACTAACATTATTTGTTCTAAAAAGTAAGTTAGGTTAGTATCCTACCAACTAAAACTCGTTTTCTGCCAGGAATTCCGACAAGCTTGGTACCATTCTATTTCTGGAGCCAAACAACTGTACAGTTACTTGCTGTTTTGTTCTGGTTGCAAAGACAGGTAATTATAAGGCACGATACGTAATTATATTTATGATCACTCGCGGGTAACAACCAACAAGTAAGAAAGTAATTACTAAAATAGCAGGGGAAATTAATAAAATTTTTAAACTTGTTCATTGACTAACTTTGAACATAATTGGGTGGATATACTTACGTTGCCACTGCACGGTAAATCTAGTTCCTCAGTAGTATAGCGGTCGGTACACTCCACCCCACCCCCCACCCGCCTTTCTACCTTTAAAAAAAGCCCGTAATTAGTCCAATGCCGATATATTAGGCCTCTCCCACAGTTAAAATACTTTTTCTTGTCACACTTGCTATTTTGGGATGGCGTTATCAGACATTTGTAAAATAAAGAAAGGATTTTATTTTTCGGAGTCTAAATGAGCTCGAACATAAAAAGATCACACAGCACGGCTCTGTGTTGCCCTTTTCACATAAAAGAAAGCTTGGTCTGTTAGAGAGCACTTCTCAAAATAATGTATGTTTGCGCTAGACAACTTACCATAACTATGATTTAAATAGGTTAGTTAATAGACTTCTAATTAATTCGGAACTTCGGTGAATTTTTTGGAAAGTTGAAATACTTTATAAATTGAAACTAAACGCAGGCAAAGTGAGTTCTACGTAGATACTTATGTCGATGCATGTTTCAACGCACATAATGTGCGTCTGCAAACTCAGACTCAAAGCCCTGCTGTAATCTCAGAATGCATGCGGAATTTCAATCTGGGCCGCAGAACCCCGCTGCCGAATAGGACCCGGGTGTTTTAATCACAGCTAAGCCTTTGTCTGTAAGGTTAAAACTACAACTGGAAGACGACACAAAATACGCTGTAGAATAACGTGGGTAAGGATCTTTTTTCTGTGTATATTGTGTAAAAACCTTGAGAAAAAATGCAAAAGCAAAATACAAAGGGTTCGTAGCTCTGTATGTAAATGTTAAGATTAACAAGTTTTAGTTGTATGAGATGTACACTTCAGTAGGATAAGTAAGGTGACGGTTCAGGAGGCTGAATAAACTAAGGCATGATTTAAAAAACAAAACAGCTTGGGCAATAGAGAACAAAAGAGAAAAAATAGATATCCGAAAAAAGTTTTTTTTTTACTTTTTTTATCCAGAGCTTAACAACTATCCCACCTGATTGTAAGTGGAAGATGAAGATGGTAACGTACAGTAACTTATCAAATTTTCAATGATAAGTCGCTGCACGTCGCATTTTAATCGAGATCGAGAATAAGATATCGTAAAGAAAATATTTGCAGTAGAATCAGAGTAATTGATGTAGCCCAACGGATAAGGAAGCTGAAGTGGCAAAAGGCCGGCCATATAGCTGTAAGAACTGACAATCGATGAGGAAGCTCTTGAAGAAGTTCTTGAGTTGCAGCCTCATGCTGGTCAGGTAGGTGAGACGTGTAAGATGTGACGCGCTCACAAGTCGAGGAAATGCTGCTCAGTTGAATTATCGGCTTGCGCTGCCCAAAAGATTATAAAAATAGTATATTGGAAAAATAGTGTATATATAATTTAATAATCCTTACATTCTTCCAGCAGAGCAATTTCTTTTGTAAAAGTTAATCTGTTCAATAAAGTAATATGTACTGTACGTAGTACACATAAGAGCTTAATGTCTATGTTCTAAGTTGAAATTTTTTACGTTTAAGTTTTTTTTTTCTTTAGTTATAAACCTTTTTTATTACGATTTTATGTCATAAAGAGATCTATTCGCATGATCGGTTAAACGAGAACCAAGCCATTCAGCGTGGTGAGCGTTAAAATCACCAAGCGTCACGATCTCTGCGGATGAGACCTGTTGTAGCACGGAGTCTGCAACCATTTGAACGTGGTAGACGATTCGATCTGTGTCGTCTTTACCGCTATGGGACCTATAGAGGCACCTGTAGACGCGGGGATGGTCGTCGCTGTCTGCCGGCAGCCATAAGATGGACAGGACCGTACCTTCAAAGCTGCCAAGGCAAGGTATGTGATTTAAGATTATTAAGAAGATATTATACCCAATATGATATAGTAGAGTATACTTCACTCCATTTCGCACCATTCTTGAAGTAAGTGCCAATGGGATAAGCTAAAAAGATCTTTTAGCTTCCGATAGATGGCAGTATAACCTCTATGACTTCTTAAGGCATTTTCCGTTGTTGCTTCATACTATGTACTCTTTTGGTACGACACGACATAATAAATCAAGCCACCTTATTAGTAAAAAGTCTAGCGTCGTATTATAGCTACTTTTATAATTTTATTGGTATGATGTAGTTTTTAATACAACTAAAAGGTAAGTATGTAATTTTAATAGTTAGCAAACTAGTTCTAAAAACCAGCTAAGTCTAAAATGTGCTACTGCATGTGATAGGAATATATTATTGTATATTACTTTTATAAGAAAATAAATGCTATGTGATTATTTTCTTTGGCCTTTTTACTTATTTGTCGTATGTAGTAATGCTACAACTGTACATCGTATACTATACTTTGTATGCGTAACACTTTAAGTAACTTTTCCACCAAGCTCATAAATTGAAACTCATAAATTAAATTGATTTTTTAAACTAACAGTCACTTATTAGTAACTAAATTTTGACATATTTTTCAAAGTGAAAGATATAGGCGTTCTGGTATTATTCTATATTCTATGATATAATCTTGAAACTAGAATCTGCCCTAAAACATGAATCATAGGACTTCCATTAGAGCAATGTTTCTATCTTAGTATTTAAGGCACGAAATAGTCATTAAATCTTAAAATAGGAATCACATCTTGGACGCAGAAAATAATAGTATTTTTGAAGGGAGGCTGGTAGCTTGAATTCAAGCTAACAGCCTCCCCTCAAAAGTAGAATCCCCCCAAAAAGCTCCTAAAGTATTAACTCACTAATTGTCACTAATTCCTCACTGAATCTTGACCTAACAAAATTTGGGATATCGTTGGGGAGGATTCTAGCTTAAAGGACGGGCCGTAATTAATGAATCAATGAAAATTCAAAGAGACATTCAAAAATGTATCCACGAAAAGTAATGGTTAAATTGCCAGGCGTAAATTAAAATAGCAGATTTTTTGCCAAATTTGGATAAAATTCGTAGCATTGAAGGAATCAATAACGGCCAGCTAGACTATTATTTTCTATTTTAAAATAATATTTCAATTAAAGCTAAAATAAAATGTGTCATGAGCTCTTGGAGTACTAGGTAAACACTACCTAGTTAAAATTAAAGTTACAGCCTATATAGGTCCCACTGCTGGGTACAGGCATCCTCTCATTTCTAAGAGGTTTTTAGGGCAAGGAAGTGTCCGCCGCGCTGCCTCAATGCGTGTTTGCGAACTTCACATGTCTCTGAAATATTTTTTTCTTATGGGTGTGCACATGTACGTATGTATGTATGTATCACCGATTCAATTTTCGCCTCGTGTATCTCGAGAACAAAGAGTGATATTGACATGGGACCAGTTTAATTTAACGCATGATTATATAACTTAGACCTCATTAAATTTTGAGGGAAATCCGTTAAATTGTTTTTTGTGCCGAATGAAAAATTGTATAAAATATTAAAGCATATGATATTTTTTATTCTTTCCACTGGGAAGTTAGTCGTGTGGCCCTTTCGGGTCGCACCTAGACCACTTTTACTCGTATCGTTAAATAATTAGCAGAAACGTAAACATAGTTGCAATAATCCGTGTGCTGCATTTTATTTAAATCTTTTAACAGAGCAGATGGATTTGACAGCCGCCAGGTGTGCCTGGGCTCCAATTAGCATCCAAGTGTATACGGGCACTCAAGTGTGACAAAAAATTTGAAAGTTGTCTTCATTATAACATGAATATTTATATAACAGAACACTTCTATAATTGCGACAAAGAATAAACAATGATCGGAAAAGACTGTTTTATTTCCGTAGTTCTACAAATAAGTAACAAATCAACAACTTTTAAAGAAATTTTATAAGTATTCATTCGCTATTTACAAGCTATCTCCAGTGCTAAACATAAGCCCCTCGCTTCTGTGCTTCATAAGGGAAATGTTTGACATACTTTTCAAGCTTGAATACGGGTCGACAACCGTTGTTTTTATTTTAAACTAGCGATCCGCCCCGGCTTTGGCCGGATGATTTCTGGATCTTGACAACAGCGCCATCTACCGGGTCCATTTGTGAATATAAAAAAGTCCCTCAAAGGCACAAAAAATTCGAATTTGAATCGGTCGAAGCGTTTTTGAGTTTTAGCGAGATAAACGGACAGCAATTGATTTCTATATTTAGAGATATAAGTTGCTATCAAGAAAATGCTGCCACTATTCTCTTGTTTTAGCAAAATAAACGGACAGCAATTGATTTCTATATTTAGAGATATAAGTTGCTATCAAGAAAATGCTGCCGCTATGCTCTTGTTTTAGCGAGATAAACGGACAGCAATTGATTTCTATATTTAGAGATATAAGTTGCTATCAAGAAAATGTTGCCGCTATTCTCTTGTTTTAGCGAGATAAACGGACAGCTATTGATTTCTATATTTAGAGATATAAGTTGCTATCAAGAAAATGCTGCCGCTATTCTCTTGTTTTAGCGAGATAAACGGACAGCAATTGATTTCTATATTTAGAGATATAAGTTGCTATCAAGAAAATTCTGCCGCTATTCTCTTGTTTTAGCGAGATAAACGGACAGCAATTGATTTCTATATTTAGAGATATAAGTTGCTATCAAGAAAATGCTGCCGCTATTCTCTTGTTTTAGCGAGATAAACGGACAGCAATTGATTTCTATATTTAGAGATATAAGTTGCTATCAAGAAAATGCTGCCGCTATTCTCTTGTTTTAGCGAGATAAACGGACAGCAATTGATTTCTATATTTAGAGATATAAGTTGCTATCAAGAAAATGCTGCCGCTATTCTCTTGTTTTAGCGAGATAAACGGACAGCAATTGATTTCTATATTTAGAGATATAAGTTGCTATCAAGAAAATGCTGCCGCTATTCTCTTGTTTTAGCGAGATAAACGGACAGCTATTGATTTCTATATTTAGAGATATAAGTTGCTATCAAGAAAATTCTGCCGCTATTCTCTTGTTTTAGCGAGATAAACGGACAGCAATTGATTTCTATATTTAGAGATATAAGTTGCTACGAGGGTGGATTGAAAAGTACTCGGCCTAACACAGATCCATTCAATTCTAAAAATCAAATCTACCCACATTCTTTAGTTCAGTTCAGACTAGTTCATTGTGTGAAGTTCGAAACGTGTGCGATAATTAGTTGTGATTTTATAAATTTATTAACAAAGTAATCGGACATAATTTCCGCGAATGGAGCAAATCGAGCAGCGTGCCGTCATTAAGTACCTCCATAAGAAGGGGCTATCATCAAAAGCCATCCATGATGACATGGTCAGTACATTAGGCGATTGTGCTCTGTCATATTCATCCGTCATAAAATGGATAGCAGAATTTAAGCGTGGTAGAGAGAGTGTGAAAGATGAACCCCGCTCTGGAAGGCCTTCGACGTCAACTACTGACGAAAATATTAAAAAAAGTACTTGATTTAATAATGGGAGACCGCAGATTAAAAATTAGAGAGATAGCCGAGATTATAGGCATCTCTTATGAACGAACTCAAAACATCATTGTCAACGAGTTGGGTTTCCACAAGGTGTCTGCGAGGTGGGTTCCGCGACTGCTTTCAGTTGAACAAAAAAGGACGCGATTGACTATTTCACGCGACTGTTTGGAGTTATTTGAAGCCGATGCAGATGATTTTTTGAATCGTTTTGTTACTATGGACGAAACATGGGTTCATTACTGTACACCGGAAACAAAACAACAATCAAAACAGTGGAGAAGACCTGGTTCACCACCCCCTAAAAAAGGCTAAGTCGATTTTGTCGGCAAATAAGGTGATGGCTTCAGTATTCTGGGACTCGAAAGGTGTGATTATGATTGATTATCTTGAAAGGGGTCAGACTATAAACTCTGATTACTACTGCACCTTACTACGTCGTTTACGAGAGGAAATAAAAGAAAGACGTCGAGGAATGCTCAGAAGAAAAATCCTGTTTCATCAAGATAACGCCCGTGTTCACACGTCAGTACAGTCAATGGCTGAAATTCACAACTGTGGCTTTGAACTGTTACCGCATCCGCCGTATTCACCTGATCTGGCACCATCAGACTTCTTTCTGTTCCCTAACCTAAAAAAACACTTGGGAGGTCAAAGATTTTCGACAAACGACGAGGTCAAAGCAGCTGTAGATGCATATTTTGACTCTAAGGAAGAATCATTTTTTTCAACGGTCTAAATGCTTGGAAGGGGAGGTGGCAAAAGTGTATTGAACTTGATGGTGATTATGTAGAAAAATAAAAATATAACTGATTTAGTATGTGTTTATTTTCTTGGTTAGGCCGAGTACTTTTCAATCCACCCTCGTATCAAGAAAATGCTGCCGCTATTCTCTTGTTTTGGTTTCCCTATGTCGATAAAATGATACGAGATAGTCTTATACTTTATAATAGTCGTAGTGCGTCCACATTACATCCCATATCATCTCCCATTAAAGAAGTGATTTCGTATTCTGGTTGTCTTATGTGTATATAAAAAACCATCATGTTAACTAACTCATACTTTAACATATTATTTGCTTTGCTTTTTTGTTTCAGTTAATACTGAGTTTGTCCTTATGCAACTTAAGTAGATTAGTAGTATAATCTTGAAACTAGAATCTGCCCTAAAACATGAATCATAGGACTTCCATTAGAGCAATGTTTCAATCTCAGTATTTAAGGTACCAATTAGTCACTAAATCTTAAAGTAGGAATCACATCTTGGACGCAGAAAATAATGCTATAGCCTCCCCTCAAAAATAGAATCTCCCCAAAAAGGATTGAAAACTGTCACTAATTCCTCACTGAATCTTGACTTAACAAAGTTTGGGATAACGTTGGGGAGGATTCTAGCTTGAAGGACGGGCCGTAATTAATGAATCAATGAAAATTCAAAGAGACGTTCAAAAATGTATCCACAAAAAGTAATGGTTAAATTGCTTCGCCAATTTTGCAGATTATTTCGCCAAACTAACTCTACTCTACTCTACTTCTCTCCTCTGTTAACTAACTCATACTATAACATATTATTTGCTTTGCTTTTTTGTTTCATTTAACACTGAATTTGTCCATAAGCAACTTATGTAGGTTAGTAAAACTATACTTTTATCAAAAAATAAAACCTCAGTTCAATGTTTGAGATTAAAAATTAAAACAATTGCCATATAATAAAAGGATTTAAGATCGACTTCAGAAGGACTTTTTATGAGTCGTTTGTTACTTTTTTAATGATAACTTTTCCCTGTTTTGAGTGGATCTAAGAACACTTACATGTATACGGCAACAACAAGAAAATTGTTTAGTTAAAGTAAAAAGTTCATCACCTATTATTCCACTCTTATGGGTGGAATTATCTCCAAATTAAAAGAAAAGAACCTCCTTTTTATTTGAAGTATGTTAGAGAGACATCCGCGATACAGATGATGAAATTTGAGGAAAATTGTTCTTAATAATAAACATTTAATAGTATATTTTATATATTTTTGTTTGAAAGAAGTCGGAGGCGCCACAGTGGTTACTACACAAAAGAATAATTTTTTTTATTTAACTTTTTAAATTCATTACCTGTGTAGAAAGCCATATAACGTTACAGCCTATTAAAATCCACTGCTGAACAAAGGACTCCCCCATATATTGCCTGATATTTGTTATAGTTGCCACGCTTGGGAAACGGATTGGCAACCTCAGTTTTTTATCCTTAGTCGTTATGAGGAAGATGCTGCTACTCAGCTCCTGATTTGTTTCCCGCTGTTGCCTTTGTATATCCTTAGTAACCGCGGTGTTCAAAATCGAGGCCGGGTTGCTCGCGAATATATTGTATTTTTTATAGAAAACGTTTGACCACTTAGCTACCACAGTTCTATTTATAATGTGTATAGTTGAACCCGTACTGTGGTTATACACTCCGACGATTAAACAACAATATTTGAACATATAACCTACTTTTCCACTTTTATACAATGGTGTGATAAGCAACAAGTAAGTAAAAGACAAGTGACAAGTTAGGGTGCTGCTGTGTTCTGTTGGTGAGTGACAATAACCGGTTAACAAAGCATCGGCCTATCCATGTTTTGACATTTATTAGATAATAGATTGTAGCATATACAATAATCTGGATTGTAGATGTCTATGGACTATAGGGTCGGGCGGTTACCTGTAGTAAGTAGGTTTTGTCATTTCAGTTTGAAAAAAATATGCGTATATGCATGAAGGTAAACATTTCATATTTTAGTTGCATACAGTATGTCAAATAGAACTGTAATGAATAAGACTACCAACAACACAAGCGTACTACTGATTAGAGTTTTAAAATACCGACAATTCGCTTGCCAACACGTGTCGATGGTTCCTTGAAGAGTTAATTATTTAGCTGATTGTGATAATTCCTACATTAATACGTTATCGCACATTTTCTTTAAGAATTACTTCCACATGATAATTTGTGACACCAGTGATTAGACGTAGGGTAAAGATGAATAAAAGCCCCGGCTACGGAAGTTATAATGTGAAATTCAGTCGTTTCCGAGAAATCGGTTAAGATACAAAAAAACATACGCGTCGAATAATGGAAACCATTTCGTTTTTTAATTTGGCTAAAATTGAAACATTACTTCTTGAGCATTTGTACGAACTCATAACCAAACGTACGAGTATTTTTAGTATAATTTAATAAATTTGCGTCAAAAATATATACATACCGTTTTGGCCCCCGTGAAAAAATAAGAGAAACAAAGTATAAAACATCATAGCTGATAACAAAATACCTGTTTGCGATTTTGTGATAATACCTTGTGTATGACCAGTGGCGACAGCAGTTGGCACGGCGTGATTAGGAATATTGATAAATATAGTTCTTAAATATGTTTTCCCCAAGTTATGCCTGGATCTATAATCTATGCACCTTATTTATCTATATTAAAAAAAACTTAAACTTTTCTGCTCAGGTTTGTTTGACTACTGTTAAGAAAAACAAGAATGAGCGTCCGGAATAGTACTTTTATCTTTCGTTAAATAATTATAACGTTGGTAACACTTCTCATTCTTTTAATACTTAAGTATTACATACATTAATAAAACCAGTTGTAGTGCGCAAAGCGCAATGTGTCCGGAATGGACAGTGGTTCCGGGTCCAAGGAGCATTTCGAATGCTGATAAGCCAGCAGCTGCGTTTGAATTTAAAAGCAATAAGATTAGTGCGGCGTGCGCCGGCCAACTTTTAGGGCCAAACACATTGTTATTAAAGACAGCTGCGCGACAGGATCGCTTATTAAAAAATGAACACAACCAAAAGCCTCTACCTGACTTACAGTTTTTTGGTTTCCACGAGGCACGAGCGAGGCCATAATAATATCGAGTACATTTTTATAAGTCAAGGCCGACGTATATAATTTTAACGTTATGGAGAACCCTAACTCGACTTTTTTACTCGACTGTTGTAGGCGTTTCCCAATATAATTATACTTTTTTTAATACAATTATAAACGGAATACAAGTAGACAGTCTACCCGACGATGAGCAGATGCTGTGGCCCATAGAAGTATGGAACACTACTTTTATCCTCAATTGAGAATCAAAGTGCAAATCCATTGCCACCCTGAGGACTAAGATGGATTGTTCGGACGTAAAAAGGACCTTCGCAGCATAGTCTGTCATTTCACGCAGGCATTATGCGCTAGGACCTTCCCCGGTTGGGTCGACCCCTGTGCTCTAGCCATACGTAGTAGCAGGGACGTACTGTGTAAAATCTTCTATTCTGTGGCAATCTGCGCTTTTTGTGGTATACTGTAACTATAGGACGTTGGAGATGAGGCCAATTCAAACCTTTATACTATACTCTAATACATAAATAATATTTTCTGCATTCTGTCAAGATGTGACATTTTTAATTATGTATGTGCATTCACTTTATATTTACATATATAATATATAATAAAGTCACGTCTAAAATCGCCGAGGGAGTAGGCAGTCGGATCAGGTTTAACCAAATATATGAGTTTCGATGAAAAATCGGTATCAGAATGGTAGTTAGCTGGACGATAACAAACCCAGAATGTCAATTTTTAATAGAGTAGGTAAAGGTGATTGACGAGCACACAGTCCACCTAATGGTAAGTGGATGCGGTAGTCCATCGATATCTACATCTGTCTGCGTTTTGATTCTTAACTGAGGAGTTCAGAATCTGAGATCTGAGATGGAATGCCTCGTTTCCAAGCTTAAAAAGGATCTCCGCGGTTCTCTACATTCATTAACTGAGGAGTTCAGAATCTGAGATCTGAGATGGAATGCCTCGTTTCCAAGCTTAAAAAAGGATCTCCGCGGTTCTCTACATTCATCATACGAAACTGAACAGCTTAAAGCTGCTATTTTACGCTAGTATTCTGTAAGAGCGTGTGTCATTCCCCGGTCGTGCAGACCCATTCCTGCTTCAACTATAATATAGTGTCAGCATGGCTTTATCACGTATGAATTTATTTTTGTAGCTTTTTATGACAAGCTATTGGCAAGTATCACAGTTAGCACATATTTGTTGGTTCCACATAATATAACATAAATATACAAATTTCACCAACAATAAAATATTCATCGCTTAAAATTTTACACCAATAAAACTGTCAATCGCAATTTTAATAGTTAATAGATGAAGAAAAAGTTCGTGAGGAAACATGCCTGTCAAAAAAATAAAAATTTTCTTTTTGAGAACATCTGAAAACTGCCATAACTACACATGGTGCAGCGCTACGGACTCTTCAATCCCCTTTCAAAAATAGCAGTCCTGTTCCCAGAAGAAGAAACTATATTATATTTCGTAGGCTGTACTTACATAGTAAGTTCACACGTATACGTATATAGCATATATATTAGTATTCTATGGCAGTGCTATAATATGTCTATACGTTTACGTATATAGTATATATATCGGTGTTCTATGGCTGTAATTTTACGTTACTTTATAATATATATATATATATATATATATATATATATATATATATATATATAATTTATATATTATGTTACGTAGGCTGTTCTATAATACGTCCGTACATTTACGTATATAACATATGTATTAGTATTCTATGGCTGTGATTTTACGTTACTTTCATATAACATTTATTTTATGTATATGTACTTAAGTTGCTTTTTATTCCTTGCACTAGATAAAACATTCTATACAGTAAATAATAATTGTTCATTAAGCTTATTTAATAAATTAAAATTGATTAAACAAATACGTATTGCTCGTGTACTGTCTTGAATCGTTATATACACTATAATCAAAGTATATAAAGCGAGAGCTTGATGCGCCAGCTAAATTTATTTGTATGGTACTTGAAAACCACCTAATCTCCGCAGCTTGGTATTGTTCTTGGAGAGGCAAGGTAAGAGTCTGAGCCAAAAGATTAAACACGTAATAATAACTTTGCGACGAATTGTACAACTCAGCTTTAATTTAATGCTCACCGTTTATCTTTTTATATAAATCAGTATTGCGAGTGTATTCTCACTTGAAGTACCTACTACACACATGATTTTTTTCTCCACATTTAAGACATAGTATCTCTCGAATTAATTCCTCCGCTTTTATAAAAATACTAAAAACATGTAAGACACTTTTTATTGTTCACATAGTAAGAATACTAAGAATTGAATCTTCATTGACATGTTTAAAAAGAATTTATAAAGTAATGGGCCAATTAGTTTAATAATATTGAATCATCATCATCATCATTACAGTCATTCACAAGTCCACTGCTGAACATAAGCCTCCCCCAAGGAATGCCACAAAGCACGATCCCGAAGCATGCATCGACTTCCTGCATGTCTTGCCACGTCGACACTCCACCTAGTGGGGGGCCACCCTACACTTCGCCAGTACGAGGCTGCCAGAGAACATTTCTTCCCCATCGGTTGTCGTTTCTTCGAGTTATATGGTCGGCCCATTGCCACTTCAGCTTACTATTACGTTGGTATATGTCGGATACTCTGGTTTTACTGCGCATATCCTCATTTCTAACTTTATCACTAGTTGTAGATTGTTGCACTAGTTGTACAATCTTGTTTTCAAGTTTTAAGGTGTACCTGACGAAAAGATGTGTCGTAATTTCGCAGATGATGCATAGCCGAGTGAATCCGTCGATTGACCTCTCGGTTGAAGTTGGACTTAACTAGTCGAACTATTTGTCGCAGGTGAACATACTCGTGGAGAGCCGTGGTAGCTCATAAGCCATGGTAGCTCAGATGGTTAACGCTCGCTGTAAATATAACAGAACACGAGTAACCCGGATTCGATCCCCGCCGGCAGCAATGAAATTGTTAATTGCATTTTTAAGTGCTGATTTACCACGTGCTCGGCGGTGAGGAGAACATCGTGAGGAAACCTGCATGTCTGACGAATTAAAAAAAAAATTCGAAGACATGTGAAGTTCGCTAACACACATTGGCGCTGCGCGGCGGACACTTTCTTGCCCTAAAACCCTCTCAGAAATGAGGGGAGGCCTATGCCCAGCAAGTGGGACGTATATAGGCTGTAACTTCAAACATACTCGTCAACAACTTTGAGCTTAGTGCTCCCAACCACTACCGGCATAGGTGTGACATGGACGTTACACATTCTTGGTCTCTGTTTTGTCCATGTTCATTTTAAAAGCTATTTGTTAGGAGGCACTATTAAGGTCATTGAGCATAGTACTTAGGTTCTCCAACGATTCTGCCATAAAGACTTATATCGTCGGCAAATCGAAGGTGAGTGATACTCGCGAGCTTGAAATCGTCTTCCAATGCAGCGGTGAAGTATTTCGGGGATATAACGTCACCTTGTCTTCATATCAGTATTCATATCACTATCAGCCAGATAGGTTTCATTTTCTGATTATGTACTCGGATAGCCATCGCAGCTCTACCGTACTAACACTTCTGCACTTTGATATACCGATAGTCAACTTAGCACGGCTAAAGGAACTGTAGCATCGCCCAAATTTCGACAGAATCAAAGACTTTCTAATAGTTCACATACGCAACACAAAGTGGCAGATTCTACTCTTCGGTCTTCTGTATAAATTGCCGTATGTGGTATATGGTGCCAAAGGTGCCAAAGCCTGTCTGTTGTTCGCTTTGTAAGTGCTTGTTGGAGAATATTGAATAGACTAACAAAAACAGTGAAACAGAACCAACCTGTTGGACAAGCTGATTTACACGCGCAGTAGCGTAAATCCCGCAAAGCCGTTACGCGCAGATATTGGAGAAGAATTAAATTAGCTCTTACTCCACCACTGCCAAATTGAGATAATTTTAAAGAATATGGGAAAGCCTATAGATATGTTATATCAAAAGGCATTGGATTCTATACACGTTAATATGGGCTGCCCTCTGGCATCAGGGAGTAGGGCAATCCTTAGTTATATTATAAATGCGAGTGTTTCTTAGTTTGCACTTATTTCACACATCAACGAGGCAACGGATTGATATGATTTATGCAATGAGATAGATTATGATTAGCCAGAGAGTTACATAAGATACTTTTTATCCAGGAAAAATTATCGTTACTTGTAGAATAGGTTGGAGCGTAATTCTGTTATTATATTTATAATTTCTTAGGTCTTGTAATAACACAATATTGGATGTGATTTTTCAAAATGATGTCGTTTTATAACCTGCACTTGAGCGTTTCTGCATGCAAAAGTTAGTGCTAAATAAATATAATAAAGAAGATATATTCAAAATATAGTGAAAAAATAAGATTTGAAAGGCTTAGGAAATATTGAGATAGGGGACTGCTACGGCGGCCAGCTCTCTTCCAAAATTTTCTCAGCTGCGTATAAACTGGCATTCAAAAAGCTCTACTTTTTCATCTGCTAGTCAGAACTTTTAGTTGGCTTACTGTAGCTATTAGTATTATCTAGTAGCTGTGCCCGCGACTTCGTTCGCGTGGAATCAGTACTTTTGCTATTCTAAGTGATGATGACTTATTATTAAACTGTCGCAGCCCGAAGTCAAGAGCCAGTGTTTCATCCCTATGTCTCAGAAAACACGTAAAGCCGTTTTATCTGTATCTGTATCACTATATTTTGTCGGAGTACTAACTCGGACACAATAATAAATAGACAATATTTAATATTTTGTATATAATGATCAATAGGAGCAGATTTTTATAAAGTTCTATATTATAAAAATCTGTAATTATCGTAATTTCGTTTTACGGATTTCCACACGACTATTGTGTTGTGTAAAATGAATACTAGTTAGATTAGTATTACACTAGTTGTTATATAAAATAAAAAACCGTTTTTCCGCGCAAACCATGTATCCTAGTTTTGACACATTAAGGTGCGATATCAGGAAAATGAATAAATCCGTTATTTTATCCTATCCTAAAGTATTAATAAAGTCATTTTCATTAGTAAAGTATTATTTTATCCAATCCTAAAGTATTCGTACTAATTTTAAAGTAACAAAAATCATTCAATAATTTTTACAAATATGAAATATCTCCGTAAAAAAGATTCTTAAAAACCTTATTTGACTATTTAATGATTTAAATTTTCCAAAAATTATTTCTTACTGGATGCCTGCTTAAAACGAAGTTGTTGTCCCAATTTCACGCATCTACGTCCAGCGGTTTGAGCTGTAGAAGTAAACAATATTTTTCATACAAAATTTGCACCCTTGCCTTGTTTTAAAAATGTAAGAAGCAAATTTTATTATTTAATTACCTTAAAGTTTTTTAGTATTTTTTTCTCCCTACAAATTGAACATTATTTACCCCTTCTCATTCCCTCGAAAAGGGGTTGTTTTAAGAAATACCAAAATATTTTATCTCCATACAAAATTGCACACAATTTGCCCTCTACCGTAACGGGTTATTTTGAAACCTTAAAGTAATTTTAAAGTAGAGAATAAATGCGTCAAGATGGCACTATGGACTCTTCCCCGCTCGTGATCATCCCCCGATCTCGTGAGATCGTGGAGACTGTGCCAAATACGAGGCAATCAGTGGGGAGGTCTATGTTCATCAGTGGACTTTAAAATGATGTAACGGTTATCGGATCAAATTAAAAACATTTGCTGGTCCAATACAAACATTGCATTGAAAGCAGCAAGCAAAGCAATTATTTACATATTATAGGTTTTTTATATCTCGCTTATAAGTATAATACTTATGTCCTTGAAAATACTTATAGCGCCATCTATATAAAATTATAGTAGTTAATTTATTACAGAAAAATAAAAATTATATGATATTTAGAAAAGAACGGGTAGGAATAATATAAAAACAACTCAAAATCGGGTAACGTAATTTTTCAATTTTACGACAATGTAAATTTAAAAAAATTTTGAACTGCAAATCGATTCTATTGGAAACCAAATAAATTGTTAATAGCTCTTTTAAAATTTATTTACCATTTTGTAGGTACTCGGCGATTAAGAAAAAAATATAAGCAAACCTACTTATTTAAAATTTAATATATAATTTGCCAACACAATCTATCGATGACCTTGGTTAACTATTGTACTATTTTAACTAAGATATTAGTGTTTATATACTTTTTATAAATACTTATTACGTTATCCTTTATTATTTATGTTTACTGCGTTTAGATACAATTATACCATTATAGAACACTATTTCACATAATTTATTTACAAAAATACACTTTATCACTCAACGCAACCATTGAACAAATTCGTACCTACACTTCGTAAACATACTTTAGAATATTAAACATAACTTGTAATATGTAGGATGAACCAATTTTAATAAAACAAAGACTAAATTTAAAACGAAGATACGTTCCATAATTTTCCTAACGATTATTTTGATATAAATCAGTACTTCATACATGATACGTTAACAAACAGACAGATAGATAGACAAACAATTCTAAAAATAATAGAAATGTATTCAATTACTTATTTTTAGTCCCTCTCAATCAATTTTGTTACAAAAATATAAAATGTATAGAAACCAGTATACGAGTATTTACATTTTTATTAAATGTATATATTAGATATTATCTATAATAACTGTTAGTCTTCTAAATAAAATAAAACAAAAAATAAAATAGTTCTAACAGGGATTGAAAGAGTTCAAGCGCATTAGCAAAATGAGACCAACCCTGACGTCACCACCACCACCACTTTCTGACCTCACTGTAATCGTCAGTCATGTCAGAAATATTTTTAAATTAAACAACAATGTTAACTTTTATATTTTAGCGATTGCTTATTCTTTTCGAGCGAGAACTAAAGACATACTTCGAAGTAATAAGTATAATAAAATAAAATTGGGCAAATAATAAAAGAAAAGGATCCCCAGGCTGTGCTGGCTTGTCACATCGCCCCGGAGAGAGCTGTGGTGTCAGTGCGCGGTGCACATGTCGCCGCATCTGTCCCATCTCGCACACGTTTACAAACTAGCGCACGGGCCGCACTTTTTTTTATAGGATGATCCACAAGTCGAAATCAAAATATTTTATTTTAAAGGTAGCCTTTACAAAAGGTTTTTTGAGAGTCAAAAACTATATATACGCCATCGCTTCAACAATATACTACTGCGGGAGACCTTGTGAGAAGTCACGACAGGAAACTCTCATCTAGACGACTTTCCTCTTAATAGTCACACTGTTGTTACCTTATTACATTTAGAATGTATACATAAGTGGAAAAATGATTTATTTTTTAATTTTGTTAGTAAAAAAATTAATAGAGCACATTATTTTTCCATTCTGAGCCACGTTCTAAATTTCAGGTTTCTTAGCTCATCAGGAAGTGCTCGTTGCAAGATTCCACCCAACGACAGGCAGACAGGCAAACAAGAAAGTGACTTACCTAACAATAACGAAGTAAAAACGACCTAAAGAAGGTATCTGTGTCCAGGTATTCTGAATTTTTAAATAAACATCTACTTTGCGACATTGTTTCTTAATAACATTGCTTTTCAATATCCTTTCTATATAGCGTAAGAATATCCACTTCCCCATATCGTCCCGTGGGTGTCGTAAGAGACGGCTGAAACAGGAGAGGGAAACTGAAACATGAGATGGGCAGCGGCGTCTTCGTTATAACTACGCAAAATAATAAAAAACTGCGGTTTCAAATCCGCATGCCAAGTGTGGCAACTATGGCAAAATCCCCTCTATGATGCCATCTATGGAGGAGGCCTATGTTCGGCAGTGGACTTTTATAAGCTGTGATGAATGGATGTATAGATAGCGCGTGCAAACTTATTTCGTTCGATGCTGGATGCTAGCTCCGCTTATATACTAGGAATTCAGCCTGGAGGACATGAACATTAAAGATAATTCATGTACATGTATGTTTTTTTTGTATAAGAATTCTACATATTTAAATGGTATACCTAAGTTATCATGTTCATCAAGAAATAATCTGTTCTAAATGTATTCTAAATGAATATCGACCTCTGAGCCAAGTCTAGGTTCTCACTTCTCAGCTTAAAAACAAAGTTTAACCTCTCATTAACTTAAATGCACTTGCGCTCGATTATTACAATTTGAAATATAACATTACTAATAAAGATATATAAAATTGGTTGAAAATTGGGAGAACATTTTCCGATCATAAATAACGTTTTAACGGTTTTCCCGTTATGGTTCTTTTAACGATGTCATCCAAAACCATCTTGTCTCTATAAATGGTCCCACGGGTTTAGAGCCGATGCTCATTTAGAGACGATGCCAAGAGACCCAACGGTACTCTAGTCCCTTGGGAGAGAGGTAAAGCCCATGTGGGGGATGTTACTTTCGTAGACACTTTGCCAGCCTCTCATTTCCGGAGTATCTTGAATATTTAGAGCCGGAGCGAAATCAGAGGCAAGTGAACTAAGTGACGTAAATATGAGCCTGTGAGAGATGACTTCATATTTGTACCATTTGCTGTAGAGACTGTAGGTCCATGAGGACCACGTGCGTCGAGTTTTTAAAGGAATTATATCCGCGACTGGTCGTTGCTGCTTGTGATAAAAGGGTTGGTTGTTTTTTCGTTCAAAAGCTAAGCATAGCCGTTCAGAGAGTAAACGCAGCCAGCGTTCTTGCCATGATATCATGGGGTGTAGGACCGTATGATAATTTAAGTTATTAGTTGTAGTTTTTTTATTATAAATTTTTCGTATATATTATATGTATTAAGTGTATACATTTTAACAAAGCATGTAAAGTAATAATAATAATAAATAATAAAAATAAATGAAATTCGTCATTAGCTATACCATAATATAGACAATAATAATAGACTTTATTACCGCCGTGATATTAAATTTTACTTACACTCGCCTAGAGGCAGTAGAGTTAGATTATGTCGGACTCGCACCAAGTAGAACTTCATGGTGTTCCATCTTCGTCACATATTAGCAAGGTGCGCTAGCCTTCGCGGCCTCCAACTACTTCTGCGTAATGAACTCGCCCGAGACCGATATGTGGAGGCCGAGGGTCCAGGAAAAACGAGTAGATACTAGGAATAATCAGCCTTCCTAACTCCAACGGCAGATCTGGTTTTGGCTCCGCCGTTAACCAATTTCTACCGGAAAGGAGAGTGGCATCTCGCAATATCGACCCTCATAACCCCCCGCGGCCCCAGTACCACCACATCAACGAAGCAGCCCCTCAAGAGTCGCGGAGAATAGGGCGAGTGCCGCATCTAAATACCCAACACTCCACTTTCCCGAGACTCCACCTTCGTTGCGGCAGTACACGTCCCAAGTCACTAAGAATCCGAAGTCACCAAGTCCACTAAGAATGGCCACTTAGGATTCCTTTTAATTCAACATGGGTGACCAAGCTACGGCTATCTCGAAAGACGAAAGTCCGTTCGGAGGAATCTAATTTAGCTGTTTCAATACTAAAGTAAAGCGTTTTTAGAGTACATGATATATTAGATACCTACTTAATTTTTTAACTAGTTTAGGTGAAATACACGGGCCCCACGAAAGCTTACTGTAATTCCGAGAAAAAACGGGGATCCAACAAGGCTCAGCTCCACCTCAAATAAGAAAACTCTAGTATTCTCGTGTTTAAGATTGAATGGTGTGAATTTAATACATTTCTTTTTATTGCCGTCCAAATGCAAATTCATTTTGAAACAGCATTATTCACTTCGTCATATTTAACAGTTATCGTTTAAGTCATCAGTAACACTAATATAAACTGAAATTCGGAGGGGCTAAGAATTGAGCCCTGAAAAGCACTCATATATAGGTACTACCAGTATTATAGGAGAGTAATATTAAAAAGTATTGAATTAGAGTTGACAAAACATCAATAAGCACCAACCTGTATATCGATATCGGCCGAGATCGCGGCGACACCTGCGCACCGCACCTGCTCGCCTCTGATTCGCCAAAATCAAACAGTCGGCCGACGCACCTGCCGGCCATCGATACTCTGCTCTTTAATATCTCCTCTCTACCTATAACAACATATTCAATTGAGCAATCAAAAACTATGGAAACTCGGTGTTTTCATCAGTCCTAATCTTCAATTGACCGCGTAACTCATATCCGTTGTAATCACATTTCTGATTTCAAATTTGTGTATAAGAATTACTTCTCAGGTGAATAATGTGATTAAAATTTTAGCTTTTACTTTTTAAATATAATAATTTTTATATGTTCTATTATTAACTTAGGTAAAGTAAGAGTGGGCGCGAAACTATTATCAATCTATGAATATTACAATAAATTTATGGCCCACTGGGTCGAGGCCTAATGCTATTATTGGAAAATCTAGTAAATCTATATTTAAATCCTTCTCGCAATAATTTATTAATTCCTGTAAAAGTAAATAAACGGTAAAAGCACACAATGCCAAGATATTATCAATATAATAATAATAAGAGGAGTATATTGGAAGAGGCGATTGTGGAAACGCGCAGTACGCCTCTCGCTTAGCCCTAAGCAAGCGGAATCGGGCTGTCGTGAGGGCTCTAAACCCAATGCTGGTTACCTATTTGGAAGCCTGCCGGGACCTTTGCGAGACGGACTCAATTCTTTTTGGCGCCGCACTGGCAGTCTGCCGTATTATAGGCGCCAAACTTTCCACGGCTGAACGCACTACTGGACAAAGTAGTGCTATCCCAGCCTGGAGAATAAGAATTGAAGAACGTATCGCAAAGGCTAGGGCCCTCATCGGCAGACTGATATGCTTCAGGTCAGGCAATACCAGGCCAAGGATTGTGCGCACCGTCAGGATGGCGTTTGCTGGGACAAATGCTAGTTTGTCCCAGCCGGATATAATGCAAAAACTGACGGAGCGCATAGACGACCTGAAGCAAAGAATCGCTGCTTTGGGAAACCGGATTCAGCGATATACCGAGAGGTCGGCACGGTTCAAGCAGAATCGTCTCTTCCAGAGTGATCAGAAGAGGCTCTATAAATCATTGGAGCGACCAATAGTAAGTGGAACGGGCCCAGCACCAAATCAGGCCGACACAGTCGCATTCTGGCGCAGCCTGTGGTCAGAGCCCGTAAACCACAACACGAGGGCCCTTGGACGGAAGTTGTGGCGAGTCAGTGTGCGGGTATTACGTCCATGGACCCCGTCATCATAACGCTAGATGACGTAGCTGAGGCGGTCCGTAGGGCCCCGAACTGGAAAAGTCCGGGGCTTGACGGGCTGCAGCACTACTGGCTGAAGGGGTTCATGGTGTGTCACGCTGTGCTCGCCAGACAGTTTCAAGAGGTTCTCAACGAGAAGTCGCACCCAAGCCTCTTCACTCCCACTGTGCTCACTCATTTGGTTCCTAAAGATCAGGGTGCCACAGACCCGAGCAAATACCGCCCCATCACGTGTCTACCGACCATATACAAGACACTAACATCCATTTTGAGCGCGAGAATCGCTCGTCACCTTGACTCAAATCAGATGTTGTCGCGCGCTCAAAATGGATGTCGGGGCGGCGGTCGTGGAACCAAGGAACCACTCCTCATTGACGCGGTCATTGGCAAAGTGGTGAAACGCAACCGTCGGAACTTCTCCGCCGCCTGGATAGATTACAGAAAGGCATTTGACTCGGTGCCCCATACATGGCTAAAGAGGGTCCTCGAGGTGTACAAGACTGACTGTACAGTTCGAGACTTCCTCGAGTAGTGTGTGGGGCAGTGAAGTACGATCCTCTGTCATCTAGGTGAGCGGATGACGGCTGCGGAAAGCCGCATAAGGATAAGAAGGGGTATATTCCAGGGCGACTGTCTGAGTCCAATCTGGTTCTGCCTCTCTTTGAACCCTCTCAGTACTTTACTGAGGGCTCCGGGAGGGGATTTCAGCTTCGGAAAGGAGGTACAAAAGTGACCCACCTTTTCTATATGGACGACCTCAAATTATTCGCCTCCAGTCGCTCCCATCTTATGGAATTGCTAAACATCACTTGTGAATTTAGCATCCATAGAATACAAAGTGTGCGGTCCTCCATGTTGAAAGGGGAAGGGTTGCTAACTCTGAGGGCATACACTTATCTATGCCCGTCAACTTAAGGGCCCTTTCCGAGGCTGAAACATACCGATACCTGGGTATGTCACAGAACACCGGTATCGATGACGCTGGTATGAAACAGTCAGTTTGCGACGTGTTTTATGCACGCTTGACCAAAGTGCTTAACAGCCTTTTGTCCGGTGTGGATAACACACATGCATATAACGGTTGGGTCATGCCTGTCCTCATGTATACCTTTGGCATACTCAGGTGGAGTCAGACTGAACATAACCCCCCCACCCCCAAACCACCCCTTAGCCAGAGGAAAGAAGGTAGTAGCCAGAATTCTACACCAGGAGCTCGCTCTGAAATACGGTCTCGTGGACCGAAAATTGCTGTATTACAAGTACTTGCCGGAAGCCGTGCTCGAAAATGACCGCGCCAGGCTCTACTGGGACCGGGTCATCATCACAGACAGGACTATTCTTGCGAATAAGCCTAATATTGTGCTGATGGACCGGGCTCAGTCAAGGATATTTTTGTTCGACATTACCATTCCGTATAACGAGAAACTCGTGAAAGCCGAAACAGATAATCGAACAAAATATCTGGCCTTGCTCACGAGGTGACCGACATGTGGGAAGGTATGCCGGCCGAAATTATACCTGTAGTCGTCTCTGCGAATGGGCTAATCCCAGTCAGCCTCTCGGGTCATCTGAGGCGACTGGGACTCCGTGACGGACCGCTCCGGGCTCAAATGCAGAAGGCGGTGCTCCTCGATACCGCCCGCATCTTCCGCCGGTTTCTTTCTCTTTCCCATACCCTCGTTCGTTTGGTTTCCCCTGCCGAGGGCTTCCACCTGGTTGGGCTTTCATTTATTTATGTATTATTTATTTTTTTGTGTTTGTGTAGTAAATATATAGGTATTTTTCCTTTTATGTATTTATCTAGCCCAACAGATGTGATTACTCTATCAATAACCCAAAATAATAATCATTTATTTGCAAGATTATCAATACAAGATATTAAGATATTACCCACGGCCAGACACATATTTTTTTATATATCGACCCTTAAACATCCACAAAAGACCTACGTCCAGCGCAAGGGTCTTTCTCTTATAGACTAGACTGTAAATAGGTGTTCTCTTTTTATCAAGATTATTGGAACAATGAAGAGTTCGTCGAATTGAACCGATGCGTGATAGCCAGTGATGGATTTATGGCAGGGCATCACCGCAGAGAGGGCATCGGTTCTGATAAAACATTATATGATTTATTATGGAAAAAATCATGTTACTAGTGAATTAAAACAGAAATTAATCTCTCCTTCGGATAAATGCACTAAATGCATTTAGATTTGATTTATTGTGAAACAATGAATAATGAAAAACAATTAGTACCATAATGTTTTGAGGGTTTGGTGATCTGTAAATTTATATTCTGTATATTATATCAATTTTCGCAATATTTTTTCTCATATTTCATATTGCGTATTTTCACGTATTGTCATTTATATCTATGGAAATTAGTAGTCAAAAGGAAATAGTGAATCGAAACGAATGCTTAAAAGATTATGATTTGCTATGGGAAACTAATTTTTACGATATTATAAGGGCATTCGCTATTAAAAAGTCGAGGTACTTCAGCCTAAAGTACACCTTATATACCTTATATAAATATTGTAACTATTTTACTTCAAATAAAAAACTAGCGCACCATTTCCTATGAAAACCTAGCGCATCAAAAAGCGTATGCGGTGCTAGTATTAGCAAATATGAAAATGTTATCTCAGTAATTTAAATCCTTTCAACATGCTGGTTTCCTTACGATGTCCTTACCGTCTATTAAGCAAATCAGCCCTTAAAATTTTTAAAAAAGTAGTGGGTATAATATTTAAAATCATGTATGTCAATCTTAGTAAAGGCATTTAAAACTACATCTGCAATCATTAACCAGAAGTATAATTTCATTATTCGTATCATCATCATGTAATTAAATGAACGTTTTTCATTTAATTTTGTAATGACGGATACTAACCGGCTGACTTTATCATAACAACCTTAACCTAGAAACAATTAGAATCTTAAGTGTCTTAATGAATAACATAATAACAGAAACAGTTATGATTGTATTTAAAAAAGCATGAATTGATTTGCATAATGGTTGGATCTGGTTGAAAAACATGTATGTACGGGACTACTATGAAAAAAGTCTTACGATGGAAAACCTGTACATGTGCGAGTGGGAATCAATTCTTGAGAGTTCCAAATACATTTAATTGTGTTTGTAGATGGTTTATCTATCACAAAAATCGAGTCTTGCTAATGTTTGCCTATTTTTCATACCAATACACGAATGCGGTGAATTAACTACGATAACTTTCATTTAGATACAATAGGTATTTATATCACTATAAGCAGTTAGAGAAGTGCTTACTTTTACTAAAGTAAAAATTCATAAATTATAATAAATTATAAGTAAGGTAAGCACCGCTCATTGCTCCATCAATTGGATTGAAGGAAAAACTTTTTCGCCTATATATTTTACATAGGCATGTGTTATTCAGATTTATAAAGATTTATTGAAGTAGGTAATTTATTAAATAACGATAAATATTATTGAATAACTTATTTAATTAAGTTAAATTTTTTGACTTATTTTAAATTCTCGATGTTGTGTTTACTTTACTGCACTCACGATCAAGGGTAGACAGATGTTCGACGTGCTGATGCCATAGGCAACTCACGTTACCTTCTTGTTTTAATATTAATTTTTGGTCCGACCTACACACAACGAGCTTACAGTGTCTTGAAGTTTTGCAGTGGTATGCTTAGGTTGGGATTTAATTTTATTAGTGATATGGTTAAAAGCAGTTGGTGGCGTCCTACCATCTTTTCTATTAAAATTTAGCATACAATAAAATACAATACCCTTTATTGAAAACTAAAATATACAACATAACAAGAAACAAACAAACAGAAAAACAAAAGGCGGTCTTATTGCTATGCAGCAATTTCTTCCAGACAACCTAAATAGGAAATAAAAATAAGTGAAAAGTTAAGTAATGGGTAGAGTGCACTATAAATAATATTGTAATATATAAATGTAAAAGAAATTTAATAAACATGCCTGAATTAATTGACAGACATAGATAAAAGGAGGAGGGATGATTTAGAAGGAAATATAATGTTTTTAACTTGGTTTTTAAAGGAGTCTATTGTTTGAGCACTTTTTATAGGTGATGGTAAGGAATTCCAAAGCTTAACTCCAAGGACTGAAAAAAGATTTACTGTAAAAAGTAGAAGAGTGCAAGGGTCATAGAAGGGAAAGGTTTTCTAAGGATCGAAGGGAAAGTTTGTGAGAGGAGCTGAGAAATTGGAAACGTTCTTTAAGGTAGGGAGGAATTGATATATTAAATAAAACGCAGTAGAGAGCAGAAAGGATATGAGTATTCCGACGAAGACGGATTGGAAGCCACTTGAGCTTAGTGCGGTATTCTGATACATGGTCATATTTACGAAGTCCAAGTATGAACCTTATACATAGATTTTGGAGTCGCTTAAGTTTGTTAAGTTGCTCTTCGGTAATAACATATAATATTACAAGAGTCTCGCGAATGATCCTTGGTAGAAATCTGTGATCCTTTGCGAGAATTTGTGGTTTGTTAAATCTAAAGTAATAGCGAAAACGATCTTGAACATGTTCAGATACTGCATACCTACCAAAGCAATCTGCAGTCTGTGAACAAGTTCCTTATTTTATAGAAAAAGGGTGACAAACGAACGCACAGTATGATGGTGATGGTACGTAGATATTGTTTGTCATAGACCTCTACATCTTTCCGCAATTAATCCAAAAGGAAAACAGACGCACGCATTCGAGGGCTTAGTATTTTTAGAGATGGGCCGAATATGGATTTCACCGAATACGAATATTCGGCCGAAAGTACGGTAAAACTTACCCAACCGAATATTCGGCCGAATATTATTCGGTAGGATCACCTCGGTACCTAACCAATTTATGTCGAAACTTGTTACGGTAAAGCGCACGGGATTAGCGCCGGACCCTGCCACTCGCTCCCCCGCCACACTTGACATGTTATTACATCATCTAGTACTGAGCATAGCACTGACTGACTATTTTGGTGAGAAAAAGTATTTCGTTGTGTTATTCTTAGTGAAAATTGATAATTATATGATAAAAATGAGTGGCTTGGAAGAGAAGGCAAATTGGCTTGTTCTTTAAAAAAGTTTGGCGTGCTCAGCAGAGCGGAACAGTATTTCATGCCGGCTCACCACCTGCAACTTTACAAGGCGCAGGTTCGGCCGCAAATAGAATACTGTTCCCATCTCTGGGCCGGGGCTCCCCGGTGCCAGCTCCTTCCATTTGATCGCATCCAGCGCAGAGCGGTTCGAATCGTCGGCGACCGAGCTCTTTCCGATCAGCTTGACTCACTGGCACTGCGAAGAGATGTTGCATCTCTTCGCGTATTTTATCGCATCTACCACGGAGAGTGCTCTGAGGAATTGTTCGGACTAATTCCAGCTGCACAGTTTCGATACCATCCATACCATCTGGATGACTGTCGGTCCACCACTAAGCGATTTAAAAGAAGTTTTCTTCCTCACACAACTTCTTTGAGGAATCAACTATCACCAGAGATTTTTCCGGACCGATAAGACTTAGGTACCTTCAAGAAAACAGCCCATTCATTTTTAAAAGGCCGGCAACGCATCTGCAATCCCCCCGGGTGTTACAGCTGTTCATGGGCGACCGTAATCACTTACCATCAGGTGAGTCGTAAGCTCGTTTACTCCCTCTCCTATAAAAAGAGTGGCAGGCGATCTACTATTTGGACTTATTTTAGAGAAATTGACGACTAAAGTAAAGTGAAATGTACTTATTTAATGTAATGTTTCTTGTTTTATTCCAAAAATATTTTATCAAGCTTTCTATTTGCTATAATTGGAAATAAATCTAACATTTCAAGCAGATTCTGCCCATAAATAAAATATACTTTCAACAGTCAAATTAAGAAAGACATGGTTTTATTCAATTCGTATATTTCTGTACAGTGGACACTGCTCTAGTATTTTACAACCTCGCCTTGTGTGAACTTCATTTGTACTCTGACTGGAAACGAATAAATTCATAATTTGTACAATTATGTATAAATTTTAATCATATAAAACAATTTTAATCATGTAAATATATGAAAACAACAAGTATTTAATTATTTACAGTTACACTTACAGACTGCTTTATTTTAATTAGTCACATTGACCTGTCAACCGTAAGTAATCTAATTTGATAAAAAATAAAAATAGGGTTCTAGCGGCATCAGAAACGGCTGAACTGAATAATTGACTCAAATATGAGTCTCTGAGATGTCATACACTCATACAGCGGGGAAACGTTTTATACGTGGTAGAAGAGCCATGCTGCAATTATATTAGCACGAATGGGTCGGCTCGACCGGGGAAGTACCACGCTCTCACAGGATATCAACGTAAAATAGTAGCTTAATGGTGCTGTGTTTCGTATGGTAAATGTGGAGAACCGGAGACCCATTTTACTGGAAATTATTTATAATATATATAATATTTCATCTTAGTTCTCACGGATGACAACGCATCTGCATTTTGATTTGTAATCGAGGATAGATGTAGATGCCTATGGGCCGCAGTAACCACCACTTACCATCAGGTGGACTGTGTGCTAGTTTGTCACCCTATTCTATATAAAAAGAAGTTTGCGTTCTTCGCACTTACACTACTGCGGGAGTTTTAATTATCAGTTTATTCATCGTCATTTTTATTATATAAAGTTTTAAATATTGTTTAATGAGGTTACATTACGTAAATAAATAATTAAATGAATGAAATGATGTTTTTTTCTAGACACATGTAACATGTAATTTGTTTTGCAGTTCGAACGTAGAAGAACTAAAGTGTAGAATATTATACACTTTGCTTTGCTCTTTCGTTCAATGTGTTTATGTTGTGGTTTTAGTTCAAACAAAGTGATAACATTAGCAGGTAGGTATAATGATTCTACCGAACGGCAACAAGCTTTTCTTTAACTCTAATTGAACATTGTCACCTGAGAAAATGATTAACAAGGTGTCACGTTCAAGGCATGGCGTAAGCAGGGAGCTTTAATACATTTTATAGTGGCTTAATCTTGTAATGTATAAGTCAATGGGGACAACAGTTGTGAAAAGCTTTTGAAGTCAAGTGATGGCGCCGCCTGCGTAGGTATTTACTATTTACGCCGTCGCGTCATCGCCAAAATGCAGGTGTTTGTCACGAAAATGGAAATAAAATAATTTTGGATATTATGATACTCATTATCATTTAACATTATCCACCTACATGCTTATAAGTCAAAAACATTTATGGAACAAGATCATCTTTTATTACTACAAGAAAATTTACATTTACAAGTGTTGCACTGCTAAATATTTTTGTGACACTTTCTTTTTATAAATGTTTTCAGTTTTCAATTGTTAAATTTTTAATAAATTTAATTATGTATTGTATTTGAATTCGGGTAAACAAATGTTATCAAAAGAAAAATGAGGGAAACTTAAGCATGGCCGTCATTTGAATTCAAATTTACTTAGTAACTCATATAACTATGTATAACAATAAGACAACATTATGGATTTATATTTTTTGAAAACGGCATTTAATATTGGTTAAATAAGTTTTATAAAACACGCCCGCGTCAACTGCATTTATTGTACAGCAGACTTAGTGAGCTGGCCCGGAAGGCCTCCGCCGCGTTGCTTTGCACAAGTATATTCGTTTCTCAGCTGTTACATTCTCTTACTGTAGCTTTAATGTTAACTAAATCAATGACCATTGCTCAGAGACAACTGTCCAAACGTATTCCATTCGATAAAATATATAAGTATATACATAGTAAACACGGCTTATTTACAATTTAGTTATAGCATAGGCTCATATATAAAGAGCCTACACAGCAGCAAGCCCGATACATTGCAGCGGCACGATGCGCAACTCAGCATAACGTGAGCATTGACGTCAACGGATGCAATCGGAGCTCTGCAATATTCCTTTACCTTACTTTATTGTAGTAATTAAAATTCCTTCTAGATCTAGCATCGATCTGTTTCACTTCTTTTCTAGTAATAATAATTATATTGTAGTTTTTATATTATAATAAAGTATTTTAAATTAGTTTCGGTTTTTTTCGGGTCCTTCGGCTGCAGTTGACGTAATTATTTATATAGGGTTGGATTTAGTATCGTGCAGCAAGATGTTTGCAAATATCTTTATGTATTGTAAGCACGGAAACAATGCAAAGGAAAAAAATATATAAAGAGTCGTCTAAGTACACATCAACACAATCTAGGAATATTTTAATTATCAATTTAACATTATCATTACAGCCCATAAACCTCCACAAGTTACCTCACAGTGGGGATATTCACCAATCAGCATATATGCCACATACGAGTAGAAATAAAACTAAAACTAGTTTTTAAGGGTTCTATCGCGTATATTAACTTTTTATATTCCCGACGTCACGGGCGCGGGGTGGGGGGACTGAGGTGTTCGACGTCCCGATGTAATATAGTAAACCGCGGTTATCCACTGATTAAAATTATGTATTTTTGTTACGATCTACAGTATGAACTTAAAGTACCATGAAGTCTTGCGGTTGTATGCTTGGGTTGGGATTTATTTTTATCAATTATCCAAGGATCTCAAGCAGATGGTAGTATCCAGCCATGTTCTCTATTGAAATAAGGATGTTTTTTGATTTCAATAGAATCGGTGTTCTTTAGCGAGGATTTGTGGTCTATCAAATCTGATGTAGTAACGGAGGCGATTCTGTACGTGTTCACAGACTGCAGACTTCCTGGGGCGTCGATTCTTCACATCAGCTATATTTTCTGTAATGCGGGTTTTGGACGATAACGTAGACTGCCTCGTTGGTCTAGTAGTTGTAGTAATGCGACTGCTGATCGAGAGGTCTTCCTGGGTTCGAATCCCGGGTCGGGCCAAGAAATTAATTATTGAAATTTTTCCGTCAATAAATTCTCAGTAGTTGCCCGGAGTCAGGAAGTTGGCGTTGTCTCACCCCCGTGCCTCGGAAAGCACGTAAAGCCGTTGGTCCTGCGACTGATGGTGACTGATCGCATTATGAGAGTGAGAGAATAGAGAGTGCATCTTTGCTTGCACGCATACACTTTTGCACTATAATCCTGTCCTGCGCCGATGGCTAGCCTCCGTTGAGGCAGGCCGCCGTGACTGAAATTGGGTCTGGAGGACATTATTATTATTATTAATGCGGGTTTTAATTGATCTTTTAGTTTGTCCTTTGTAAGAGTGACCACAATCAAACTTGTACACTCCTGCATCTTGCAGAGGGACATTATACTTGACTGATATTAAAAACTGACTAATATTCTTCGGTGGCTTGAAGTATGTTTTAATGAAAGCTCGCTTCAATATGTAGCCAAGCTTGTCAGTGACACCTATGACATATGGCAGTACAGCAGGCACACGCTCGACTTTAGCTGGCTTCACTCGTTTACTGTGACGTAGGCGCGGGACCCGAAGCTTGTTGTCATGCAAAACTTGCTTGACATTTTGGAGCTTGGTGGCCAGGTGTTTACTGTCACGGATCCCTCGTGCTCTCTGAAACAAAGATTTACCCACGGTAGCTAACTGTGAAAGATGGTATAACTGTGAAACTAGTTTTAGTTTTATTTAAATGTGTAGTGTTTGCGTAAATTTTAGAAATCGTTATAGAGGCCACATTTGGCAAGCGGGTTGGCAAGCGAAAATTTTAATTTATATGGAACTGGTATCAGAAAGATGCTGCTTCACATGTCTTCGTTCAGCTTCCCTCTGTCACCTCTTACGACACCCACGGGCTGATATGGTGTAGTGATATTCTTACACCGCCGGTACACGGTTATTGTATTATTATTTTACTGAAAATAAACTACAAAGAATTTCTTGCAACATCACCCTTTTATCAAACCATTCCATGAGGAAATTTAATTAAAATTTTCTTCTTTAAAAAATAACTAATTAAATTCTTTGGTCTTGTAATATATTAAAATTGTCTATTTTATGGTTATTAAAGAATGAAGTTACAAAAAACATACCGTTTTTCTTTAATAAGCAGCCTGCAAAGTGCGAGTTGGGTCTCTTTTTATTAGGACTCTATTCATATTATGGCTAGTTAACTTTTTTATAAAAAATTTACTAATTGTTATTCAATATCAGATAAGTAATAGGTACAGTAGACAAAAAATATTTCGACTCCATTTTCGTGTTTGGAACCCTCTGAAAATTAATTTATTTGCTGTTAATAGTTTATTAATTGAATTTATATTTCAATATTAGGTTTTAAGTCAATATTCTACATATTTTACCAAATTCTACGTATATAACTCATTTCATCTATAATCTAGAGATCTGTGATATGCAGGCGGACAAACGCGCAAACGGATATGTAGAAGGCCAAACATACAGACATTATACAAGACAGCAGTGTGACATTAATAGGAATCGAAGAATTAAAAATCTATAAAAGCCGAGTTGTTCAGTTTTCTGAACAAGAGTTTCTGATTTGTTCAGAAAACTGAACAATTTAGCATTTTTGTAAGACTTCGATTTGGCCGCACAACTACATTTAGTCTACCCCATGTACTTATACTTTGACACAGAGGAACTGCCTGGGTATTGTTACTCCTTAGCGGTCCGCCGGTTAGCCCGTGTTGCTCTATGACATAAATAACATGCGAATCTTACTCACATACGATGTGAATCTTTGACTATGCAGATTTCATTTTAATTAAAAACGGATACTCCATTAAAGAATCTTATCAACTTCGTGCTTTAACCCTATTTATCAAGGCTTTTTAGCTTTGCTTATAACTTTTTGTTTTGGCATATGTCCATAACACTGTTACTCGCGTAGGTAAAGACAGAATTCCTACTTTGCAAATATATCTAATCATTTGATGAAGGAAGGTCGTAAGTTGTCGTCATAATTTGTCGATGTTGTTTTCATTAGTTCTTAAATGGCTAGAGGGCGAAATAGTGTGGGATAAAATCTGAAATATATCTACGGAAGTTTGAGTACCTGAAAGTATTAGAAAGTAACAGTATATTGTCACTGCGTTTATGTGTATCTTCGGTATTTTAGCAGTAAATTTAATTACTTAATATCCTTTACGCACCACTTTACACATCTGCATGCAGTGCACTGTACATTTTAAGTCATATGAATTGCTTAAGTCGCTTTTGACCTAGGCTAAATTAATGAAATAAAACCACTTCAAGTTCTCTACACTAAACGCTTACAACTTCATACTAATTTAATGTTTTCTAGAATTTTATTAAAATATTTGATTTGTTAGATGGAAACTAAAATGAAAATCTTTCCATTTCAATGATTAATATCTACCTGTTATCAAAATTCCGTATCATTCAAGGTGATAGTTAAAAAGTCGTCTACATATACCTAGCTGTTTTTAAGACTGACCCATTTGTATGCAAACTTACAATATTGAAGATATCCTCGTAACATTCATTAAGTATGTCGTTTTCATATGTGTAGTCATAAAATTACACCTGTTAAAATCTTACTGTATCAGAGGGCTTCACAAAGCAATCACCGTAAGATGCGACAGTTGCTTGCCATCACTCGCTTTAAATCTGTCGCAATAAAAAAAGGCGGGCAGTTGTTACTTTTTTAAGTAAACAATATATAAGGCTTTTACTGCAGCCCAATGATATATTACAACATAAATAGATCATTGCTGTAGCTCTCATCAAAAACCATATTAATTGCATTCGACTGAATGTAACAAAAAATGCATTAATACGTGAACACCTAATACTACTGTACATTAGCAACCAAGCTTTGCTCGTCGTAAGAGAAAAAAATATAATTATGTCAGGAATGAAACCTATATCTATCTGGATGAACTTGGAAATATTACATAGCTACGACATTTCACTTAAATCGTTAATGCTGTTTACGAGCAACAAATTACGTATAATACACCAGAATTGCTTACTTATAAAGTATACGATCAATATGCCACATACCGCAATATTTAATATCCATATACATATAAAAAGATTACTAGGTGTAGTAACGACACCGACTTTCTGAATAGATAGATAAACTCCTACCGAGAGATGAATCAATGAATTTTAAATCAGCTGGGCAGCATTCGGGAGGTTACGACACAACTTTTGGTAAGCTATAGGTATAGGCTATAGCTATATAGTGCCTCAAAACTTTAAAACGAAATTGTACAACCAATGTATACTGCCAGTGTTGACTTATAGATTTTAGATGTGGTCCTTCACAGCTGGTTGTATGAGGAAGCTCAATGTTAACAGGTTGACTGGTAGAGAATTTCTCAAGGCATTAAGTCCGCCCTTTGTATTATTTTGTTTTGAGGAATGCTGTGAAGAATGAATAAATATATAAATAAATGCCGCTCTGCGGGGTGTCCTTTATGTTCGAAGTTTGTCTGCGTGATAGACATAGAATAGATATCGAGTGGCTGCTGCGTACCGGTAAGCGAGAGAGAAGACTTATGTTGAGCAGTTGGCTTATAAAAGGCTGTATTGATTATGATGGACTTATTTGTAACTTGTACTCATATAAAGGTGAACTCCTCGTTGGTCTAGTGATTATAAGTGCGCCTGAAGATCATGGTCATGGGTTCGAAGCCCAGATCGGGCCAAAATCAGTTATTGAGTAACCAAGAAACCGGAAGTTGGCGGTGTTTCAACCCCCTGCCGTTGGTCCTACGCTGCGCCTGACCTTTGATGTCGTGTCGGATTTCCTGTAATCCTGTCTTGCGCTGATGGCTTGACTTCGTTGAGACTGGCCGGCGTAAGTGAAATTCGGTCTAGACGACATTATTATTAATAGTTCCAGTAATATTCTAAATTATTATCGAAATCTAACTTTGCATAAAACACAATATAACTAGCAATCTGCTCCGGCTTCGATCTCTGTAGTAGAGTCTGGATCTCGACAGCAACTCCACCTACTGGGTCTGGGTCCGATTGTGAATTTAAACTTTCTAGGGACCCACTCAAACCCACAAAAATTTCCGTCAGTATTTGGAATAATATCGATTATAATTAAATTAAAAAAATCAAGCAAGACCGCGGTGTTCTCCCTTACTCAGCCTCACCTTTTTTGAAAGAAAGCAAGGGAAATTACTACTAAGATAAACGCAACTTTTTATTAATAAACACCATTGTTAAAATCCACCAAAACTCGTTAGAAGTAACTTTAGCTCTCATGACATACACTATGACACAAAAATTATCAATGATAATCCAGAATCCAGAATTTTTATTTAATTTATGGTGTAATAAATGGTCATTCATCAATCTATGAGAATTAACCTTTAGTAACAGAATGAAGTTAATGTTGTCTTGTCTGAGTCCCATGTCAGTTCTTTTGATTATTTTATTTTTCATTATGATTTATTCATCGTTGGAAAAGTTTTGGCAATTAGAATCGCTAGTAATGTGAAACTTTACGGAGTTAGGTGTTTTATCCCTGTGCAGAGATGGAAGAGATGCCTTTCAGAAATTCCCTTGGACAGCCTTGGTGAGAGACCAGAATGGACAGGTTCCAGAAGGAAGGCGAACTAGTTTCTCGCCAATTCTGCCAACATGCTCTGACTTTGCCTTGGCAATGACTCTTTTGAAGGACCTGGAAGCGGAATTATACTTCTTTTTTAGAGCGCTGGTGTTTACATCATACATTACAGCTTTTTTTACTTTCTAGAAGCCGAAATAAGGCTGTCATCACTTCTAAACACAGCCGATAACAGATCCCAAAAAGAATGCACACCTGTCTGGTTTTGTTGTTTACGAAAAATGAGGTCATTCCGTTTATCCACCCTAAAAAATCCTCCCTAGGGTGGATTTTCAGAAACGCGCGTTCATTTATCCACCACAGACGGGGTCGATAATCGGTATTCGCATATATTATTTTTCTTCCAACTTTCTCCATCGGCTGTGTACATCCATTTACAAAAGCATAATAAAGACTGGCCTAAGATATTTAGTAGACATTACCTATAAAAATATGTACACCCTTCTTGTTTGAAAGGTCTACGCTGAAATGAAGGGAGTACCTCACAAGATTACAGATTCATTTATGAAATACATAATTTAAAATGTAGTTAAAGAGTTAAAAAGTTAAAGATAAACATCCAATAGCAACATTTTTGGAATGATTACAAAAATCGCCCAGTTCTTCACTACATAATACATGTGCAAAGAAATTTAGAAAGTGATTGCAAATGTAAAGGTGACATGCGTGAGTGTTTATGTATGTTGTGTATAATATGCAAATGTACATTAAGTGACGAATTTGTCTAGGATATCATCTAACTACGTCTACTCAATAAGGAAATTCATATACTGCACCGCAATATTCGACATAGGTATTTCAGAATTTTTAAATTACGTAGTAATACAATTTAAAACAAGGAAGTTTAATTTGATTTAAATGCAATACGTAATGCGGTGGACTTTTAATAGGCTTTAACGATAACGGCAACACGTAATATGATTTTCGTTCAAGTTTGTGGTTATTAAAAATTAATAATTACAGAGTATGTGATTTGAACTGTACTTGGGTTTGAAAGGTGGAAGAACAAATAAAAATGAATTCTGTTTTTCCACTTCGTCTGGAATGGATAGATGAACACGCGTTTCCGATGATACATCCTAGGGTAGATTTATTAGGGTGAATAAACTGATTTACCCGAAAATGTGTACATATATGTTTTCAATAAAAGTTACTTTTAAAATTTTAGTATTTATTCCAAAAACGGTTAATTAATTGGGTTCTAAAATTATTTAAGATTACCTTTAAATATATAACGTTTGGTAATAGATATCATTAGATAGAAGCATGGTAAAAACAAACAACCTGCCCGCAGCATAACATCTGACAGGAAACTGCTGCCGTATAATTTAAAAATGTAGATACGCCAAGGTGAATCACAGTCGTGTATTAAAATTACAGTCCGGTCAAGTTAGTTTAAAATATGAGTAATGTTACAATAATTCGCATAGAGCTAAAATTAGTACTAATGATAGGAATACCATTACAAATGAAATGTGAAAAGTCCCTATCGATCCACATCTGCCAAAAAATATTTCAAGGTTCACAAAAAAAATGCAACTGTCTAAAAATTGTTCTTATCATTTTCCCCCGAGAATCACTACTTCTGATATAACGATTTAAAAAGTTTAAAAAGTTTCCACGCCACCTGTGTACTTAGTGTTTTAACGTGGTTTTTTTAACGTGGTCCCCGATAGACCTATTCCACTATCATTTGTGGCCATGTCTAATTAAAATTATTGTATTGGCCCTGTTTAATTAAAATTATTGTATCAAATAAAAAAATGGCACCATTGGAAATGATGAAAGCGGTGAAAATTATGAATATGTAACTGGGGAAAATTATTCATCTGATTGATAATTATCTAATGGAACTTCAAGTGTAATGTCTCCTTTTTCTTCTGATTCTTCTTCTTCTTCTTCCTGTTGGATACAGGTGAATTTTAAGAGCGATGCATCAGATATCTCCTCTCTGATACCATAAGAATCCTCTTCTAATGGCGATTCAACATTGGAGCACGAATGACCTTGCCAACTGGTACATGATAATGAACAAAACTTTCTTGCAGCTCCATTTAGCATTACACCACTTTTTGCAATTACAAAAAATTATATTGAGGAGTTTTTCCAGTACAGGTAAAGTTAATAGTTAAAATTAGTTCCAATGTAATGACTATTACTTTTAAACCCCGTTTTTGGGTTCAGTTTATTGCCAAGCCACACTTAAACTTGATAATATAACTGAAATAGATGTCGATGAGCAGAATCAGAGCTTGGGTGAAGACAAGCTAACTAACTGAAGTATCGAAACGTATCTAAGCAAGTAACTTCTTTTGGAGCTCCGTATACAGAAAGAAAGAAGGAAATTCCATTGGTTATTCAGATTATGGAGTAGAGTTATTACACTCTTTAAAAACTTCAGCACCATTAGCTAAAACTTGTTTCTCAAACAATTTCAAAACTTTTATTTAACCACTAAAGCGTTAATGACGTTTGGCAGCCAGATATTACGTGTAAAAACAGTACATGAGTACGGATTTTGAAAAAGAAGATAAACTTTTGGATGAACATATTTCCGATTGCTTTTGAGCAAATATTTATTTTAAAAGCTTTTATTTAGCTTGCAACTTAGGTGTTTGTAAGGGTCTAATCTTGCAACTAAATTTTAAAGCAGTTATCCTGAACCGATGGAGGAGATATGTGGCTCAGGACCGTGCTTTGTGGCATTACTTGGGGGAGGCCTATGTTCAGCAGTGGACTTGTGAAGGGCTGTAATGATGATGATGATGATGGAGCTAAAACCTGTACATATAAAATGCTTTGTCTTGAATGACTGACTGATGGATCAACGCACAGTCTAAGCCGCTAATCGTAGAAACCTGAAACTTGGAGGATGTTTTCTTTTTATGACTTAGGCATCCGATAAGAAAAGATTTTCCGAAATTATATCGGAAAATCTACTTCAAATTTTGCATAAACATTCTTTAACATAATCGATGGAAAATGTGTTTCGTATTTTATTGAAACTCTTCGCTTAACGGAGTTAAAAAGGGGTAGAAAGTTATTTAGGGGTCGATTGTGATTGAGATATGTATCGAAGCTAATATTGTTGCGCGCTATCATTAGCGCCTGGTATGTGGCGGCTGATTATTAGCGCCATCTGGTATCAAGCAGCAGAAATAGGAGCATCAAGATCTTTCTAGAACTCTCCCACTAGCGCCATCTAGTGTCGAATGGAAGAAACAAGCTTTCTGGAAAGCTCCACACTCGAACTTTCTGCACCTAGTCGATTGGGGGCCGGTATATACTGGAATATTCTGGATGTTTCGGTGGAAAAGTCCTATATAAAGTCGTAAAGGAGCGCGATCGGGCAGTATTGAATTGGCGATGCAAGCGAAGCTTCGGAGTGAAATAAAGTGAGCTAAAATGATCAGTGTAATTAATTATTAGTGCGTTTTAGGTTTTAATTGCTGTTCAGTAATTAAAGTGTCAATTTTGGTAATTCAATCGGCAGTTTTTATTGTCACGAACCCTTTTTTTTTTTTTTTTTTTGCATGGGGAAATGCCTACGCATACCCGCCTCGCAGGGGCAAGGACGGGTTATGTCGGACTCGCACCGACCAAAACCCCATGGTGTTCCACCTTTGTCGCATATTGGCAGGGCTACGGGAACGCTTTCGCACACATCCGCGGCCCTACTAGCGCCTGCCGCCCCATGGCAGCACCTCCTCGGGAGAGGAAAATTCCTCCCCATTCTCCTTCCCAGGTAAGGCGCACCAGAACACATGGCGCTCCTTCCTCCACGGCCTCCAACTACGTCTGTGCAACAGACGCCCCCGCGTCCGATGCACAAAGGCCATGGGGCCAGGAAAAACGAGCACTTAGAAGTACTAGCCTTCCCGACCCCAGCGGCGGATCTGGTCTATGGCTCCGCCGCCAACCAAGATTCGGCTGCGGAGGGTAGGGAGAGCGGCGCCTCGCAATACCGACAATCCTCTCCCCCCGCAGCCCCACCACCACCGCATCAACGGTGCGGCCCCGTTTGAGTCGCGAAGGATAGGGCGAGTGGCGTATCGCCATACCAACACTCCTCTTCCTCCGCGACTCCACCTCGGCTGCAGCGGTAGAGGGTGCGCGAGTCCCCACTCGCTGCAGTCCACCAGCACACATCCAAAGTGGGCTCCCCAAGCCCACTCGGAGCGGCCACCTCAGGCCGGCCCTTCACCTCGGGCCAGCCACGTGGGTTCCTCTTTGTTCACCGTGGGAGACCAAGCCACGGCTACTAAGCCCCCCCGCCACGACAAGGCGGGAACCCGTTCGGGGGGGATTGTCACGAACCCTAAGCTCGACTAACAATATCAATACTCCTTAGTGCTTTCGATTTAAACATTGAAGTAATATGTACTTACGTATTTTGTTGGTGAGGAGGATAGAGAAGTTATTGAGATGCAATAACTTTCTTGATGTGAAACCTGGCTTGGTAAGGCAATTACAAGAAATGCTACATACTCATAATGTATACGTAAGAGAGTTTCAGCTAGCCCTGGACAAAGTATCTGCTACGCCAAATACATTTAAAGTTGTTATAAATGCTGAAAGCCTACAAATAGCCACAGTGGACGGTATAATCAATCTACGTCAAATGAAATTTCTTTAGTTATTGCTGTCCAACAAGAATTTTCTAAGAGGGATATTATAACTGAGAGCCATGCCACATTGCATCGAATAAGTGAAATCCATCGCTCATACGATGGATTACAGTACCCACCTTTGTTTTGCTACGGTGAGGTTGGATACTCCATGATTATATCCCAGTCCGACCCTTAGACCAAATAACCGCTTAATTATAATGATTAAAAAAAGCAGAAGATAATCATCTGCTATATTTACGTCGTTTAGCTTGTTTTCAGTTGACATGTTTGTGAAAATCGAGACGGAAAGGATTTTTAAGGATTTTTGAAATTGAGTTTTATTAGGAACAATCAGGCGCAGCTTAGAGCGGACAGTCATATACACTTGCAAGATGCGATAGGGAGACAGGACGTTGATGCTGATCAGCTGGGTCAAAAGGTGCTGCCTTATTCTTTCACTGGGGGCCACACTATATGCATCAGCGGACACAAGGCACCATGACGTATGTGCGTCACTACGGTCGTTTCGATCTCTTTTATAACATTTATTTGCAATCCTCGATGAGATGATATCACGGAGATGCTTTTGCCTGGGCAAAAAAGTTATATTAGACACGACATAATTGCCAGGATATTTCAACTTAAAAGTTAAGAAAATAATCGCACTTCTAACCAAAGGAAAATATTTGGAGAGGTACGTTTTATGTTCTCTACCGAATGGCTGAAACGGGGTCTGCCTCACATACACATGTTGTGGATGGTTAACCGCATTTCGCCTGACATGGTGAATGAACTTATTTATACTGAGATACGAAATCCAAATGAAGATATTTACCTATTTCATACGACATAATTAAAAAAAATGATACGGTACGGTCCATGTGGGAAATTTTCCCTGCATGAAAGATAATAAATGTAACAAAAAATTCCCCAGACAATTTTTAAGAGATACACAGACAGGTGACGATGATCACACACAGTACAGAAGACGTTCATCGGCTGACGGTGGCTTTACACTTAAATTAAAAGAGATTGAAGTAGACAATAGGTGGGTGGTTCCCTATAATAAGGTGGTATCACGTACATTTAAGACACATATTGGTGTAGAATTTTGCAATTTTGTTAAATCGATAAAGTAGGGTAGACTGGGTACGGTTGAAACATTTTAGCGTTTATCGTCAATTGCATCGGAATTAGTTAAGCGAGCGATGAACGAAATATATTAAATAAAAGGTTTACTAATAGGCAATGTTATTTAAGATCATTTGTAGTATTTTATTTAAGTATTTTATATGTAAAATCGCATTTAAAAAAAAGTGTAATTTGTTTCAACCGTCCCCATGCCAGGGTCGGTTGAAACAGTGCCTGGGGTACCTGGGGTAAATGAACATGTTTTATTAATCGTCTTATAACATTTTACGACTCGTAATGGCACAGTTGAACATCACAAATATTTTTTATTAATATTCAAGTCAAGCATTATATATTTTTTGGGATTGAAACAGAAATTGAAACGTTTTTATTCAATGTAGACTATTATAACAATACTTATTGAAAGTCACTTTTTTCATTTACCACTGGTTCGCAAAAAAAACCTCTGTCCTGGGAAGAACCAGCTAGAAACCCAGCGGGACTATTTTTTTCCAATAATAGCTTACGACCATGTTTACAATTAACAACACAAGACAAATTAGAAATAGTTTGATTGCGATCACCCTTCCCAGAGGTTATTATCATCCAAAAATTCCTTAATATTATAATAACCCTTTTTATACAAACTTAGTAGATTCAAATTTATAACGGTCCATGATAGTAGCCAAATTATCATAGAAATCATCTACGTTATTTCTTTTTAAGCTAGTCGTCCTAGAAAGACATGTAGTCTGTGCTGCACGCACTGACAGCTCCGGATTTCTTCTCATAAACATGCGAAACCAAGTCGTGGTAAGTCGTACTTGACGGTTAGTGCGTATGCTTATTTCATAACATTATTTTTAGTTAGGCCAAAATGTATCTGCATATCTAATTAAATATTTAGATAGATCACGCTCTTGTTCCTGCTTAAACATTCGATTGTGAGCCTTAAAATCCATTTCTTGATTTTCATCGTCACCAGTCGCATCTCGTGTTCGTACATACCTCAACTGGGAACAGTTGTTCAGTCCATTCTTTTCTGCCACTTTACCTAACGAAGATTCGGCTTGTTTATGCTTTGATAAGTCGGCCTGATCTTTCGTAGTAACTTTGGCGTACCTTTCGCATCTAAGAAACAAGAAAATTAAATAAATAAACTGTTTCAACTGTACCTACAAAAAATATTTCAACTGTCCCCAACCCCCTTCTTGGTAGAAAACGGTTCACAGTAAGAATGACAACAAATTTGAATAAAAACTAATCATACAGCCATATTCCACAAACTTCAATTTAAATGATACAAAACAATCAATATTCTAACTTTAATAAAACCCTATTAATTGCAAAAATGTACGAACAAAAAATACTTACTTTTACTTCAAAAAACACAATGAGGCCTTTTATACATAAACACAGCGAGCGAAGAGCGATGCAACACTTAAATTCGTGTTTCGACTTGTCACCCGCTCCTTTCTTTCCTTACCTCTTTCTATACCCCTGAATCTCATCACGCACGGTGTCAAGATATACGCTTTGTTTCAATCGTCCCCCGTTTCAACCGTACCCAGTCTACCCTACATTTGTAAGTACATTAATAAGAGCAGTGATCAGGCAGCTTTCGTGCTAGAAAACAAAAAGGACGAAGTCAAATTATATGAGATTGGGAGTTATTTGATTAGTTTGGAAGTAGCTTTGAGGATTTTAGGGTTTTCCATACATGTCATGTATGGAAAGCCCTAAAATCCTCAAAACTACCTTGAAAATGGCCAACGAGTCTATTTTGATTTCGACAGCCTCGCCGACAAAATCAATAGCACACCAAAAACTACACTGTTAGCATTTTTTGTATTATGTCAAACAGGTGATTTTATTGTTTTTATTTTGATTGTATATTTTGTATGGCAAAAAAATAAATATGTGAGAAGGAAAAGAGGAAATCCCGTAGATAGCTGGCCAGGAATAATGAAAGAATATACCCTAGGTAGAGTGTACACTGTTCACCCAAATAACACAGTGTCATCATGTCCATCATTCTTCGATGATTTGAAGACTGTCAACGATGTCCTCCAACCAACTTTTCATTTGCTTTTCAATGAAACTTGGCTTGCCAGAAGACGACAAATATTTGGATTCTGTTCTAGAGAAAGCAGCCTTATGTGAGTCACTATTAAAAATGCGTGAACTTTTTTCTACGATGCTGGCATTCTGTCAGGTTACAGACGCAAGTCTTTTGGTAAAATACTAGGATAGCCTATCAGAAAACTACAAACGACAAGTGGAAAGGATTTTTGACATAATAGATGAACGTCTAGGAGATGAAATCTACAATAAATGTGTGGCCACAATAGGTCAAGCTGTATTGCCTCAGCTTCAAAGGTCTGAAGGCTTACACAATAACTGGAACTCTGAAGGAAACAAGTTACGATGTTAATCTCTCACTGCAGGCAGTTTCCAAATGGGGTGATGGCAATCTCGTGAGTTGCAACGCCTCCAAAATAAAAACGTGACCGCTAATAGGAGCCCGTCCCCTGGCCCCTACATTCCGAAATGTAACCTTGGAGTATACTGATCCCCTTTAGTTGTTAGGGGTTGAATTTTCTCCGAACCTCAATAGGGTAGGCGTACTTCAAGGGTGTGGCGGTACTTCACGCCGGGGTCCGGTCGTGCATGGAGTACTGCTGTCACATATGGGCTGGAGCTGCAAATGCCACCTAGCAGCGTTGGACTCAGTGGAGAGACGTGCTAAGAGGCTCGTTGGTTACCTTGATTTGGTTGAAACCAGTCTAGCCAGCCCCGAGCATAGGCGCTGAGTAGCCAGCCTCTCAGTATTCTACACGCATTCTAGGACGCATTTCGGTGTGTTCGCTGGAGTTACATGCTTTAATTCCTCCCTCTCCTTTCAACCATCAGACTACCAAATGGTCAGCAGATCTTCACCTCATTGTTGTCGATATTCTACGCATTAGAACCAAACGATTTGGTCCGCCCCGCTACGTACAGTAAAGGAGTGGAATAAGTCGCCGGCGTCTATCTTAAGTCCGTTTCAGGGCTAGAATGAATAGGCTATTGTTACACTAAGATGGTGCGATTTACCATCTAGGGCTAGAGCACCACTTACCACCAGATAGGATAGTGCTCAAGCACGGGCCTATAATAAATAAAAACAGACGAGGACTTTTCACATATCATTCATAATTGTGTTCCCAACATTTACGAATTATTAACCTTGAATGCCTTTTGACGGGGCTATTAATATATTTTCTATTATTTCGTTAATGAAAATTTTGATGATGTTGATAAACATTTTAGAAAGTTCCAGTAGAAATAACGATCTTTGAGCCTATATTTTGAATGCCTTAGTTTTGACCAGTTTCGATTCCAGTTAAGCACTACTGACGAAAGTTGACAAGTAGGAAATGTAATAAACAATATTTAAATTTTGAAAACTTCTTTTTCCTTTTTCTTTTCCAATGCAATATAATTTTATATTTCTTTCTTCGTTATTAAATATTATCTCTCTTATAAAAATCAATTACTATCCGGCTCGAACGATTTTGATGAATTTTTTGTGTATGTTTGAGTGGGTCCCTACATTTAAATTCATAATTGTATTCGGTAGGTGACGCTAATGTCAAGATCCTATAATCACCAGTCAGTCCAGTGCCAAAGTAGCAGCAAGTAAACTAGGTGTCCATGCAAGGGTGCGGCGGTACTTCACGCCGGGGCAGCTTTTCACCATATACGTATAAAGCGCTCGAACGATTTTGACGAATTCTTTTGTGTGTGTTTGAGTGGGCCCTAGATGATTTAAATCCAAAATTGTATCCGGTAGGTGGCGTTATTGTCAAGATCCAATAATCAACCGTGCGAAGCCGAGGGCGGATCGCTATTATAATACAAAACATTAACTTTAAGTGAGTAAATTATAAGACAATCAGTTACCGGTAACTTAAACTATACCCAGTTAAAGTTAAGGTGTCGTGCTCAGAATGGACGCCGCGCTAGGGAGAACGATGGTGGAACTAAGGTACCAACCAGTTGACAGACCAGTGCAAGCTGGTTTAACCCATTCGTTCATCCATCCATCTCAGCTTAGAATTGTCCACTGCTGAATATAGGCCATAGATAAATAAATATGTAGCAAGCTAATATAGGCCTCCCCCATAAATTGTCTCATAGGGGGATTTTTGCCATAGTTGCCACGCTTGGCAGGCGGGTTGAGAACCGCAGTTTTTTATTATTTTGCGTTGCTATTAGGAAGATCCTGCTTCCCACCTCCTGTTTCTGTTTCAGTCTGTCGCCTCTTACGACAACGGGACGATATGGTTTAACCCAATCATCACCAATTCCCCGACACGATAGATACAGGAAGATATTCGACTAGATACTTTTTTTAAATATGATTAGCAGTGAACTACATACACGTCTTTCCGAGAAAGTGCCATACGTTATTAAAAACGTCGCCCATTGTCATCATGCTGGTCAGAAGGCATAGTGAGCACATTAGGCACCCACGCAGCGGTACCTATGTAGCTAATGCTGCTCCTTAACCTGCCGTCTGTAAAACTTGGGTTCGGAACTTCCGAATGGTTTTTCCGCCAACAGCCAGTCACCAGATCCATGCCCTGTCTGTAAGTCTACAGGATGCACTGCGTGCAGGTGTGATTGGCACTTAAGGAAAATACTTTTTAATATGCCGGCGACCTTTTCAACGTAATGATGATGATAATGATGCCAAGTTCGCTGCTGAAACTGGGGTCTATCCCAAAAAAAAGTATCAAAATACGTTCGACTTCTTGCATGTCGTCTTTACTAGTCTCTTCTCATGGTGGATATATTGCCATGGGTGCCACAATTGACAAGCGGGTGGGCATTGTTTTAGGTCATGTGAATTTAGACGAGTTTATCGTAATAGAGCTGAGGATAAATAAGTGTGCGATGCTCCATATCGAAAAATATAAGGTCGCTAACTACAAGGTCCTGTTCACGTCTATGACAGGCTAAAATAATGAAAAGTAGTGAAAAAAAATCATTCACGAATTATTTTCGTTTGCCTGACAAGTGTTTTAACAGCCTTTTGTCGTGCGCAACACCGCAAGCAGGCAAAGCGTGCAGGGAGACCGTATGGCGCGGAAAAAAAAGCGTAAAAGGAGGACCTTCATGAAAACGCCATAAATTAAGACCAACTTAGGATGAAGGGACAAACTGTTGGATGCTAGTAGAGAAAAACTATGCTTTATACGAGAATATGGGGAAGTTGCGTTCAGAAGTGGACTTCTCACGAGCTATAATTATTATAATTTGAGAAAGAGTTCGAATTAAGTCCTCAGAGTAGTTCCCATACATCACACTCACATAAATGTTCGGCAATATATAAAATTCGATCAAAGAGAGCGCCATCACACAAGTCCCGAGAAGTCCTTACCATATCACATTCGTTTCTATCATTTATGTTACTCAGCTTTGTCTGGTAAAGCTGCTATTATCACCGTATCCATCACTGCACCTAAACAATATGGCAGACAATCATATAACCACTTTAGGTCACTACTTTTTACGTTGTATTTGTGGTAGAGCCATGCTGCAGATATATTATGGTGATAGCGCGAATGGGTCGGCTCAACCGATACGGCCACATTCACACTGAATACGAACGTCAAATAGTAGCTCAATGCTGCTGTGTTTCGTATGGTGAACGTAGAAAACCGGAGGCCATTTTTACGGGAAACGAGGCATTCCATCTGACCTTACGAATGAGAATGCATCCGCATTTCTTAATCGAGGATGGATGTAGATGTCTATGGTCCACACCATCCACTTGTCATCAGGTGAACTGTGTGCCCATTTGTCACCCATATTCTATAAAAAGTTCACTTCTCTCTTTGATAGCTTTCTCAAGGGTTTTTTGTTATTTCTCAAAACTGTTTTATTTTCTTTTACTTACTATTTGCACTTTAAACAAATTCAAAAGTTATTAAAGCCCCACGTGACGCTATCTCCAATCGATCGAATGCAAAATAATGATGCGTAATGACATGTAATAACCGACGGTGAGTAATGAAACGGACCAGGTGTACACGTGCGACTTGCGGCTGCGTCAAGTCATTAAAATAATACACATTTTTGTAGGTATTCTATTTATTTTTACAATGGGCGGTGGTTTTATCACAACGTACGTATAACATACACAAATATCAACCTATATATATCTTTAAATAAAAATCAATGGCTGTTCGTTAATCTCGCTAAAACATAAAGTTCCTGGACCGATTTTAATGAATATTTTAGGTGTCCCTAGGTCCCTAAATGGTTTATATTCACATTTGGACCTGGTAGGTGGCGCTGTTGTCGAGATCCAGAAATACCCCTGCGAAGTTGGGGCGGATGGTTAGTACCTGATATTTGAAGAATCATCTTCGTATACATGAAGATAGAGACCATAAAATTAACTTAAAAAAATTATACCCTATAATTAAATACAACCAGCTTAATTATTTCACGTTATGAATAAAAAGTAAAAACCTAATCATTATTTAAGGCTGATTTTTCAATCGTCAGGTAAAAGTAATCCATCAATTAGGTTATAACCTGATATAAAAGTGAAACAAATGCAACTATTTTATTAATTTAAACAACTGTAGGTAATATTTAATTTGTTTATTGTCATATTTTATTCTACGAACAATTATTATCTGCAGATTCACAATCGACCCTTAATCAAATTATATATCTATTAGTTAACAATACGACGTTGATAATCATGTAGAATAATCCTTTTAAGATTTTCAATCATTTTACAAATATGTATGCTTCATACTATAGGTACATACTAAAATCTAAAACATCAAAACTGAATTTTGTAGTGTCGTGTAAAAATGTGCTTTGTACAATTTCACCGATGTTATTTCACGTGAAAGCGCTAGTACATTCACGATGGGAAATTTTTCAATTTTAGAAAAGCTTTGTTATGCATGTCTTGTATTGCTTCGCTGCTTTCGCTTTTATATTTGCGATAGAATATATTTCATATTTTCCTCATCCGTGTCAAATGCACATCGTAATTTTCAATCACATAGACAGTCACGATGTTGTGTCGACTACAAAATGATGTTGTATAATCAAATCACAAATCCCAAAATCAATACAACTAAGTACCATAGGTTTAAATAACGTAGTAAGCGTTTCTTGACGGTTTGATTAAGAGATGAATAATGAACGAACTTCACATGTTTTCGAAATATTTTTTTCTTATTTCTGAGACATGCAGGTTTCCTCACGATGTTTTTCTTCACCGCCGAGCACGTGGTAAATCAGCACTTAAAATTGCAATTAACAATTTCATTGGTGCCGGCTGGGATCGAACCCGGGTTACTCGCGTTCTTTTATATATACAGCGAGCGTTAACCATCTGAGCTACCACGGCTCGGTAGTAGATATGATCAAATATAACTACAAACTTATAGGTTCTACTTTGAATGTGCCTTTAAGTACTGTAGTCAACTACACCTAGCATTAGTTTACTTAACTGCATAAAACGTATAAAATACATAATAATATGATAAATATATTTAATAGATTCCGCAGACCGTTAAGTTTTGCCCCAAAAATGTTAATATGTAGGTAAATTAGCTGTTCAGAGCGTTTCTTTTTTTGTTATCATAGTAATGTCTTCAATAATACGACACCTGTCTTTCAAACAGTGCCGTGGCAGCGCAAAAATGAGAATAGAAATAAAACGTATTGAATATTATATAAATTAACATCGTAACCCAAAATTACAGTTCCAGCCAGAAAAATAGTATGGTATTTTAGATATTTTTTACTAATATGGTGGACGATCGACAATTTAAAATACCGTAACTCTCGGAAAGCCATAGAATTTTTATTAATTTTTAGCAACGCTTATAGATTAGATTACTGTCGCTTTTTAATAGTAATGCTTTTTAAAAACGTCCCCGTTGAACTGCTAACATGCGGCGAAGTTGAAACACCATAGGGTTTTAGTAGTAGTATGTGCGAATCCGTCATAACCAAAGACATTTAAGTAGTAGTAGTAATAGACCGGATATCAGCAACAAAATTGTCGTCTGTAACTTTTGTCCTATAGGATATATCTCCGATTTTTGTCATTTAGTCTTAGTGACATCGTCAAAAGGTCAAGACGAAATCGCTTCGTAAATTTCATTGAAGTAATATGTACTTACGTACTAGAACAGCTATTTAACGAAACATCTGTTCTAGTGCGTTCTTAGTGTGTTCGCGCGGTTGGTTTTTTTATCATAGAATAAACATAGGTAGAATGATCAGTACGTAATAATAAATTGTATTGTTAAGTATGTAAATTATATCGAGAACAATTTTCAAATTTTGTCATATATTTTGCATATTATATTTGCTTATTTAATTTAATATTATATCACAATTACATTTTAATGATATTTTATCTGAATATTTTAAAAGGTATCTATGTCAAATATAAAAAACATACTAAATGTATGTTTAACAAAACTTATTAATATAAAATTTAAATTTTATTTATTTATTTAAATTAGAATAAGAGTCATTCATAAATGCTGGGCACGCGAGAGTTAAAAATGGACGAATTTATTCCACTTTGACTTTGATGTGGAAACCTAAAAATATAATTATATAAAAGAATAATGAGCAGATTTAAATAAAAAATTGGCCTAATTAATGATAACTCATATATGTTTCTACAAAAAAAAGTGTATATAATATATTCGTCCTATACTTAAGCTATGTACCCACAAAAATATCGCATCTGAACAAATTAATTTCATAATCTATATTACATGACACAAGACGGCGTCTTAGGAATAATTTGTTTTATTATTAATTTATAATATTTTTTAATTGATTAAGTCTCTTATTAACTGATGAAAAGTAATACCTTGGTTTTACTGACATTTCTTGAATTATTTGTGCAATATCTAAGTACACCCGACGGCATATTTTTATTAAGAGATTTTTTTAAATCAACACAACACGTGACAACTCTACAAGCGCCTAGCGAGTGACTGATTAAGGTGCGGTGTATGCACCGCAGTTAAGTGGAACAGAATAGCTGAATGCAGTGTCGCCTCCAGTACGTAGTACATAATAGCTCAATGGTAAATTTAAAAATTATTTTTAAAAAAAATATGCCCTGTTGTGCATTAAGATATTATAAGTCACGATATGGAACAAAAAATGAACGTGATATCGGTTTATTATCGTAATTATAACGTATGCTTACAAAATAATCTTTTTTTAATTTAATAAATCTAGTAGTAATATCTCAAAGTAATATATCTAGTTGATTTTTCTAGAACATTTATTATTTTGTCATAAGCGCCCTCTGTTATCCAGTAGTGTCACTATTTATTTACAAATGTGTTAGGGATTGACGATTGGCGTTATCGATAAAAAAATACAGAATGCCGATTTAATCATCTACAATATTTAAGGAGGTGAAACAGTCAACGATACTGTACCCATACTAACAAAGATGAGTAGCACATACCAACTATGCTGAGTAGCTTACTTTATGTGGAGAAAGGGTGGGAAAATGTTTGGTTACGCATGCTAATGAAAATTTCTGTGTTGCTTTTAAGCATGCTGATGATACTTGCTGTACTTTTACACACCGGGCTTCATTGTCTGGTGGTTTTCAAAGACGGAGCCTTATAGATCCTGGTTTACACTGATAGGGGAGGGCTATAGGTTTGTTACATTAAAAGTTATTTACACTGTTAAAGATATAAGATGCAAGAAGTTGTAGGTTAAGCCTGAGTTTGGAACTAAGGTAAAAACTTAAAGTGACGGTTTTTTATTGATTTGGGTCTGTAAGTATTGCATCTCATTAAATTGACATTATAACATAAAATTTACAAACTAAACTGTTCTATGAACCGGCATTATAATTATGGTCTTTGTATAAGCACGTATCTGGTAATTTTAGGTTTCCATCAGTTAATACCGCTGTGCGTGAAAAGTGGATACGGTTTGTCCAAATAGAGCGCAAAGAATAAAATTGGCTTCCATCTACTATATTATTCAATCTTTTCTTGACATCACCTTTTTATAATTTCAGAATAATGAAACAAATGCGGAGGCTACCAGAGTTACACCAATCAGTGTTGTTGTATCAGACTCTGAGTCAATATTTGATAGTCCGAGGAAAATTGCATTGAAGTTGCAAGTTCGCAATTTACAAAAACAAAATATACGCCATAAGGCTATATTTAAAAAACTAGGCCAACAAAATAAATATATCAAACGGAAAATATTAAACTTAAAAGATTATTTAAACATTTAGTAAAGAAGTTTGATATTAAAATAAATATGGTTAATTCCTTAAATGCTACAGTAGAAACGCAAGCCGTCTATGATAGACTTAATAAGCAATCGACGAAGGCAGGATTATCTTGTCGTAAATTTAATCCTTCTGTTCATAAAGAAGCATTCATTGCTCTAACTCTCCATTATTACTCTCCAGCTGCTTACAAGTATGCTAGAAAATGTATTTTTGTAAAAGAAACGAATTCAAAAACATAGAGGCGATCTCTTATTGCATTTGGCGTATCTCGATATGCTATTATTATAGCATCTAATGAACCGAGTGACATCATCCAAGATGCCACCAATGTGGCTGCTGTTTGAATTGATTCTTAGTTATTGGAAATTAAGTATTTTATTTCATAACAGTGTGTGTGGCAGTGTGTGTGCGTAGTGTGCGTGTGAAGTGGCGTAAAAAGTTAATATGATTTTATGTGTGATAGAAGCCATAATAATTAGATTTATACAATAAAACAATCATGCATATTCCCTACTATTATATCGTAATGCATTTCTAACTTAGTAACCTTCAACAACGTTATCGATACTTTGATGTCGAAACGGGAACATTAAACTAAAAAAAAATCGTAATCACAGCCAGCCAGGTACTATACCGCAGGGAATAGGGCTGTATAAACTTAAAGTTACAGTCTGTATACGTCCCACTGGTGAGCAGAAGCCAACCCTTAGTTCTGAGAGGGTTTTAGGGCAAGGAAGTGTTCGGCGTAAGGCAGCATGACAGTTTTTAATTTTAATTTTTGTTTAAGCCAATTTCAAAAAGGAGGAGCTTTCTAAATTTCTAATTCAGCTACGTAGTCGAAGAAAATATATGAAGAAGTGGACAACATTTTTTGTTTTTATATGTATGATACGCATTACGCAATATATTAGTCAATTGTGAAACAATTTTTATGGTTATTCTTTTATTAAATTGGTAATACTATACTGAAACTTCAGTGGTGATTCGGCAACATTTAGAGAAAAAAATTCCACACCCAAGGGTGGCAATTCGAACTTTGTCATTGAAACTTTAATATACAAAGTAATATAAAAATGTAAAGAAAAAGTAAGAGAAGATTACTAGTAACCCTGTTAATCGCAACAGAGTTGGTTCTCAAAGCTCACAAATACATAACGAATTGCAAACTAATTTAAACTCCACTGATACGTCAATAAAAAAAAACACTTTATGGAAACTACACGTCAATTTACTTATCTACTTTTCTTACTTCTTAACTACTTTATGTAATGCAAATATACGTACTAATACATTTTCAATTATTATTCGTTTTAAACTTAAAAGGCACATTTCATTATAATCGAATAAAAATGTTATACTCTTATATTAAACATCTAGAAACTCTTTAGGAAGAGTGCATCAATACAGTACTTAATACTCTACTCGTAAAAAACGGGCGGATTCGATAATTATCAAGGCTACTCTATAAAGATATGCCACATGTTTAGTGATGTGGAAATTGCAAGGCAACTTGTGAATACATTTCAATAATAAACGATTGCAAAAGATTATTTTCAAAGAAAAATTTTTTGACGAACGGATATTGTCAATATCACCACTTCATAACATGGGGCAATTTAAAAACATCGAATGTCGTCAGTATGTGAAAGCCCTTAGGGACAGCAGCCTTACAATTTCAAGACTTCTTGATACTTTATGGAAATAAAAAATTCTCACTTGATATGACATATGCATAACGATGAGTACCTTATGTGTAAATAAAATAACTTTACTATCGTAATATAACCTAAACACTCACGCCTGTCATCCGGAGGGGTAGGCAGACACAACGAACTTCTATTTGGTAGGATCCTGACACACTTCTCTCGTCTCTTTTACATCCATATACCTACACATACATGCTCGTTTAGTTTACTTAAGTCCCTAAAGAGAAGTGTGAAGAATCGTTGACTTTTTGTCACTGAATTGTTTGTACAAAGGAAAACAATTAGAGAATTCACAACAAAAATAGATACGATAAATGGTAATAACTAACCAAGTTTCAGTCTTTTTAATAATTCTGCACATTACTTGTTTTGACATCGGAAACGACATGTATTACAGATCAAACTTTGCTATGTTACGTCTACAGATACAACAATTACATACTTTTTATATACATAATAAGATTTAGAGGTTGGTCCATTAATTAGTAAATGGTAAGTACTGTACTTTGAACGCTTACACACGTTAAAAAATAAATAGGTTATAATATACTAATTATTTAGCAGGTGCTGTAACAACTGATATCAACTAATACCATATATATGTACAATAAATAAAATCGCATGACTATCACCATGTATTTTGTCCATTGCTTAGACTATCTGGACTAGATGTATTGGATCCATTTAATAGGGAGTCGTCTCCAGCGTCCTCTTTATTTATCACTTCCGCTGGATGGAGGCAGAAGGGACAATGTCCCTTGGAAACCAGCTGTATTTCATAGTCTTCCATATAGAACAGCTGTAACAATAAATAATTATTATGAAATAGCTATTAATCGTCACTAGTTCTACATAATTAACGTTGCACAAATTCCGACTTGTTAATAAAACTACCGAAGCGAGGAAATTCATTTTAAATAGTCTCATTCCGCACCCTGTTTACGATCGTAACTTGTTTTATAGCTCGATTACTAAGAAATAAAAAAATATATATAAAAACTAAAAAATGTGAGCAAATTCACTTCGAACACTTACGGCTTTAATTATTATAGTCGTTGATTATCTCTTACATATTCATTATGTGTATACTTGTCTCTTTCTCATTGTCATTTACCTAGTAAAGCGAAAAGGAGAGCATTTTAAGCACTTCTTAAATTGACATCAATTTTATGAATGAGACCGTTAATCATTCAATCGCGAACTCCATTGCGCAGTGGCTTGGCATTAAGTGGTGGCGCAGAGTCGCGGGCTCGAATTCCGTACGGAACTTGTTTTTGTATGGCCTTCATATAATAAATTGTTGCGAGTCTGGATCTTTGTCCGTGCGCAATTTGTGTTTATTAACTGCTGCCACGATATTGGGGAAAACCCTCAGAGGTTACATATTTTTTAAAAAGTGAAAGAAGAATCACGATGAAAAAAAAACGACGGGTTGCACTCCGAGAGTCCCGGCGGAAGTGAAAACTTAAATATTAACGTTGTGCATTTTTGATATTTTGGAATGGTTAGGGAATAATTTTGCACGAATTGCTTTAATTATCAGTACAAAAGTACTATCATTTATGAGGTAGAATACAATATTTATTTATTGGGCTATCGTACACAATTAAACGATACAGCAGGCGCAGGCATACATTTTTGCCGCTCCGTAGAAAGAGAGGGGGATACTTCCTCTCCTACGCCCCGCCGGCTGTCTCTCCCTCCATCCGTTTTACGAATTTCCGATCAGGTCACGTGTCCTGACGCGAGTTTAACATTTTTTACCCATTACAAAAAAAGTGTACAACGCCGCTAAAGAAGTTTTCACTTCAAAAATTCCGCAACCGCAAACCAAACGGCTGCTCTAATTGTTCTTACAGCTTCTCAACTTCTCGAGCTTTGCGTTTAAATTTATTAAACGTAGGATTAAAAGAACTTACATGTTGGCAATGAGGACAAGGTGCCACCGGTAGTTCGGGCAGCATATTACGGTAGAAGCGAGGCGGTAGCGGCGGCCGTAGTATCGTCACCACACTAGCGGGGTTCAGCCGCAAAAGAGCGTTGCGACTGCATACCACAACTCCTGTTTCGTCTTCCTGATTGCAATGCAATAATATTTTCTCATTAATAACATACATTTGTAAAGGTTAACGGTCAGAGACTGTCAGAAAACATAACACTACACTTGTCACGTAGCGTAGAAAACACCAGTGCTATTCAAAAAAATCTTCTTTTTTAATTAAGTTATACTCAATTTGGTTGGAATTTTGAAATTTTACTTTTTTATTTACTGCGCGTTGCTTACGCTAGGCAACGGAATAAATATTCTACTTCTTATTTTTTTAATGTAAACAACAGGTTTAGGTAAACCTATTATGTTAGGTAAACCCAGTAGGTTTAGGTAAACCCAATAGGTTTAGGTAAATTAGGTTTAATGTAAACAACAATAAAGGGCAGTTGGTTAATCGTGGTAAAAAAAAAACTAATATCTTTTGATGTTTGTTTTTAATAGAATAAGGGTGACAAACGAACACTCAGTGCGTATGATGTTAAGTGGATGCTGTATCCCATAGACGCGCCGACATCTATCCCAAATGTAGATGTGCTGTCATCTCTGAGTAAGTACGAGTATACCAGTAAACAGGGTGTCCAGTTCTTTGCACGAAACCCAGCAGCATTAGGCCATTATTTTTATTGCTATTTATATTGGTTTTATTAAGTCTTATTCGTATCACGGCTTGATGGCGCAGTGACGTAATGTTTCGTCACTGCGCTTTAGTTGGGCGCTACTAGCAGCGATTTCGAATCCCACACGGAGCAAATAATTGTATGTCCTACAAATAATTGTTTGGGAACCTTGTGCTCAGATTTGTCGTAATAAATAAAATTAAAAAATATATATACTTTTGATATCAGCGACGTAACCGATGACTGTCCGCATTATGGCGTATTTAAAAAATTGGAATAAACTATTTAAAACTAAATTACGCAAGTAGACCCAATAACCAATATTGGTACCTTAAAATAGAATCCGTTTCTCTCCATTCATAGACTATGTATATGTATACATCCATGCATACACTTATTACCCGTGCTTGAGTACTTTTAACTTCCGTGAATAAAGCAATAACTTTACTCCGGTGGTCTTCATAACTTTGAGACTCTTTATTTTACCCCAAAGATGAAAAACTAGCGGTGAAAGGTCTGTTGTGTTTGCAAGCCATAGTATAGGGCCATCATGCGCAATCAACCTCTCTTCATATTTACTATTTAAACTGTACTTGAATATAGTGATTAGTTGCCAATTGTTCTTCGATTGGTAGGTACACGTACGTGTAAGTTAATTACTTACCGCAGTAAAGACTCACTTTCGAATAATCTTTACGCACCACGTAAAATTTCATTGCTTAAAATGTAACATGTGTGGACCATTACATAGTATTCGCGGTTCAAATACTCACGTTCTGTCGTTACTGCTTTCTTGTTTTAGTTCTGGCGGAGGCAGTAGAGTCCAAGGGGGAAGTATTGGCCGTTAGTTTGGACATTGCGAAGGCCTTCGATCGGGTTTGGCACAAAGCGCTTCTTTCGAAGCTCCCTTCCTATGGGCTTCCCGAGAAATTGTGCGATTGGATCACCAGCTTTCTCGCAGATCGGGACATCAAGGTCGTTGTAGACGGTGCAAGCTCCGATTGCAAGCCTATTAATGCTGGTGTTCCACAAGGCTGCGTGCTATCGCCAACGGTGTTTCTTCTGCATATCAATGATATGTTGCAAACCCGTAACATTCATTGCTACGCAGATGACAGCACTGGTGATGCTCTTTACACCGGCCGAGCCAATATTTCTCGGGAAAACGTCTCCGAGTGCCGGGACAAACTTGTGTCTGAAGTCGAGTCTTTGCTGAACAGTCTCGGATTGGGGGCGACTAAATCTAGTCCAGTTTAACCCCCAGAAGACACAAGTTTGCGCGTTAACCGCTAAAAAGAACCCCTTTGTCGTATCTCCTCAGTTTCAAGGCACTCCCCTTGTTGCCTCAGCCAGTATTGGAATCCTCGGCGTCGACATATCGAGTAACGTGCAGTTTCGTGTTCACTTGGAAGAGAAGGCCAAATTGGCCTCTAAAAAGCTTGGCGTGCTCAGCAGAGCGGGACAGTATTTCGTGCCGGCACACCGCCTGCAACTTTACAAGGCGCAGGTTCGGCCGCACATGGAATACTGTTCCCATCTCTGGGCTAGGGGTCCCCAGTACCAGCTCCTTCCACTTGACCGCATCCAGCGCAGAGCGGCTCGAATCGTCAACGACCGAGTGTTTTCCGATCGGCTCGATTCACTGGCACTGCGAAGAGATGTTGCATCTGTAGCGGCGCTGTCGTCGCGCCACAAACGAAATAAACCGAAGCTTAAATCACGCTATCAACATTCCGAATCAGAAACAGTATATATAGAACATCTCCGAACTATCACTCGGAGTGTCGGCCGCTCCCCCGGGCAGAACACCTTGCCCGGCGGGGAGATCTCCCCTTTTCCTTTCTACGGCCACAGTGGTGACCCCGACGTGATCTGAACACGCAACCAACAACCTTCGGAAACTACAACTTTCAAGCCTTCATTATCCTCAAGAACCCCTACCATTCACTACTGAGAATCGTCTTCTGCAGTCTTCATATCCTGCAAGCCATCTAGCTTCACAAGGTTCATCGCAGCACTGGAATAATAATACTTCCTGTTCCTTCAAGCTACTCTCTGCGCCATACAGTGTTCGGCACGGCTCTGAGCCTCACTGCTCGCCTCTGCTTCACGGCACTCTCGCAGATTACTTGCCTTCTTCTCGACTCACCGCAGACTACAAGGCAATCTCCTGGCACTTGCACATTCGTCGGCAACGAGGCTGCACTATCGACCTCCGGTCTGAGCAGGGGGTGATGTAGCGGCGCTGTCGTCGCGCCACAAACGAAATAAACCGAAGCTTAAATCACGCTATCAACATTCCGAATCAGAAACAGTATATATAGAACATCTCCGAACTATCACTCGGAGTGTTGGCCGCTCCCCGGGTAGAACACCCTGCCTGGCGGGAGATCTCCCCCTTTCCAACCACGGCCACACATCTCTTTGCATTTTCTTTCGTATATACCATGGGGAGTGCTCTGAGGAATTGTTCGGATTAATCCCAGCCACCAAATTTCGTGAACGCACTACGCGGCAAACGTCGCGATACCATCCACATCATCTGGATGCTTGGCGGTCCACCACTGTACGTTTCAAGAGGAGTTTTCTTCCGCGTACAACCTCTCTGTGGAATAGTTTACCACCAGCGATTTTTCCGGACCGATACGACCTGGGGACCTTCAAGAAAAGAGCTTACTCCTTTCTAAAGGGCCGGCAACGCACCTGCAATTCCCCTGGTGTTGCGGTTGATCATGGGCGGCGGTAGTTACTTAACATTAGGTGAGCCGCATGCTCGTTTGCCCCCTCCTCTATAAAAAAAAAGTAACGAAGCGGCACTAATATTAATAAGATATTGTTACGAGCTTAAGGTTCGTGACAATAAAAACTGCCGATTGAATTACCAAAATTGACACTTTAATTACCGAACAATCGATCCACATGGACGATCTTAGGAGTACCTCTTGCACCTTTCTGTATCCGGTAGGTTACGTCATTGATCCCTGTCACAATCCAGTAGGGCCGTCCCATTTAGCTTGAAGCTTAGGAGATTTCCCTTTGCTGCGGACTGGATTGTGCAACCACACTAGTGAACCTTCGTCGAACCCTTTGTTGTTCATTTTGCGGTCATACCGGGTTTTCATCTTTTCAGACATGCTGACCCGATTGTCTGACGTGCTCATCATTCGTTTTGTTGTTGGTCCGTTAACCTCGCCCTTGATGATTAGGCTATTCCCATGATGGATTTGTGAAATCGAAATCCTTGGGACTCTTTTTACATCAGCCAGCACCCGCCCCGCAGTCCTAGCTTTTACTCGTTTCCCTGCTGCAGCTGTGCGGTGCTGTTAGCCGCACTACGCTCTCGAGATCGATCATCTTCAGGGCAGCTGGATCAAAGATGACCCCTTTCCCCACAGCCATAGCACCTAGAGCGTAGTTGAGAGAGAGTTGCGGTCGCGACTGTAGCTGCTGCAACCTCCCTGACGCGATGGGAACGATGATCCTGCCGCACGGCTTTCACCTCCAGTGCACAGGCCAAGGCGTCCTTAAGCGTCTCGTGATGCCCGAGCTTCACAGCAGCTCTGACTTTAAGGTCGGGAATGCCGTCGATGAATATCTGCACTAGGTTCCCTCCAATGAGCGTAGGTACAGACCGGTACGCTTTTCGAACCAGCTTCTCCATCTCAAGGGCCCACTGCTGCAGGTTTTCGTTGATGCGCTGCAAGCGATCTTTAAGCTGCGCACGAAAGACGTGTTCCAGGTGAGCGTCGCCAAATCTCCCCTCCAATGCTTCAAAGAGCTGCTCGTAATTCTCTTCCTTACCGAGACCTTCCAGAGTAGTTAAGGCCTAGTCACGCAGTCCTAGTATGAGAGCAGTCATAGCCTGACTTTTATTCCAGCCGTTCGCCTTCATAAACTGGATTTTGTAGGCCAACCAGGAAGAAGTCCCGTCGTGCGGCGGTACTTTGAATCCACGTAGCGAAGGTGTAGTAGCTACTACGGGAGCTGTAGTTCCATCCCCAAATCTGAGTTCATCCAGTGACTTCTTCATGTCAGCTATCACGTTGTCAACCCGATTGTTCACTTGTTCGATTAGGGTTTCAGCTTCCAACAGGTGGTTGTCATGTTGAGTAACCCTATCCTTCACCTCCCTTATCTCTTTCCCTAAGGTAGCATGAAAGCCCTTCATGAGGAGCATCTGTTCTTCCTTATCGTGTTTGAGTTGCCCGTTCCCGTTCGGTCCGGGCCCGTTCCTGCAGCATCATCATCATAGCACCAGTCAGGTGCTGCAGATGTAGGAGCTGCTGACGGGCCGGCCTCCGTGGCCAGCGGCTGGCCCTCCGACGTCTGCAGCTTTGCATCACCAAATCGTCTCTGGTCCATCTCCTGCTGGTGTAGACTTCGGGTATGGACACTCTATGGGCATGATTTTATCCCCCTTCTGACACCAATTATTACGAGCTTAAGGTTTGTGACATTAAAAACTGCCGAATAAATTACCATAATTGACACTTTAATTATTGATACACCAATTAAAACTTAAAACACACTAAAAATTAATCACACTTAACACTTAGTTCGCAATTATATCGCTTCGAAATATTCACTTGTATCGCCAATTCAATACTGACTCGGTCGCGGTCCTAAACGCCTTTATATAGGACATTTTCTACTGAAACATCCAGAATGCTCGAGCACATACCGGTCCCGACCGACTAGGTGTAGAAAGTTCTCTCCCAGTTCCGCCATTCGATACTAGATGGCGCTAGTGGGAAAGTTCCAGCATGAAACTTTCTAGAAAGCTGTCCTCGCTCTGCTACCCAACACTAGATGGCGCTAGTGGCATTAATTTTGGTTTGCAACAATATTATTGCTATTTCTGTGGACACTACATACGAAAAATTAAAAATGACACACGTACGTGATGAGGTTACGTTCAACATTGTCAGCCTTCGGCTGGTCGGGCAGACATAGGTAGGACCTAGCGATATAATGGTTACAGGGAAGGCTGCGGAAAGACACGCGACAAGGTACCAACATTTTGTAACCGAGCGACCCTTACGAATGTATGCATGCGTAGTAAAATAGTAGCCTTTAGATAAATTATGAATAAAAATCAGTTAATGTGTTACCACGTATTCTGAATTTAAAAAATCAATGTTTGATATCTAATGTGTATAATAAAATTTGTATAGACACTGGTGGAGAGTTTTTTGAAAAGATTTAGTAAAAATTTCATGGTTAATGCTTTTAACGTCAGCCATAATACTTTTTAAAAATGCAAAACTTTCGAGTAATCCGCGTATACCAATAGTAAATTAAAAAGCGTAATAAGGTAAACTAGTACAAGAGGCTGCAACGTTCTTCTTAGTTTTTTTTAAGCTAATACAAACCTCGTCAACTTTATCCAGGAATGGGTCTGAAGATTCAATGTCATGGTCTATTCGAAGAATTTCAGCATCTCCTGTATCCTCCTTCGTAGTATTTTCGGGAAGAGTTGTGCGATCTATGAGATCTAATGCTTCTTCAATAGATATACCTTCCGCTGGTTCGAATTGGACCAATGGAAGAACTTCTATACAAAACAAAGGTAATGATTATTTTATTTTCATTTGATGTGACTTATTTTAAAATCGGATTTTTATACTACAACTACAATAAAGATATACGAGGACATAATTGGTTAAAACATATGTTATAATTCAAAGGAAACAGTAAATGTCAGTAAATGATCGTCTAATCCATTAATATAATTAATAAGATTAAAATTCTTATTCAGAATAGAGCCGTTGATGATCAATTAAATTTTTAAGGTAATGTTGAACACTGATTTACCATGTGCTCGGTAGTAAAACATATTTTGTGTTATTACATAAAATGTTTTATAATTAGTCTAAAGTTTAAAGTAGTTTGTTTTATAAAGAAGTCACGTGGAACATTTGCGAACTAAAATATAAAGTACAGAATTTACAGCAAATGTTAGTAAAATTTTGCGAAAAATGTGGCGCCACGGCAAGTAACTTCTTTCGAGACAAAGACTCTTCTTAAAACACGAGACTATCAAATTTTACTGGTGGTAGTAGTTGTTTGAGTATGTCACCCTCTTATCTATTTCTGTTGTCAAAAAGCAGCGCTTACATGCAGTGAAGTGGACGCAATACTTGCAGTATAGAGGCAGTACACGGTGGAGGCATGTACTAGCACAACTTAGTCCTCAGAAGTGACGCATCTATAGCTTTCCTTAATTGAAGTTGTCTGCATATGTCCAGGGACTGGAGTTACCACTCAGGCCGTCAGGCCAAGGAAACCGAAAACTGATGAAAAGAAACTATGGTGGGCTTGTACTGGCACCAAAGTAAGTCTGGCTCAACAAGCAGAGTGAACTCGCTAGGTAATCCTAATGACACATGGCGCCTTCCCCATTTTTGCAGATATATGCAAATTAGTCTGTATTCGCTTCGTAACTATTCATAGGTATTTATAGGTGTCTGACTGCCTCGTTGGTCTAGTGGTCCTAAATGCGATTGCAGATCATGAGATCCTGAGTTTAAATCCCGGGTCGGGCCAACCTCAGTCATTGGGGTTTTCTATTAAGAAATTCTCAGTAGCAGCCTGGAGTCAGAAAGCTAGGGGTCGCAATACTCTGTACTGACCGTGAGTAGCGAGCGAGTGCGTGAGTTCGTGGTGACAATGCGGGCAGTTCGTTGCGCACAACGGTGGAGCGTGTCGACGACAACGCCAGCATAACGGAGATACTTCTTCATCTTGATTTTCGTTACCGGTGGCACTGGCGCGACTCTTCAATATCAAGAGTTCAACGCTTTCCTGATGAACATTAATAACCACATAGCGCATAGCAACAGTTTGGATTATAGAATTCCTTATACCACGGCCTGGAATCCGTGGGCTACTAAGTACGTAAATCGATATAATATAGGTTGTAATTTTTTTTGACCACTCTATGTATTTGAAACACCAAACATTTCTTAATTATTATTAATTATAAAATGATCTAATTAAAAACATTACACTGCGTCACCATCGCCAATGCACTTTTTTACCTTATTATTCTAGTGCTAGGTAAAGTAGTAAACTGTATGTAAAATCAAATTTTGTCTTTTACTATTTTATCATATTGTCATATCATTATGATAAAAAATAATATTGTAATTTTGTAATTTTAATTATTCCATTGCACGTTGACGTAATATTTGCATACCGATAAACCGGTAAAACATGCATGTACACACTATTTTATGAGACCTAAAAATGTACCATGTTTTATGCAAATAAATATTTATTATTATTACTTTTATTTACTACTAGTTACCGGCCCCGGCTTCGCCTAGTTGGCATCTAATTATGTGTTGTCATTTATATTTTTAAAACTAATTATCAATGACCATTTGTTTTATATATGTTTCCATTTTACAAAAACTAAACTCCGAGTTTTTAGAATTAAATATAGCTAACATCTCTGTCTGTCATCATCAGTTCGTGAAGAGGCAGACAAACAAACAAAAAAGACAGACTAAAATTGTACAAAAGGTTATTCATGCCCTAATGGTATACAAATAAGTTCGATTAGCTCGAGGAACTCCATGAAAGGCATTTATTTTTATATTATATAAATACACTTCAATTTAATTTGTATGTGTACGTGTATAGACAGCTATAGATTATTATCATCGTTTATCAAATCACAAGTCGCTTCTAGAAATAAATGTTATCAATTTACAAATAATATTTCAATTCATAATTAAAACATGCTTATCACTATTAACAAGCTTATCACTATTTTTGAAGACTTTACGAATTAATCAGGAGTATGTACGTACCTGAAACTTCGATGGTATTTGGAGATTAAGAATTTTGTCTAACATCTGCTGAGCTAATGAATTTGCGTTTAAAGTCTTCGCCTGTTTGGCTATGCACAAATATAAACAACTTTCGTAATCGTTTAGGAAAATATTTTGTAACAAAACTACAGTATTTTGAAGAGGACAGTAAGTGCAAATTCAGAAAAATAGAAAATAGTCATACTTTAAATACTAGAAATAAAAACAAGCTTGTAATGTCAGTTCCAACACTAAGAAATTTATCAGTTTTGTAATTTATTAATGTATGTTATGTGCAGAGATAACAAATGCAGCCAGTTTAAAGAAGTCGTAGGCGTAGGAACTCAGTGTGCTTGGACGATCGGACCTAAGTTGTAACTGATATTGTAATGTCGTTTAATTAATAAATTTATATTTTTTATTTATAAAAAGTTATTTATCGTTAAGTAATTCGTGATATTGCTTTTAAAACAAATTCCTAGAAAATTTTAAGTGGTGGTTAATCAAGAAATTAAAAAAATAACTCCTGTACAACATCATAGTAAAGTTTTATGCTTATCCCGCTGGGTCTTACTGGGCATTTCCCATAGTCATATCCTTTGACACCGACGAAATGATAATCATGTGACAATGGACCAATGGATACTCTGACGCCGCTAAATATTACTTAATTATAGTTAATTACTGCTTATTTTTAAAGTATTTTAAGCAGACAAAATAAACAAAGAAAATTATTATTAAATATTATTGTAACTTTGTCTATAAATAAATATTAAATATATCCTAAATGTTACGATAGAGGACTAAATATTATTTAATATATGGCAGTATGAATACACACATAGCTTTATTAAGGCCGAATACGACGCGATTGACCTTGCTCGTTTTGCAGCAAACCACGCGCCGTCTATCGAACATCACGTGTGTTACCCGTACGCTTTGTTTATATAGACATGTATAATATAATCAAAGCCGTACGGGTTTTGATTATATTTGACTGAGCTAGCTCAGAATACAGAGTAATGAACAACACAGAGAGCATTGCTTACTTCTTAATTAAATCTTTCTTATTTATAATATTAGTTCCTATAGATTATAAATTCTGTACTTCTCGTACTTCTGTACATCTGTACTACTCGTTATAAAATATTGTTCGAAAAGTTATTGAATTGCATCGTACGTAAAGAACCTCATATAACTGAAAATGTTTGTTCTTGTGAGTTTTACAAGATGCCGTAATGCAAATTGCATAAATAATAAAGGAAAAAAAAAACTAAAAAGTCGGTGATTACCCCATAGTGGGGATAGGTACTGTGTATGTAAATTCTCACAAGACTACTACGACTGGTCAATCACTTCACATCCGAAGTATTTCGGTTTTTCTTAATTATGTATTTACCCCATGCTTTCGGACAATACATTGACTATGGCATTATTTGCGGTCTCTGTGCTCGCACTACTCTGTACATTCTTTTCCGACTCGGTCGTGATATTTACATTTTAGTGTTTCTCACTTGCCTAGAAAAGTATAAATGATCAGTTTGGCTAATGTAAATGAGTAAAAATGCAGCCTATTAGGCAGCCTCAAACAAAAAATTACCTTACAAAAAATATAAGTAACCCCAAAATACAACATTCGAGCAGCATTCATGCGATAAACTCTCTTTGTTTTACCACTTAGGTAACATTTATTTCTTTTCCTACCCATATTCACATTTATAGTCAATCAAACGCGTATAAAAAACTAAATTAACGATTTTTCCTACAGAACGACTGTTGTCACCTTACGTCACACGTCGAAGCGTCTGGTAATTTATTACGGCAAACTTTTATCTGGCAATATACGATATTATTTTTAGATGTTTTTAATTAAAACGAATTATGTTAATAAATAATATTTTGTATCGAAAATAAAGACGACAGTCACCTTCGAAATCACAATACAAACATTTTTACGTAAAAGAATTTTTCCTAAATTAAAATTCATAGAGTTTTGGAAGAACAATCATTTTTAAATATCATTGCTTAACATTTTTTTATTTGTTGGTATATTCATTTATTTTAAATTTTTAAAACAGCGGGCACCTTGAGAAGGAGCCGAATAAACCTACAAAAATGTTTTAACGGTTAGAATTACTTCAGGTTAAAGTTGTAGTGAAGAGAAATACATTAAATTTCGCCAGTTCTCTTCGTATTCGGCCTTAAGTGTTTACTTATAGTGCAAGGCATCATCAGTATAATATCAGTTAACTTTGGTTATTACTACATACTGTCATTGAAAAGCGCATGACGTTTTATCGCTTATAACACGAAAATCGATGCATGCGATGCAAATCCATGGGGTTGGGTTCGTCAAAAAACCGACAATAGGCAGAGCACAGACGAGCACGAACCAAACGCTCGAAGCGCGCTCGTTCGAGGCTTGTAAGTCGGTCCACACTACACGAGTTTGTGATCAGCTGATATTCCGTTTGAGCTCGGCTAGTCTAGCGTAAACCCACCTTTAGGGTTCAGTTGCGATCACTATAAAATCTGTAAAATGCTGGGTTTTTTATAGTTTTGGGTGACAAACGAGCACACAGTCCATTTGATGGTAAGTGGATGCTGTGGCCCATAGACAACCGCATTTATCCTCAATTGTGAATCAAAATGCAAATGCGTTGTCACCCCTGAGGACTAAGATAGAATGCGTCGATTCCAGTAATGAGGGTATCTGGTTTTCTGCACTCACCATACGAAACACAGCAGCATTACGCTGCTACTTTACGCTGTATTCTGTGAGAGCGTGGTTCTGCCCCGGTCGAGCCAACCCATTCATGCTACAACTATAATATAGTTGCAGCGTGGCTGTACCACGTAAAATAGGTGTTGTTAAAGTTATATTTCATAATTTTATTTGTTTTATATAATCACATAAAACGTATCTTATGCGGCTTTTAACAGATACCGGAAAATCTAAGTACTTCCATACCACCAACCATAGCAGGTCGATAGTGAGAATCACTTTCTAAGACTCGATAATTTTATACAAGAAATTACTACCTACATTTATTTACGACACAAACATTATTGTATGGCACAGTATGAGTTTAATTTTTCATTTATTACATATAAGTAAATGACCAATTAATGTCGGATTAGAGGGCAGAACCTTAAGCGGTTTTTGGAAACCCTCGGTGATAAAAAGGATACAACATAGAGATGCCGGGCGGAGGTTCGGCCTGCAGCCTTGCGAGCGCGTACCTCGCGGCATTGAGCAGTGCGTCGGGCTGGCTGAGGGAAAATGGCTCGTGCACGCAACGATGCGCCGCTTCGTATGCGTGGTACACGAGCGACAAGCGCGCGTTTTCACAGTACCGACGCAGCGCCGACTCGCGATCCCTAAGCAAGTATTGAAGTTTGAATAATGACCAGACAAAATACACACAGGTAATGAAGGAAACGAAATATTCATCTGTTAGTGTAACTCGTTTATCACAAAACTAATAGTCAACATCAATTATTATCATTATTACCATAGAAAACTATAATACACAATAAAATGGATTTGTACGAGGATAGGCGTCGCCGGGAACACACATACAAGAAATTAAGACGTATTATCACTACTACAAACCCGACTCGTTGTGTTGACAGATAGATTTTAATACATATTTATTTGTAAATAGCATGCAATTTGGCATTTTCTAAATAATTTGCATGCGAAATATGGAAACGATTGTAATGTCAAAACACATCTCGTGTTGACATTTGACGTGTTAGTGACATTTTAGTGGCTACACGGGCTCCGCCCACTCCCCCGTTCTATTATGTATGTAATTATAGTATTCTATGATTATTACTATCACTACAGCACGTTTCAAGTTTACAACTGAACATGGGCTCTCCAACAGATTGTCATTAAGTCCGGTCTCGAGTCATCTATATTGTTCAATACAATAAGGGTACACCTGATAGTAAGTGAACGCTGTGGTTCATAGACATGTATATTTATGCTCGATTAAGAATCAAAATGCAAATGCTTTGTCACTCCTGACAACTAATATGGGACGCCTCGTTTTCAGTAGAATATAGGTTCTCGAAGGTTTCGAAATACAGCAAAATAAACTATTCCGTTCGAGCTGACCCATTTATGCTACAACCACAATATAGCAACTCTGGCTGATTTTGGACACAGCGACACCTCCCAACTAAACTAAGCCACAAGTGTGCATGCTAACACAGAGATTCATTCGTCTGTCATATCATCATCACATTATTATGTTATCATTCACTGCACAATCACGGTAAATATGTGTCATAAGTTTTAATTCGTGGCACAGCCACACTACGACTTTATTAAGGCTGAAGCATGAATGGGTTGGCTCAAACAGGAAAGGACATCATCATCATTACAGACCACCAAAAGTCCATTGGTGAACATAAGCCTCCCCCAAAGATTGTTTGTTTAATTTCTTTTTTGTTTTAGAGTTTATATGTTATTTAGTTTTTTTTTTCTTCTCTTATAATGATGTATATGCCTGTAAAGACATATCCTTTATCTAAAAATGTAGTATTTTGATTGTAACAATGATTACTGATATTGTCGATGGTGTATCTATTTAAATAAATAATAAATAAATAAAGATTCCCTTAGTTAGTTATTGCCAAGTTGGGTTATTAAAAGCTGCCTGCTAAGCTTTGCAGACAGCTTAATAACCGATGTTTTTTGAACCAGCAAATACCAGCGTTAAATAGTAACACAATACTGCTATGTTTCAAGTAGTGAGTGTTGAAGGTGAAACAAAGCATTTTAATTTTACATAACTCCTCTAGGATCATTACGCACTTGCATTTGATTCAAAACCGAGATAAAGTTGGTAAAAAATACTTCGCTTACACGAGTACCACTAGTGTAGTAAGGACACAGCACCGACAATACTATAGTATTATAACTTGGTGGTGATAGGGATAGTAGACGTAATTGAGGGAGGGCGGGGTGTACCCTTCAGACTAGGTAAGACACATCATTTCATTTCATTAAGCGGATATATAAGCGGAGTAATTTTTACCAACTTTAATATACTTAACAGATGTCTGCAAAGTAACACCTGATTCTGTTTATAATCAAAATCGAGCTTATAGGCCATAACATCCTCTTACCACACTAAGAGAATTGTGCGCTCATTTGTTTCCCTAATTGCTATTATCAGTAAAATCTGTTCTAAGGTTACATGCATCATCATAAATACGGAATAAACAGCGATGGAATAACTTGAATCAGCAATTCGTGTTATTCCATAAAAAGTCGCATAAACCTAGTATAATGACCTTGTGTGTACTACACAAAGTCATTATACTAAGACAGTAAAACTTTGTTCAACATTTCCGTTTAACAAAATTCGTAAACAAAAACGTAAGCAAAAATTGTTTACGTTTGCCGATTTCCCACGTGCTCGGTAAACGAAAACATCGGGAAACCTGAATGACTAAGAAATTAAAATTATTACGTAGACATCTGATGCCCGCCGACGCGCACTGAAGCAACACATACAATTATGTTTAAAGTAACATTATTCTTACAAGGTAAAATTGGTTATTTTGCAAAAAAAGTTCTGATAATTATATTTTTGTATATATAATTGAGGGTCAACCGAGCATGGGGCTCACCTGATGGTAAGAATCGACCGCCCACGAACAACTATAACACCAGGGGAATTACAGATGAGTAGCCTGCTTTTTAAAAAGGAGAAAGCTCGTTTCTTGAAGGTCCTAAGTATCCGGAAAAATCGGTGGTGGTAAACGATTCCACAAAGTGGTCGTGCGAGGAAGAAAACTCCTAGTAAATCGCACTGTAGTGGACCGCCAAGCATTCAGATGTGGATGGCAACGTAAATTTTGTCGCATAATAATAATAAATTAAGTAGCATGAAGAATGAGATGAAAACAAGAAGAACACTAACTTGCCACTAGCCGCAGCAGCCGTATCGAGGCACTGTGCGGCGAGCAAATGGTGCAAATAGCCCGCGTCCGCGAACCTCTCCTCCGCTACCGCGTTTCCGACCAACACGCTAAACACGCGAATAGCTGTAGCCGTCTCGCCCGCCATGTGATATGCTGCAATGTTACATCATACACTAGGCAGCAGCCTAAGAAGAACATACAGTCAGTGATCGCGTTTGATGCTATCGATTGATGATAGCGATGACTGCCTCGTTGCTCTAGTGGTTGTAGTAGTACGACTGCTGATCATGAGGTCCTGGGTTCGATTCCCGGGTCGGACCAAAAATAAAACTAATTATTGAGTTTTTCCGTCAAAAAATTCTCAATAGTTGCCCGGAGTCAGGAAGATGACGGTGTCCACCCCTGAAGCTTAAAGCCGTTGGTCCTGCGTCTGATCTTTCTCCGGTCCTGTCGGTTTACCGTCCCATCGGATTATGAGAGTGAAGGAATAGAGAGTGCACCTGTACTTGCGCATACACTTGGACACTATAATCCTGTATAATCCTGCGCCGATAGCTAGCCTACGCTGAGGCAGGCCGCCGTGGCCGAAATTCGGTCTGGAGGACATTGATGCTATCGGAAAAGCCAACATAAACAATAAATAGCTAGGATTGAACAGAACAAGCTAGTAGTACCAGTTACTCGACTCCACCGAGTCAGTAATTCATTCTTGAGGCGATGTATACGCTTTTACAACAAAATCCCAGAAAATATACAAAATTTGTCATACGCAAAGTTCAAAATTTTTATTAAAATAAGATTGTATAAAAAGAGTTATAGAAAATATACAAAAGAGTTATTATAATATTAAGGCATTTATGGATTATAATAACCCCTGGGAAGGGTGATCGCTACCAAGCTATTTCTAATTTGTCTTGTGTTGTTAATTGTAAACATAATTGTAAGCTATTATTTGAAAAAAAAAATAGTCCCGTTGGGTTTCTTGATGGTTCTTCCCAGGACAGAGGTGTTTTTTTGCGAACCAGTGGTAAATGAAAAAATTGACTTTCAATAAGTAATGTTTATAATCTACATTGAATAAAAAGTTTCTATTTCTGTTTCTGAACAGGAAGTAATAAAAAAACTGAAAACAGATTTTAATTTATTTCACGTTTAAACAAATTAAATAAGTTAATCAGACAATTAGTGTTCAAAAATAATAAAAATTGGTTCCTTATCTTTAAATAAGGGCGATCCATATTTACCGCACCTGTAGTGTGAATCATTTTAATTTATTTGATTGACAACCCTAGTGGACAGCTCCCGAGCGCTGCTAGTTGCAAGGGAGCTGTCCGCTCGCTCTGCCCGTGTCTCAGCCCGCACCGTACTACATACGCTACAGATATATTATGATGGTATCTCGAATGGGTAGCAGGACTACCATCTTACAGAGTACCCGCATAAAATAGTAGCTTAGTGTTACTGTCTCGTATAGTGGGTGTGGAGAACCGGAGAACCTCATATGATACCGTTATTACTGCGATATACAGAATGAAAAACTTCTTTATTCTACACTTTTCTAGCTCTTTGGACCCTATCCCCTTCGATAAATCTTGAAAAAAATTATATTGGGTAGGTATAAAAGACAAGATAACCTGAAGTTCGATTTTACCCCAAATTATCCAAAAACCTGTCAACTTGAAGAAACGAATAAAGTCCTATCTATGTTAGTAGATTTGCCCTAAAATAGTACAAAATATCTAAAAGTGGAAAAACTCTACGGACGCACGGGACGCATTGGTGCTCGCGTTGGTGCTCCATAAACATTTTCACACCAAGGAGCTGGTGCCTTTTTGTTTTTTTAACGACCCGGTCCATACGCAGTAGTATAATAAGTCTATGCCTAAGACATTTTTCTTCTACTTATTATGACATAAATAAAATTTAACAAAAAATATTTCAAGCATTTAGTGCTCATACAACGCCAAGACATATATCATCATCATCATCATTACAGCCTATCAAAGTCCAGTGCTGAAAATAGGCGTCCTCTACATTATTTCAGAGTGATGATAATATTTGCTGTTGGTCGTTTAGCAGGCGGTTTAGCAAACGCAGTTTTGCACACCTCGAACGCGAAGCGTGAGAGGTTGGGCTTTACAGTCGACTAAGCCACGCTACCCGCTCTCAATAAATTAGTTTTTTTTTACTACTTTGATTCGAACACACGAACTTTTAAATTCGCGGTCCGCGTCCTACCATTAAGCTAGTGTCGCTTCGTACTTAAACCTAAACTTTCTTTATATTTTTCAAACATCTTTGCGTTGATATCATTTTTATGGTTGATCATTTTCGTATTCAATTCAAAATATTATTGTTGAGTTGTTATTAGGATGTTACTGCCCAGGTACTGTTTCAGTCGCCTCTTTCTTAGGACACTTACGGGATGTAGATTCTCTTAGGACGCCACTACAAGGCGTACGCAATGTGCGGCACAATGTGTAACTACTCGTAAGTCATGAAGACAACAATTTAATTTCCCTTTCTTTTTTTTCACAAATGTTGATACTGCCTTTGCCTCAGGACTCAGTGACTTGATCTCATCATCTAAGCAGCACATCCCACAATTGTAAATGTCATTCTCTCAGCGTGGCATTTACAATACGTCAAGCCTGTCAAATTTGCACTAGCAGAACCAGAAATCTCTCTTATACAACATTCCCATCACCGATCAGGATGTTTAACATCACGTAATATATGAAATGAATATATAACGCTATACCGGACGCCATGAGATCTTTCAGGCATTTTTAAATCGTCTCTTACCATACCGACGAAACAGGATGGGGTTTTGGTCTCTTATATTGCTACCACGGCTAGATTCCAATCGCATTCTTAAATTATTAGTAGTACAGAATAATAACAGTGAGAAAAAAAGTTATATTAAAATGGTACTCAAGCAATACCATAATTAAGAACCTTTCTGCGCCTCGATGAATTTGTTTTCATGCGCCATACGATGGGCGTAAGGTAGATACACTTCTCGTTTGCATTCGGAATGTTCGCGAGCGAGTGCGAATGCGTGCGACCATTCGCCTGCCGACACAGCCAATTGTGCGACTTTCCTGCAACAATAGTTACGAAGTTGAAAGTTAAAGCAGAGAATAAGTAATAGTACTACGTAGACGTTGTACTCCTTTGATGTTGATTGCTTGCCGACGTTCAATAGTCTACATAATTATTATATATATTTATGTATTCTTATTTATATATTCAATTACATAAATCGCGCACGCAAGCTAAATAAAAATTTATCGTTGCGCGCGGGTGTCCGTATTACTTTGCATCTTTTCCCCTTCCTACGTCACGGCAGGCTTTCAGTGGTTATTGAGGGCTTCACAAGGCTTATACACTAAATCAGAACGGTAACAGAGGGAGCCGGTCATTGGACTGTTATCTCGTTTATCATTTTTATCTTCATTAATATTATAAAATGTGAAAGTAGGTACGTTCGTTTTTTCAAATGTAATTTGATAAAACTGTTGCGCGCCACAATTAATGCCTGGTTCATGGCGACACTAGTTACCACTAGCGCTTTCTAGTATCGAGTAGGAGAACTAGGAGAGTCAAGATCCTTCTAGAAATTTTCATGGAAGAACTTTCTAAAACTAGTCAGTCGGTAATTGACTCAACTTCCTCGGGACGAAATGGGGTAGTGGGTTTTCTTTTGCCGCCATCGCACGCCACTAACAATAATTATTAGTGTAATTTACCCCCAGCAAAACGAGTAAGCAAGAGCTAGTTTATAAAGTTGGTAGACGCTGCACGCTACAGCAATATTATGGTTGTAGTATAAATGGGGCGTTCTCAAATACCAATTTCGTATGGTGTGTGTGTAAAGAACCGAAGACCTTTCATATTGGAAACTCTACTGTTTGATTGTTAATCAAGGATAGAAGTATGGGCCACAGCATTCACTTTCAATCAGGTACACTGTATGCTCGTTTCTCACCCTTATTTAAAAAAAATGTGCTGTCGGTCAGCAATGAAGTTCCTTACTGTCAGTGCGATTAAAGAATGGGATTGAAAATGACGTCGCCTCAATTCATCTCTCGCTCACACACCGTCACTATGTTCTATATTTGCTACTATTCGATATTCCTATTTTGACAACAAAGTTATTGAATAGTTCTCCAACCGTCGCCGATTCATTCCTCAAACAAAATGTTAATACTTACCTGTTTAAAAGAATTTAAATTTGAAAAAGTATTACCACAAGATACCGTAAAATATTTCAAAACCCTTGATGTTAAGAAAACCACGGATTTATTTTTACTTTATTACCAGGGATTTCCGTTACAGTTATTGCGTCCATAATAGATTTAACTGCACCTCATCTTGCTACTATTGTTAATACTAGTATCGAATCTGTAGGTTTCCTGATTTAATGAAACATAGCAAATTAAAGTAATACCTTTATTTAAATCTGGTAGTTCATTAGGCCCCGCTAATTTTAGACCTATTTCTGTACTACCAACTCTCAGTAAAATTTTTGAAAAGATAACTTTAGATCAATTGTTAATATTTTTTAATAAAAATAAATTACTCCATAAAAATCAATTTCGTTTCACAAGGGGTCGCTCAACGACAGACGCAGATGTTGAACTTATGAAATATATTTTTAATGCTTGGGAGAGTTCACTAGATGCCTTAGGTATTTCTTGTGATCTTTCCAAGACTTTCGATTGTGTTCGTTATGAGATATTAATCAGGAAACTATAACGTTATTGTGTCAAAAGTATTGCGTTTATACTTGTTATTTTAGACGTGTTGTTTAACAATGGTAGAGCCACGCGGCAGCTTTTGTTGTCACACGGATGGGCCGGTTCAAACCGGAGAGGTACCACGACACATAATACCAGCATAAAGTAGAGATTGACCTCTGCGTTTCGCTTGGCGAGTGCAGATGGCTGGAGGCCTAATTTCCCTCCCCCCTTAAGCCCTTAAGTGATGAACTACCCCAGGAGGGTGAACCAGCACCCCTGGTGACGGAGAATCCCTCGCTGGGCATCCACGACTAAGTTATCTTACTCTTCCTGAGCTTGGGTGCTTAGGCTGCCTCGCGTATTCTGGGGGGGGGGGGCAATTCCGCTCGCGACAAAAACTGCTCAGGGCAAGCAGAGCAACAACACCAAGGCGACCCCTGCCACGCTATCCGTGAATTTTCGCAACATCAGGGGACTTCATTCCAACTTTAACTCTGTCCGCAGAGATCGTGATCCTTGGCGATTTTCTCGAGGCTCGGTTCTCGTTTAACCGATCATGCGGGGAGATCTGTTTATGACTTTGCTTTGGCATATGGTCTGACAGAACTGGTTACTGCGCCTACGCGGATTCTAGATGTGGAAGTTCATACACCTTCCCTGTTGGTCCTTCTGCTGACCTCTCATCCGAACAGATATCGGGTTTCCGACGACGTTCTTTTAGGCTCCTCAGACCATGGTTTTGTTCAGAGTGGGGTGCCAGTCACATTAACGTCGCAGTTGCATTCTGCAGGCTGCCGCCGTGTTTGGCACTATAGGTCGGCCGATTGAGATGGGATGGTGTCTTTTTTGCATGCTACCAATGGGGGCGGGTTTGCTTCTTGCCGGACGATCCTAGTGTTGTTGCTGATTCTGTCGCTGATGTGGTACTTCAGAGTATGGAACTATTTATTCTACCCTCTATGGTGCCGGATGATCGGTGACACATCCCAGCCATGGTTTGGTCGCTCCTGTAAAATAGCATCACGCTATAAGCAGGAGTGCTACCGGGCCTGGGCTGACGCATTAACGTCTCGGGACGTAAACACTAGCACTCTTAAAAAGAAGTATAATTCCGCCCCCAGGTCCTTCAAAAGAGTCATTGCCAAGGCAAGGTCTAAGCACATCGGCAGAATCGGCGAAAGGCTAGTTCGCCTTCCTTCGGCAACCTGTGCATTCTGGTCTTTCGCCAAGGCTGTCCAAGAGAGCTTCTGTCAGTCATCTCTTCCATCTCTGCACAGAGAGCACGACTCGCTGACCCATGCTGAAAAGGAAAAAGGCGATCTGTTAGGATCTCTCTTTACGTCCAACTCGAATCCCGATGACGGGGCGAACATACCGCCGACCATCTCGCGGTGTTAGAGCTCCATGCTGGATGTGCGGTTTACACAGCGCTTGATTCGCAAAGCACTCTTCTCCCTAGACGTCAGTAAGTCGAGTGGGCTGATGGATTCCCTCCCATTGTGCTGAAGATGTGTGCTCCGGAGTTGACACCGGTTTTATCGCGTCTTTTCCAGTACTAGGAGTAAGTAGGCTCCCAAGGCGTAGTCCCGAATTCTTGGAAGAGAGCTTCGGTCCACCCTATCCCTAAAAAAGGCGACAGCTCAGACCCATTCGACTACAGGCCTATCGCCATCACCTTCTTGTTCTCCAAAATAATATAGTCTATTGTAAACTGCCAGATCATGAGGTACCATGAGGATCACCAGCTGATCAGTGACTGCCAATATGTTTTCGTCGTGGTCGATGAGCTGGTGATCTTCTGGTCTACCTGACTCATAGGTGGGCGGAGGCAGTAGAGTCCAAGAGGGAAAGGGGGAAGCATTATCCGTCAGTTTGAAGATAGCAAAGGCATTATAAGCTTGGCGTGCTCAGCAGAGCGAGACAGTATTTCATGCCGGCACATCGCTTGCAACTTTACAAAGCGCAAGTTCGGCCTCACATGGTATACTGTTCTCATCTCTGGGCCGGGGCACCCCAGTGCCAGCTCCTTCCACTTGACCGCATCCAGCGCAGAGCGATTCAAATAGTCGATGAGCCAGTTCTTTCTGATCGGCTCGATTCACTGGCGCTGCGTAGGGATGTTGCATCCTTTTGCGTTTTCTATCGTATCTACCATGGGGAGTGTTCCGAGGAATTGTTCGGATTAGTTCCAGCCGCTAAATTTCACGAACGGACATTTCTTCAAAATTTTCGATACCATCCTCACCATATGGATACTTAGCGGTCCACCACTGTGCTTTTTACTAGGAGTTTTCTTTTTAGTACAACTTCTCTGTGGAAATGTTTACCACCGGCGACTTTTTCGGACCGATTCAACTTAAGGACCTCCAAGAAAAGAGCTTACTCCTTTCTAAAAGGCCGGCAACGCACCTGCAATTCCCCTGGTGTTGCGGTTGTTCATGGGCGGCACTCACTCTCAGGTGAGCCGCATGCTCGTTCTATAAAAAAATATTTAAATAACAGAACTTGAAAAGTCGTTATCAATGGTAAATGTTACTGCGGATCAGTGGAATCAATGGCTCTATTCTTGGCCCATTCCTGTTCTTAGTCTATTTAATGACTTACCTCATCTTGTAGGGGACAATCACGATATAATATTTGCTGATTAATTTTCAAACTCAAACGACAGTCAGTTAATTTTGACAGTGTAAATAATACTCTATCGAAATTAGAACATTGGTTTAACGCTAATAATTTGCTCTTAAACGGCAATAAGACAAAATGTATTAAATTTAGAAGACCTAATATTAAACATTCAAATATCAATGTGCTGAAATGGGTAAGAGTTGAGTCTTGTGGAAAATATCGTTTTGCTTGATTACTATTGACGCGAATTCAATGGGTCCACCATATATGTGTAGATAACATAATTAGTTTATTTTAGTTGACCTATCAAACCTTACTATGGGGTAATGCAACTGCCATTGAAGTGATATGTATTTTGCAAAAAAGAGCCGTACGCCCGATTTATAACTTAAATTGTAGAGAAAAGTTTATAGAAATGAATATACAAAAAATATGTTAGTACTAAAACGATAATTTATAAGCATAATGAAATGGTTTTTATTTATGTAGTACTTGAGACAATCGTAAAAAAATTTTTTAAACTGAAAAACGAAAGCTAAAGTTTTAACTGTAGCAGAAACAAAACGTTTTTAAAAATATTCTGTATTGTCTATGGCAATAGATAATGACGGTTTTTTATCAAGCTTGGATGCTTGTCATTTATGCTATATCTTCATTTCATTTTACATATTAACTTTGGCATCGCAATATATTTATGAAAATGTAATATATGTAAGTCTCTCTCTCTCTCTCCCTCCCTCCCTCCCTCCCTCTCTCTCTCTCTCTCTCGCTTTCTCTCTCTTTATCTCTCTTTCTCTCTCTTTCTTTCTCTCTCTTTCTCTTTCTCTCTCTGTCTTTCTCTCTCTTTCTCTTTATCTCTCTTTCTTTCTCTCTCTCTATCTCTTTCACTCTCTTTATCTCTCTTTATCTTTCTTTCTCTTCTCTCTCTTTTCTTTCTTTCTCTTTCTCTCTCTTTCTCTCTCTTTCTCTCTTTTACTCTCTCTCTCTCTCTCTCTCTTTCTCTCTGTCCCTCTCTCTCAGGACAGGCTTTTTACCGAACCAGTGGTATATAAAAAATTACTCAATAAGTATTATGCAATAATCTATATTGAATAAAAAACATTAATTTCATTTCGTTTCATTTATGTTCACACCCGCCGGTAACGACTGCAAAAATATACTTTGCGATAAGCGTTTTTCATACGTTCTATAACTTCAGTCCAACTTGTCACTGGAATCAATGATAACAAAATGCCAAATTGCAAAAAAAATTCAGCTCGGTTTTGCGATTTTTAGTCCGAAATTGTGAAACACGATGCATTCTGACAGTTTTTATTATTCTTGTTGATTTTGTTTGTTAATATTTTCGTATAAAATATCTACATGCCATTGAGACATAAGTAACTATTTTAAAATGTTCGTTAATATGTCAGCTAATCTTTGGAAACACACATACATACATACACACATATGCAATAGAACGAAAAAAAAGAAAGAGAGGGAAAGATCGTTTGAACGCTTTTTCCTTGCGTGGCGATTTATTTCTACTGTAAGTCACGTAAGAGAACTTCGTTCCAAAAATATAAAAAGTAGGTTTACTTGTAGTCGCCGAGGCGCTGGTACACGTCCGCGGCGGCAGCCGGCTCGCCCACAGACACGAGCGCCTCCGCCACGTGCCGCAGTGACTCGCTTGACCCCTTGTCCAACTTACGCGCCAGCTCGATCAGCCTCCACAGCGGGAACAATCATTGATTTTACACATAGTTCAATTTAAATGCTTTTGCCAGCCATCAATACGAAACAGTATAGATATTTAAAAAAAAAAAAAATCCAAAATACAATTATTATTTAAATGTATCATAAATTTAAAATAATAAAAAAAAACATTAAATTATTAAAGAGAAACCAAGCATAGACCAGCAACGTAAGTATAATTTGCGGTGCTTTCATAGAGCATCGTCTCCGTAACTCACACCGGTGTGTGAGATACACACCGGTATGAATGATGCTTTGCGACGCTCTACGTAGCCGTGGTGAGCCGATTGTCTCTTTCCATGATGTGTAACATTTACTGCCGTGTACTATACAAGTAGGCCGTAGTAGCTCAGAGCCTAAGCGACAACCCCAACCAGCTTTGAAAGAAAATACATAGTAAGGAAACATGTCTGAGCAATTAAAAAAATATATTTCGAAGACGTGTGAAGTGCGCAAACACGCAATGGAGCAGCGCGGTCGGCATTTCTTTGTCCTAAAACTCTCTCAGAAATGAGCAAAGACCTGTGCCCAAACATGGAAAGTGTATAGATTGCAACTTTAGTTAATAACTAAAACAAAAGTTGTTGCGCGACTTACATATCCCGGCGGCCGTTCTCGGCCATGAGCTGTGCGGCACGGCGTACATCGCCGACCGCGAGGTACATCTCGGCGGCGGCACGCGGCTCGCTCACGTGCCGCGCCCACTCAGCACGACGCCGCGCGAGTTTCGCCAGCCCCTCGCCCTCGCCGACCAGCTCCTGACCACCACCACAAACACCATAGCTATTTATTCTGGTACACAGCTCATAATACGTGACAGACCTATGCTACACCTATATTATAGTCGTAGCACAAATGGGTCGGCTCGACCGGTACGAAACTACTCTCTCAGAATACTGGCGTAAAATAGCAGCTTAAGTTTTTGTACAGTGTGTGTAGAGGATCTGAGACCCTTTCTACTGGATACGAGGCATTTCGTCGAATAACTCACTGAGTTATTCATAAACGAGTACCACGAGTTTACAAACTCGTTTGTATTCATTCAACATAGATCTTTTAAACGTGGATTACGTGCGTCTCTTTGCTGAATAATGTAGTTTCGTTCTAGTGAAATTCTTAATTTATTCTGGACCCAGTATCTACTTATATATTTTATGTATTTTGTTACAGGCAGGGATTTGAGAAAATGATATCGGTTAATGACAGTTGACAGATCAACTGAATAATGACGAGTATGTAAACACCGATCCGAATACATACAAACAAACCTTTCATTCATAAAAGAGATCCATTAAAGAGTTTTCATGTAATTATTATTATATTCTAAATTTTATTTACTTCCTAATGCTAGAACTTGCGTTGCTTTTTGTTATTTATTGATTAACATTGTATTGTCTTGGTGGATGAGCGGGGTACCCAGTAATATAGGTTCCCAACCTAGTACAGGGGCCCTTGCGACTGGTTTAAAATGTATCATTGTAAATCAATAAATCATTTTTCATTTTTCATTTTCATTTTCATTTCATTCGCTTAAAAAACTGACACCGGTGGAGAGCAAGCGAGTACTCGGGTAAGTTGTTTACATGTTCGTACCCGTGTCTATTTGTCTGTGCTCAGCGAGTCCCTATTAAAACATTGCATAGTAAATAATCACTCAGGAAATCTAAGGCACGCCAGGCCGTACCCGCACACATCAGAAATTACTTTCTGGCGAACGTAAAATATTTTTCTACCTCAGTAGTTTTTCATATTTTGTGTATCTAGTGCAGATTATACACAAAATACACAAGAAATTCCGCGTGCAAATTATAGCGCGTGACAACAAGTGAACGTACGTATGTTTGGCAACGCTTTTGTAATTTTGTTTCGTCAATTCAAGGTCAGGAATACGTTAGTACCGTAGACTTCTCTGTCTACGGTTAGTACTCTTATCAGTCTATTGTCAGGAAGGACGGCAACGTCGCTTTACCTACGACTTTTGGTATTTATGTTGTCACACAATAATAAGTAATCAAATTGTTTACAAAAAAACATAGGTGTCTAAGGTCATTAGTTTTATGTTATTTTATACTGTTTTTTTAACGGTTGGAAAGGAAATTAACCAACTATTGAACTTAAGATATTGATTTATCAGAATTATTTAAGATCACTTGGATGCCATCTAGCGTGCCAATGTTTAAACGTCGCCTTTCGTTTGCTTGTCCAGTCACGCACACTACTAAAGAAGTGTCAAATTTTTCCGGGATTTCACTATTGTTTTGCTCAGTATATAATGTAAGTTATGGCCTATAAAGGTCAGACGCGTACACATTTCATTGTAAAGAAGTGATAAAATGATTAGTTTTAAAGAAAGAGTGTCTGTGTTTAGTGTATATTTTGGTTAAAAAATGTATGGGCGGACGGTCGACGCATCCACCTTAAACAAATCACTGGTTTTTAAACAAAACAACAACAAACAAAAAAGTGTACATATTCTTGTTTGTTCTAATACCACAAACCAAAAAAATAACACTAACAATAATTATTCTACACGTCATCACTCCAATCATTAGAATAAGAAACTGCAGATGCAGAAATCGATTTGAATAAACGAAAATTTATTCTATGTTTATACTATTCTTTATTCTTTATTCTAGGGCTGTGATTGGCGTTGACACTTTTTTTATAATGGACTCGGACAATTGTAGTTTTACTAACGTCAAGTAATAAGAATTTATTCTATAGAATAATTTACTTAATAACTTCTTCACGATATGTTCACGCGTCACATAGCCAGCCGACAGTCTATGACGACAGTATCTCAAGGCACTTAAGCAGACACATTACCTTGAGGTTCACATCACCACGGAGCACTTGTTTCTATAGTTTACATCGCAGGCAATGCACCACTTTATGTATCGAAATCCACATCAATTTACCACGGGGAGTGCTCTGAGGAATTGTTCGGATTAATCCCGGCCACAAAATTTCGTGAACCCACTACGCGCCAAACGTCTCAATACCATCCGCACCATCTATTATCATCTAGGATGCTTGGCGGTCCACCACTGTACGTTTCACAAGGAATTTTCTTCCGCGTACGACCTCTCTGTGGAATAGTTTACCACCGGCGATTTTTTCGGACCGATACGACTTAGGGACCTTCAAGAAAAGAGCTCACTCCTCTCTAAAGGGCCGGTAACGCACCGGCAATTCCCCTGGTGTTACGATTGATCATGGGCGGCGGTAGTCATTTAACATCAGGTGAGCCGCAAGCTCGTTTCCCCCCTCTTCTATAAAAAAGTCAAACCATTATTTACACAAAAAAAAAGTAATCCGCTGGCGGTCGTTTCCGGCAAAACTCCTCCCTGTTATCACTTGAGGACTATGAGGATAGAATGCTTCATTACCAGTACAAAAAAAAATAAAAAACTGAAATTGTTGCCAACTCGCCTGCCAATCGTTGCAACTACGAACACACCCTCCCCCCCCCTTTTTTAGGCAGTAGTGGATGTATGGATTTATGGACCACTTGGAAAAGACGCCCATTTTAAAAGTCGAAGCAAAGTCGAAGTGAAACTAAAAAGAAGATATTATGTGGAAGTTTAGATTTTAAATACCCCCCAATTACAAGAACTCTCAAATGAGAAGTTAAATATTTATATTTATATTGGAAATATCAATGAGAGAAACATATTAAGGACAAAAATATCTTGCACGTACCTGAGCCTTACTGAACATCCTTAAATCCAGGTACAAATTAAGTGCGCGGTCATCACGACCAGCGGTCTGGAACAAGTTGGCTGCGTCTGTATACCTCCCTCGATACGCAAACACTTCGCCTAGTATTACATCACGTTTTTCACCGGCTTCAAAACGTTCCTAAAATTGAAAAAAAATATTATTGTCATATATTATACAATATAGTCGTTATAGATTAAACATTAAAAATTTGCTTTGCAATAAAACAAAACAAATGTAATTTAAATTCATTAATTGTGCCTTAATGAAGTTAAATTATATTTGTCACGAATCCACGAAAAATTTTACGTGGTAGAGCCATGCTGCAGTTATATTAGTAGTATAGTTGTAGCACGAATGGGTCGGCTCGACCGGGGAAGGACCACGCTCTCACAGAATACCAGCGTCAAATAGTAGCTTAATGCTGCTGTGTTACGTATGTTGAGTGTAGAGAACCGGAGACCCTTTTTACTGGAAACGAGGCATTCCATCTAAGTCCTCACGGGTGACAACGCACCTGCATTCTGATTCGTAATCGAGGATAAATGTAGATGTCTATGGGCCACAGCATCCACTTACCATCAGGTGGACTGTGTGCTCGTTTGCCACCATATCCTATAAAAAAAATCCTATTGTACTATAGTTCAAGCTCCGTGCAGTGGCGGTGTAAGAATATTCACTACCCAATATTGTCCCGTGGGTGTCGGCAAGAGGCGATAGAGGGAAACTAAAACAGAAATTGGGATCATTCACAGATTTCATCATTGCTGCACGTTAATCACTGTAGTCACGAAGATCAATATTTTTTTTAATGGAAAAATACTGTGTAGAAAATTTTATAGCTCTTTAAATACCTGTAGTTGATCGATTAGCGTCAGGAAAGTAATATTCTCGCTTCGCTGAAAAGCTTTCCTCGCCACCTCGAAGGCGAGCTCCTCGAATGCCGCCATTCCCAGCCTTTCCCAATCCAGAGCAGTAACTCCTAAGCAGGCCACTGCATAAGCGTCACTGTAATCAATAAGTACTTTAATCATTTTCATTGCAAATTCATTGTCTTAAATTGTGCATTTTTAATGTATGAAGTTGTATTTACAAAACATTTTAAATAAGGAAGCAACGATTTTTTATGACTTAAAAAAATATATGGAATAAAGATTATTATTAAGAACATCATTTTTGAATCTTAATAGAAATAAGACGGGCGAACCTGGGCCTTACGTTACACAAGTGAAATATTTATCATTTTTTTTTTTTCAGTTTTTTTGCCGTTTATAATGAAATATTAAGCAGTTTTATCTTGGTATAATAAATTAAATACTTATTTAATAACAATAATACTGTCTTCCCTTACTTTAAACTATGCTACTGGGTGGAATAGGTTAATTAATTGAAAATAATACAAAAAAAGGACAATAAAAAGTTGATTTAGTGTTTTATTCTTTATATAAGTTTAAAAAAATGTTTTTTTTTAAATAACGGTTTCCTCGTGTCTCAAGTGGTAAGTAGTTTATTTCATTACAAGTTCACAGTTTGCTGGACCGTACGTCATTATTCTTAAATAACTTATTTTAATTTACTGGATGATTTGATGATCGTCAATTAAAGGCATTTATTTCAAAAAGTTATGTTAAAATACTACATGAAGCCACAAAATCTTAATATACTGAAGATAGCTTTTTTTTTCATATTAATAACAGGATTATAAAGAAATGAGTAATTTAATTAAGCAACAATAGGATATAACATAATTTACGTTGTATGAAAACATAGCAATATATTATATATTGCTATGCTTTCATGTGATCACAATACCGACAAGATATAATAAGAAAAAATGTAATTCAGAAAGACAATCTCATAATGACTTCGGCAGGCATTGATTTTTAACACTGTCTTCTCACTGTTGTCTGTACCTAGCCAGTGCTTTGTGGAACAAATGCTGCTATTCTATCTGAGTCTCACTAAATTCGATGTACATTATTTCTTGCCGAGAACTATAAGTAACAAACTAATCTTGTTGTAGATCAACAGTTCTCATCGCATTTGCCAAGGATGCAGGGATTTAATGATAAATTACTTGGGCGTAGATGAGCAGCTTGCACATCCAACAACTGGACATCGTCAAGTATGTGTCAACTGTGGACGTAGATCTCATTTATTGAATACTGACACTGAACGAGAAAGAAGGATTCATACAGTCATTTGTCAATGGATTTTGCCTCGTACTTTAAGTGTTTATTGGAATCAGTTGCTTTTTATTTTTTATACTATAGTATGGTAATTTATAGAAGTCCGATAGTCTGACAACCAGCCTTACCTAGGGTTCATATTACCCAGGGTATCATATTACCCAGTAACTGAGAGCTGTGGAGGTCAGATAGGCAGTCGCTCTATGTAAAATACTAGTATTCAGCTGCATCTGGATACACTGGAATTCGAGCTTGGTGTCGAATTTTGTAGTTGGGAAAAGGCTAGGCAGATGATAGTGGTAATTTATAGTCAGACAGTGTTATTAATACAAATGGTCACTTTGACCATGGTTACAATGTTTTATATATACCAACATAACATCGTGCCTGTATTCCCCCAAGGGATAAGGCAGAGGAGTGCAGTACAACCGAATTTTGCCAGTTATATTATTTTTGAGATATTAGGCTTATTATAAAGTTATTATTTCAGATTTCAAAAAACAAAGCTCTCATATGTCACAGTTGCTGGGTGAGAGCTGATATAAAACCCCATCTTTTGTATCTGCACCATCTGGATCCTCAACATCAGTATACGAAACAATTGAGCATGAGGAATTGACTTTGCAGTTTACTTCACAGGCTACTTACTACCCACGCTGAGTAAAGCTATAGTCTTACATGACCATGTAAGGACAGTAGAAACCTCGCGGTTTTATTGAAGGTTGCCAGAGACAAGAGAGGAATAGAGTTCCAGTTACAACTAGGAAAATTTTGTTAGATTTTTATAACTTCTTTATCCCGAAAACAATAGATTACGCAATCGCTATATTAATACGCAATCTTGGGATTTTCTCAGTGGAGCTTTAGAAAATTATGTTAATTTAATTACAGCAATGCATATTCAAAACATACTAGAATTAAAAAATAACTCAAATGCTAGCGTTGGTTTTATGAATATTCTAAATATGGAAGACCGTTTGGCGCACCATTGGTTAGGCTTTACGTAAGAGCAGTATCAAAGGATTTTAAATGAAGTGCCACAATTGCTGCAAAAGTCATCGGGCCCTGTTGGGTTGACAGCTTATTTGATAAAGCAGAGAACCGGTGATTCTAACGAGAGAATATCAGCTCTGTTTAATATTCCTAAAAGAACTCTTGATGGAGCCCGTCACTTAATTTATAAATATTTTGTACCTGGCATTTAGGACTTGTGTAGTTGTGACAGTGCCGTGTAGTGGCGGTTGAGAATATCCACTACCCCATATCTTCCCGTGAGTGTCGTAAGAGGCGACAGAGGGAGACAGGCAGGAGATGGGCAGCAGCATCTTCCTGATAACAACTGTGTTATAATAAAAAACTGCGGTTGCCAACCCGCTCGCCAAGCGTGGCAACTATGGCAAATATCCGCCCATGAATAACTAAAAGTAATAACTAAAGTATATAAATTGCATCATTTTTAAACATATAATATAATTAAAAGTTCATGAAAAAGTGTTAACAATCGGCTCAACACCGCCCTTTATTGTACGATCAGCTGAGTCGTAGGTAGGTCAAGGACTCGCCGTCCCGTCTCGATCATTTGTAGAAAAGAAGCAAGCGTTAAAATATTTTGTTGTTTAATTTAATAGGTAATAAGTAAATAGTACTAATATTATTAATTATATATTATATTATTATTAATTTCGTATATAAGTTTTTTATCATTATTTTCGTTCTGGTGACTAACACACGGCGATTATTGAATTGTAATATATTCGTTGCAAAAATTATATTGCCTGTTTATTCTACTATTAGTGTTAACTTTTAAAATACTTTTACATAATTTAGGTTGTAGATATATTCTGCTCACTTTACATTCTCTGCTCCGCGCTTATCTTAAATTCTGCTCAGTAACATATTATAACATTTAACACACACTCGCATTTATTTATTTTTAACCGACTTCCAAAAAAGGAGGAGGTTCACAATTCGATTGTATTTTTTTTTCTTTTTTCTCTCATTCTTCTTTTATAATAATTTACATACAATGCCGTCCAAGTCTAAAGCGGCCATTTTTCGTGAGGCGATAAAGGCAATTAACCAGCTGAAAGAAATTGCCTAGGCGGTAATAGCTAAGGATACGAAAAAGTATACTATAACGGACTTTACTGCTAGGTACGCCAAGCTAGAGGAACACAAGCACAAATTGGAGAACGTCTTCTACGAGATCGTGGATGATGAGGACCTCACCGATGAGGTCGAGGCCACCTATACAAAGAATTATGAGAAGGCGATTTCAGATTACAATCACATCTTAGTTGCGTTTGAAAAATTAAGTGTGGCTTCAGCTCTTCCGGAGACTGCTCACCCGTCCACGTCAGCCACACCTGCTCACGGTCTGCCCAAAATTGCTCTGCCGAAGTTCAGCTCTAAAATTAAAGACTGGCCTTCCTTCATAGCCATCTTTAGAAGTCTTACCAATGACATGACCACCATTTCGGATTCTGTGAAGCTTCATTACCTGCTCTCGTGCCTATCAGGCGAGGCACGCAGTATGGTATCTCATCTTCAGCTCACCAACGAGAATTTCGCCGTGGCCATGGATATTCTGACCAGACGATATGAAAACCGTCGCGTCCTGATCGACCGGTTTGTGGACATTATACTAGAGCTAACACACATCCATACGCGCTCTGATATCCGCACACGCTACTTGACTCCGCTCATTTCTGCGCAATGCGCCCTCAACAATCTCGATCTGCCCATGAAGGATAGTGACTACGTTTTCGTATCGATAGTAGTACGAAAGCTTAAGGGTGAGCTTCGCACCCTCTTTGAGCGTAAATATGGATCACGTCAGACTCTGCCAACTCTCAAGAATTTAATCACCTTCTTGGAAGAACACGCGCGTTGTGTGGAGACCGAGTGGTCCAGCCCACACTCTTCACAAGCCAGTCGGCACTCCCCACAGACCAACCAATACCGCAGGCGGTCCTCTTCTTCTTCTCCACAGGTTTCGCCTCGTCAACCCGCTCATCATCAATTTCGGCCCATTCACCCGACTACAAGTCGGCACGACTATAAAACCCCGCAGCCGGCTCCGCTCAGGCCGGTATACTCGTCTCAACCATCAGCTCCTGCCGCTCCCATTGCGGATAATATGCCCTGCCCATTCTGCAGACATAGAGGGCACAAGCTCATCGCCTGCCCGAGGTACAATGACCAACCGATCCAGGGCCGATGGGACTTCATCAACGCTCGCAACCGATGTCGACGCTGTTTAGGCCTTCATTATGAAAATGAGTGCAAGTCCACGAAGGCTTGCAAAGAGTGTGGAAATAGAAAACACCACACATCATTGCATCGGCCCGATGTTCCTTCTCCAACTCACTCGAATGCTCATCTTCTACCCTCGCATTTGAGAGAGCAACCCAGACAGCGCTCAGCTCAAGAGCCCCAACATTTTTCAGCACACGCCGCACATGTCAACCCCAGGCCACACAACAATGAACCAAGTCATTCGCGCTCTCCTAGTAGGTCTCGTGTAGGTGGTCAACAATGACTATCTACAATAAACGAACACTACGAACCAGAAACTAATCAGCACACTCACTCAAACTCAGCTCACACACAGAAATCACAAGCTTACTCTGCGATATCAGCTCCAACTATGAATAGTTATTTTTGCAATTCCGCTCAACGTGAAGAGCACGTTACCAATTTACCAATTTTATTGCCCACCGTCTCGCTAAAAATAGCAGACGTACATGGCCAGTTTCACACAGCTCGAGCATTGTTAGATTGTGGTAGCATGATAACACTTATAACTCAGCGCATGGCTCGAATTTTGAATTTACCGCTAAATCAAACAACTCTAAAAATCGCAGGAGTGGGCAACCACCACACACAGGACTCAAAGGCATCAATCTCAGTAGTGTGTAGACCAACACACCATGACACACCTACGATTACGGCTACAGCGCACATTTTAAAAATTGTTACAGGTTATTTGCCATTACAAAAAGTTCCGCGCATAGCAGATGCAGAGCCTCCGATTCCCTTGGCAGATCAAGATTACCATACACCAGCTCCGATCGATCTCTTATTGGGTTCTGACGTTCTCGGGCAAGTACTGGACGGGACTAAGTTTCTTTGGGCCGGGGGAAGCCTATAGCCTTCGGCACGATTTTCGATTATGCATTGATAGGACCTATTGAGGATTTATATGCAAAGTCTGCGAACCAGCCCATTTCAGCTCACGTTATCAGCTCACACCCAGAATCCGACGTAACTACACGCGAAATTTGCAAGCGCCTTGAGAGGTTCTGGGAGTCAGAAGAACCCCAACCTCATATAGCGACCAGTCCTTTGGAGGAGCAATGCGAAGAAATTTACCGCACCACAAAAACTCGAGAACCATCAGGCAAATATATGGTAACATTGCCTTTTCTACCAAATGCACCGACCTTAGGCAACACTCATGCTATTGCGTTACGTAGATTTCTCAATCTCGAAAAGAAGCTTCAAGCAAATCCGCCCCTCCGCTCTCAATATGTTGACTTTATGAATGAGTATCTCAACTTGGGACACATGTCACCTTGTCACCCAAGTACCTTTGCAGGTAGGCCTCACTTCTATATTCCGCATCATGGCATCTTTAAGACGGGATCAAATAAGCTACGCACTGTATTTGATGGTAGCAGTAAAAGCTCAAATGGTGTAAGTTTAAATGAATGCTTGCACACAGGTCCAGCTCTCCAACAGGATATTGTCGATATTATTATGTCATTTAGAACACACCCTGTAGTCTTCAGTACTGACATCAGAAAGATGTTCAGAAACATACTCATTCATCCAGACCCAAGACATTATCAACTTATTCTCTGGTGGTCGTCACCTGACCAGCCTCTGCTCACATATGCGCTAAATACAGTCACGTATGGTTTACGGTCCAGCCCGTACCATGCCATCCGCACACTGCTACAATTAGCTGATCACGAAGGTAATCGTTACCCACAAGCTGCTCAGATCCTACGCAATTCTATCTTCATTGACGATATACTCTGTGGCCATGACTCTGTGGAGTCTGCTCAGGTACTACAAATCGAGTTAATTAATTTGCTTGGCATGGGTGGCTTTCAGCTCAGTAAATGGACTTCAAACTGTCCCCAGCTCCTGGAACGGTTTCCAGACGACCAATGTGACATGCCTAAGGACTTTGACATCAGCCCAGAATCGAACACCATTAAAGTGCTTGGGATACAATGGATTCCTCAATCGGATGAGTTAACTTATCGCATCTCTCTCCCTCCAATAACCCAAATCACAAAGCGCTCTATTCTCAGCACAGTAGCATCACTCTATGACCCCAACGGTTGGGTCACACCGGTCATTTTCCGCGCAAAGCTCCTTTTACAGAAGTTATGGATTCTGAAACTGGGATGGGACGAACCCCCTGGCAATGAAGTTTACACAGAGTGGCAGCACATTTCACAAGATCTTCCTCAACTCTCGAATCTCCGCTTACCTCGTCACATTTGCAAATATAAGCCGACATCCACTTACTCACTCCACGGATTCGCGGACGCATCAGAAGCTGGATTTGCGTCTGTCATTTATCTTCATGAGCTCAATGCCAATGGACAGGTCAATGTACACCTGGTCATTGCCAAGTCAAAGGTCGCGCCTATTAAAAATCGCCTCTCAATTCCTAAACTGGAACTATCAGCTGCAGCTCTTTTATCACAACTCATGACTCGTGTGTCCACCAAATTATCAGCTCATATTGCGATTGACCAGCATATCTGTTGGTCGGATAGCACAATAGTTATAGCTTGGCTTAACACGCCCCCTCATCGGCTCCAGACATTCGAGGCCAATCGAGTGTCAAAAATAACGTCTAGTCCGACTAGCACTATATGAAGACATGTTCCCACGAATCTCAACCCTGCAGACTGTGCAAGCAGGGGCATGTCAGCACAATCTCTATCAGCTCATGATCTCTGGTGGTCTCCCAGTTGGCTCAAAGAGACCCCTAACACCTGGCCCAAGATGCCAGTTGCTTTAGGCCATCATGCTTTACCAGGCCTTAAACCGAAAAAGGTGCCAGCGCATATAGCGATTCCGGATGTTGACCATGATCTGCTCACTCGTTTCAGCTTCCTTGGCAGCTCGTCGGGGTGACGGCTTGTATCAGGCGTTTCATTTTCAATTGCAAGCGCGGTCCAGAGGCACGAAGCGCTGGTCCGTTGACAGTTAGTGAACGTAGGGACGCTCTGTTATTTTGGGTCCGCTCCGTTCAACGAAATGAGTTCGCAGAGGACTTTCACCGTCTTCAAACAGATAAACTTTTTACCGCTCGACTGCAGCGTCTTTCGCCATTTATGCAGGACGGTCTCTTGAGAGTCGGATGTCGTCTCTCTCACGCTTCGATTAGGTACGATGCTCAACATCCACTCATTCTGCCCAGCTCCAGCCCACTCGTAGACCTTATCATTGACCACTATCACAAAATATACTGCCATCCTGGCTCAGACACTCTACACGCCATTCTACGCCAGCAATTCTGGATACTATCCGCTCGCCGCGTGATCAGACGCAGGGTGTTTAAATGTATAAGATGTTTCCGATGTCGCGCTCAACCCGAAGCCCCGTTAATGGGTGACCTTCCCGCGGACAGGGTTAACCCTCAACCTGTATTTAGCCAAGTCACGACTGACTTTGCCGGCCCGTTTCTCATTAAATCTAGCACATTACGGAACGCTAAGCTCTAAAAAGCGTACTTTTGTATATTCGTGTGTCTCTCAACGAAGGCGGTTCATTTAGAGGCCGTCTCTGCTCTTAACACAGAAGCCTTTCTCGCAGCGTTACAACGATTTATCTCACGGCGCGGTACGCCGGTACTAATTAGATCAGATTGCGGCACCAATTATGTAGGCTCCAGAAATCACCTCATAGAAGTTCAAAATTTTCTCACTGCTAATAATGATGCAATCACACACAAACTAGCCAACCAGCACGTAACCTGGTTGTTGAACCCCCCAAAGGGGCCCTGGTTTGGCGCGTTACATGAAATTAACATTAAATCTACGAAACAATTACTTTATCGGGTAATTGGTGAACAACACCTTACATTTGAGGAATTTTCCACACTTCTGACACGAATTGAGGCTGTACTTAACTCCAGACCTCTCTGCCCACTCTCATCCGACCCGTCGGACCTTCAGCCCTTAACCGCTGGCCATTTTATTATAGGCCGTCCGCTCACAGCTCTGCCCGAGCCGTCCTTTGATGACAGGCCATTATCTGCTCTTAAACGTTTTCAACTCATAAAAGCTCTTTCTCAACGCTTTTGGACACTGTAGTGTGGATCCTACCTCCATACCCTACAGACCCGCTCCAAATGGCTTTCCCCTTCCTCACCTCCTCAAGTTGGCGAACTTGTACTCATCAAAGAAGATAACCTGCCCCCGCTCCAATGGAAACTGGGAAGAATTACCCGTACAATACCTGGGAAGGATGGAGTGATCCGAGTTGTGGATCTGGACACAGCCTACGGACATCTGCGCAGACCTGTGCTCAAGATAGCAAGGCTGCCGTTGGATTCAGCTCAGGAGGAGGTACTCTCTCGGGCCCCCCAGGATGTTCGCGCCACTCGCGCGCGACGATTGATTCTCTGATTCGCTTTCTCTCTCTCATTCATTGATTCAGCGCGAGAGCAGTATTGCGTCAGTCGCAACCCCGGAAGGAGTCACGCGCCGCCCTCGTTCGAAAAAAGGTGTAAGAAAGCGCGTCCGCGACCTTCAGCTCATCGGCTAGCGTTAATTACGTATATATTGCCGGCCGGTATCTAATATATCTAAGTGATAATCATTACGAACAATTAAACATTAAAGTGAAAGTGACAGTGTATGATATAAGACTTTGGTTGCACGTGTATACATTTAACGGCATAACCAGCTCAGGAGCGTGCCAGCCACCCAGCACCATTCATTTATCATCCGCCCATCTGCATTCAAAGTAAGTGCACACCCTTACATTTCCTCTCCAATTTCGTTCAACCCGCGCTTCAGCTCACCGTCGATGTGAGGCTTTCCCTCACAGCCGTCAGTCGGCGATGGTGTGTCTTACCTGGAATAGTGGTGTTGGTAGTAGTGCCGGTAGTAGTGGTGTTTGGAGTAGTGGTGCTGGGACTAGTGGTGACGGGATAAGTGCATGCAATTGAGGGAGGGCGGGAGGTGCTCTTCAATCCAGGTAAGACACATCATTGTATTTAGTTAGCGGAAGGTTGCAAAATAATTGATATTTTTATTATAATGGATTTCCGCAAAGTAACGCCTGATTCTATCAATTATAATTCAATACCGCCTGCACAGTTTTTAGACGATATTTTAATTATTTTCGACGAAATGGACGACAAATAAAGCATTAAAAGAGAAAATGTTTTTAATTCATATTCCCCCTGCTTTTTTATAATTATTCAAACCTCTAGGATTTAGTTGGACGGCGTCTGAATTCTCCATGTGTGTATGTCCTACAATAAATTCGGATAAATTCTAGTTTACAATAGAGACTACTATTTATTTTCTTAGAGTGTAATGTGAGAGCTTGGTGTAAGAACATTGTAAGCAAAACAAAACAACATTGTAACAAACCAATAGCATCCCATTTTATATTCTACCATGAAACAGTCTTAAACATTTTAGTTTTTTTTTTTAAATGGTATTAGTATATAAATAAAATAATGTCGAAAATCGTTACTGTAACATCAAGCCCAACTCTCTATGAACTTTCGCCAATATCGTTAAACAAAATCTATAGACTTAAATAATAATCTGACTACTCACTTGAACATCTTTTTTTGCACATACTGGTGAACTGCATGCGACAGTGGAACGTTAATAGTTTGCATGGCATTCGCTTGCAAGCAAAACACACGGCCACCCTGTAAATGATACAATAGAATATTTACTGAAAGTCATTAACGTTTATTAATAAAAAATATAAGAATATTTTGTCTAAATAAGTAATTATTAGATAATGTCATTAGTTACAAGCTATTAAGACAATATTATATCAATATTTTATATGTATATCAATATTTTATATGTAGCATGAATGGGTCGGCTCGACCGGGAAAGGCCCAGGGAACATACTCTCACAGAATACCAGCATAAAATGGAGCTTAATACTGTTGCTGTGTTTCGCACGTTGAGTGTAAAGAACCGGAGACCCTTTTTACTGAAAACGAGGCATTCCATCTTAGTCCTCACGAGTGACAACGCATCTGCATTTTGATTCGTAATTGAGGAAAAATGTAGATGTTTATGTGGCCACAGCAACCACTTACCATCAGGTGGACTGTGTGCTCGTTTTCACCACTATCCTATAAAAAAACATTTTGATTCGTAATCGAGGAAAGATGTAGATGTCTATGGGGCCACAGCAATCACTTACCATCAGGTGGACTGTGTGCTCGTTTGTCACACTATCCTATAAAAAAACATTTTGATTCGTAATCGAGGAAAGATGTAGATGTCTATGGGGCCACAGCAATCACTTACCATCAGGTGGACTGTGTGCTCGTTTGTCACACTATCCTATAAAAAAACATTTTGATTCGTAATCGAGGAAAGATGTAGATGTCTATGGGCCACAGCAATCACTTACCATCAGGTGGACTGTGTGCTCGTTTGTCACACTATCCTATAAAAAAACATTTTGATTCGTAATCGAGGAAAGATGTAGATGTCTATGGGGCCACAGCAATCACTTACCATCAGGTGGACCGTGTGCTCGTTTGTCACACTATCCTATAAAAAAACATTTTGATTCGTAATCGAGGAAAGATGTAGATGTCTATGGGGCCACAGCAATCACTTACCATCAGGTGGACTGTGTGCTCGTTTGTCACACTATCCTATAAAAAAACATTTTGATTCGTAATCGAGGAAAGATGTAGATGTCTATGGGGCCACAGCAATCACTTACCATCAGGTGGACTGTGTGCTCGTTTGTCACACTATCCTATAAAAAAACATTTTGATTCGTAATCGAGGAAAGATGTAGATGTCTATGGGGCCACAGCAATCACTTACCATCAGGTGGACTGTGTGCTCGTTTGTCACACTATCCTATAAAAAAACATTTTGATTCGTAATCGAGGAAAGATGTAGATGTCTATGGGGCCACAGCAATCACTTACCATCAGGTTGACTGTGTGCTCGTTTGTCACACTATCCTATAAAAAAAACATTTTGATTCGTAATCGAGGAAAGATGTAGATGTCTATGGGCTACAGCAATCACTTACCATCAGGTGGACTGTGTGCTCGTTTGTCACACTATCCTATAAAAAAACATTTTGATTCGTAATCGAGGAAAAATGTCGATGTCTATGGGGCCACAGCAATCACTTACCATCAGGTGGACTGTGTGCTCGTTTGTCACACTATCCTATAAAAAAAAACATTTTGATTCATAATCGAGGAAAGATGTAGATGTCTATGGGCCACAGCAATCACCTAATATCAGGTGGACTGTGTGCTCGTTTGTCACACTATCCTATAAAAAAACATTTTGATTCGTAATCGAGGAAAGATGTAGATGTCTATGGGGCCACAGCAATCACTTACCATCAGATGGACTGTGTGCTCGTTTTCACCACTATCCTATAAAAAAACATTTTGATTCGTAATCGAGGAAAGATGTAGATGTCTATGGGGCCACAGCAATCACTTACCATCAGGTGGACTGTGTGCTCGTTTGTCACACTATCCTATAAAAAAACATTTTTATTCGTAATCGAGGAACGATGTAGATGTCTATGGGCCACAGCAATCACTTACCATCAGGTGGACCGTGTGCTCGTTTGTCACACTATCCTATAAAAAACATTTTGATTCGTAATCGAGGAAAGATGTAGATGTCTATGGGGCCACAGCAATCACTTACCATCAGGTGGACTGTGTGCTCGTTTTCACCACTATCCCATAAAAAAACATTTTGATTCGTAATCGAGGAAAGATGTAGATGTCTATGGGGCAACAGCAATCACTTACCATCAGGTGAACTATGTGCTTGTTTGTCACACTATCCTATAAAAAAAAAACATTTTGATTCGTAATCGAGGAAAGATGTAGATGTCGATGGGGCCACAGCAACCACTTACCATCAGGTGGACTGTGTGCTCGTTTGTCACACTATCCTATAAAAAAACATTTTGATTCGTAAACGAGGAAAGATGTAGATGTCTATGGGCCACAGCAACCACTTACCATCAGGTGGACTGCAGTGGCGAAGCTCAAAAGCCCGGCTTGCCTTATTAAGATGAATCAATCAATTATATTAAGTAATGAAATAACTCGTAAACTGTTTCAAACTATTTCAAAATCCCCGCGCACTCTGTGAGACCTCGTAGCCTTACGAATACTGCTGTCATACATATAAGGAGATTTGAATTGAGCGATTGGTTTTCTCCCTCGCACGCGTGGGCATTTTACCGGGCTTTCCAGAAGGCGATCGCTCCCTTTCTAACCTGTGGCATAATGTTCTATAATGAAATATAACTACGATTGTATAAATAACAGTTAGTATGGAGCTAAAAAGCCCGGCTTTTTAGTGACCATTAATTTTTTCCTCAGAGCGGGACGCCTTTAAAATTATTATAGTTCTAAACACTTTTGACTGCCTTCTTGGTCTAATGGCAGTAAACGCAATTGCTGATCATGTGGTCCCAAGTTCGAAACCCGAGTCGGGTCAAGAATCATTTATTGGGTTTTTCCTTCACAAAATTCTCAGTAGCAGTAGTATTACACTTATTGTATATGTTAGTATTATACTTACGCCATTATTAAAAATCAATCTGGAACCCTTTAATATAAACAACATAGTTGTTTGAGTCTTTTAATGATCAAAAGTGAATTCTAAACATCAAATAAATACTAATTGGAAATATCTTTTGTTATTTGATAATTTTTTGTAGATTAATTAAAAATTGTCACTTCGTAACTTTAAATTCAAAAGTGTAGCTTTTCAGAATAATCACGTAACTAGACAAGCTATGCAAACCTGGTACGCGCGGCGTCATAATGATGGCACGGGTGACAGGGTTTGCGTGATTGTCACGCTTTTGTTTGTCAAAGCGGGACATTTTTACGTATTTTTGGGATAGCGCGACACAAACCTTTAAATCGGGAACGTCCCGCCTAAAGTGGGACGTATGGTCACGTTAGGTATGAAGTTAGTCGAGAGAGAAGGCGCGCGGCCGACGCCGACGAGCCGACGATATGTTAGCAAGTTCGTGTCACATTTCAATGTTTAGTTTTTACATTGTGTCAAAGAGTACTTCTACTTTGTGCATTGTGTTGAGCTTGAGCGAATGTATTGCGAGTTAAAAATTTATGCTTTTTTAAAGATTTTCAGTGAAAATGGGAGGATAATAGTGTTCATTGGGATGAATATAAGTGTGTTGAAGTGCTAATCGGCGAGGAAAAGGTAAGATGTTTAAAAATGAAATTTAATATTCAATAAACATTTCTTCATACTTTAAATATAGGTACAGGATCTTTAGTATTATAGTTTAATTAAGTTAGGCGTATTTAAAGGTTTAATAACTCAATATTTATATTACCATAATAATTAAAAATATCAATTTGAACACCAGCATAAAATATGAGACACCTAGGTTTAATTTTATAGGATGATGAAATGATGTTTTTTATATTCTTGATTATTTTTTCAGAGAAATAATTAATTTCGACTTTTAGTTTACCTCGTTTGTACTTTTATTTGACCCTTACACAGAAGTTTAGTATATATAGCCTGTTCGCCAAGCGATGCGCACTCGTACAATACCTACCTTATGTTTGCTCCAGAAGAGCACTAATTAGATCAGAATTATGTAAAATTGTGTACCTATGAAAAAACTATTTTTTCGTTTTAAACAAAACCAAAGACACTATGCAATAGATAATAGTATCAAAGACAAAGATATTCTCTTTTATTTTAAACCATAACCTGGCAATGTTTCTTAGAAGAAAAAAAAGAAATCACTCTGAACTTTCGGCGTTCCACGTGTCGCTTTGATGAAGGTGCTCCGTCTTTTTTATAGAATTTTATATTTGTGTCTGGACTAAAAACGAAAGTATTATACTTTTTTATATTCCTTGTAATATAGTGAACACGTAGATATATAATTTGTGGTATAAAAAGTGAAAAGTAAATTGCCAAAAGTACTTCAAAATCCGGAAGGCCCATTTTGGCGGTTGGGTCATAAATGTGTTATTTTTCAAATTCTCATTTATTTTAGTGTAAAATGTAAGTAAAAATAGTTTTCTTACATATTTCAAATAACTTGACATTGTATTTATTTCAAATTCACACAAAAATATTTTAGAAATATTGTTCGAAATGTCATACAGATAGAATATTTTTTTTATATTTTAATATTTTGGTATGAGTAACGAATGGAAACACATATAACATAAAAATATACATATTTCCAAACATTTTCATATAAATTTCTCCAAAAACAAAAGTGTAGAATTCAAATTAGTAGTAATTTTGTCACTAAAATTGAAGTATATACTACTACTATGCTATACAGGTTAATTTACGTATTTTATTACAATTTCTAGCAACCAAAAATAATTTTATTCGATAGTTTATACATTCAACAAGAATTCCTGTAAGTTTTATCCATAAATATTGTCTCAAAGTGAAAATATAGCAAAATTTGCAATATAGCAAAAAAATTTCTAACTTACAAATTTTCCCGCCATTAAGGTCCCGAGTGAACGGGAGTATAACATGTCGCGCGCTGTCAGACGCTACAGGATAGTATAGTTAGGAAATTACTTTGTTTTATTTTACCTGGAATCCAACTACTGATCCCGCGAGTGGTTGTGTGGCCGCAGGGAAACTACCAGCTTTTATGGAAAGCAAGCCACCACCTGACAGGCACAGTAGCTCATCACATAACGAGTTCCAGGACACCGATGATACGTTTTCTTCCTGCAAAAATTTATGTTTTCGTGGCCTTATTTCATAATTAAAGCTTTTAATTTTAAAATGCAAGCAGCGTAACCAGTACTAGAATACACCGGTACTGATTCTGCATATACCAACAAATAACGAAGTCGATCAAAGTGATATAGGCAATTGATTCAAGGTCACACAATCATATTATGGTTGTAGCACAAATAAAACGGCTCGACCGGGAAGTACCACGCTTTCACGAATACCAGTGTAAAATAGCAGCTTAGTTTACAATGGGCTGTTTCCGCAACTCGATTATTGGAGCCATGAAATCTCCCTGAAGAAGTTCAACAGTCCTTTGATGTTGCAAGCAACTTCAGGGAGTAATCCCGACGTGCCGAGATGTTTAGCCCTGTATGCGGGGACCTTCGGTCATGTCACCGTTTCTTCCTCCCCATACATGCCCTGCACAGGGAATTATCTGTAACACTTATGGTAAATAAATGTTTGTTTAAGAAGCAATATCCCTGTGATAGCACTTGTCACTATCCTGATCTGTAGCTTGTTCAGTCTCATTAGAACCTTGGTTAAACGACTTATTATTTCAGGCAGGGCCTCCCTAATAAATAACACCTTAATGCTGTTTCGTATGGTTGATATGTATAATAGTCTCCGGTACCCTTTATACTGAATACGAGGCATTCTGTCTTAGTGCGGGTGACAACCCCTTTTTCATTTTGATTCTTAATGGAGGTTAAATGTAAATGTCTGTGAGTACACTTACCATCAGGTGGGCTGTTTACTCGTTCGTCACCCTTATTCAATTTTAAAAAACTAGCGCATTTGTTTAAATATTGAAGAAGATTTGTACAGCTATGTCAGTGTTATTTACTCTTCGGCTACATGTACCACATTTGATAGTAATCAAATGATGGCTTATAATAATTTAGTTTAATCCCGCTACCAGAGCAATAAAAATAGAACGCGAGTAACCCGGGTTCGATCCCCGCCGGCCTCCAATGAAATTGTTAATTGCAATTTTAAGTGCTGATTTACCACGTGCTCGGCGGTGAAGAAAAACATCGTGAGGAAACAACCTGCATGACTGAGGAATAAGAAAAAAAATATTTCGAACGCCAACACGCATTGGTGCAGCGCGGCGGACACTTCCTTGCCCTAAAACTCTCTCAGAAATGAGGGGAAGCCTGTGCCCAGCAGTGGGACGTGTATAGGCTGTAACTTCACTTTACTTTTTTACCAGAGCAATAGATATAGATATGCAGAATAATAGCCGAATAATACAGAATAGAAGCCGACAAACCTGTGCTGATGGCGTAAGAGAATGTATCGAACGTTTTCATCCCGTGGATATCGTGTAAATGTCATAAACATCACTAACCTTTTGGATTTTTTGGATTTTTTTTCACGTGGTAGAACCATTCTGCAGTTCTATTCGTAGTATAGTTGTAGCACGAATCGGCTCGACCGGGGAAGGAACATACCTTCACAGAATACCAGCGTAAAATAACAGTTCAATGCTGTTATGTTTCGTATGATGGAGAGCCCGAGACCCCTTTTACTAGAAACGAGGCATTACATTTTAGTCCTCGCGGGTCACAACGCATGTGTATTTTGATTCATTACTGTAGGTAGATGTAAATGTCTATGGGCCACAGGAACCACTTACCATCAGATGGACAGTGTGCTCGTTTCTCACCCTTCTTATTTTCCAATCTTATTTTAAAAAAACTTTGTGGTACAACCGTCTCTTAAATATCAGATCACACATACTATTCAAATCGTTGAAGACGAACAGCGTTGGACAAGTAAGACTTCTGGAGCGATCGATAATTCGCAGCAGAAGTGTGACGGTAGCGATAAAATCTTTTTACGTCGATAAAGTCCCACGTCCAGTACTGGACCGTGCGTGACTTAAATAATATAAAAAAACTTACAGAGTACAGCATCTCCACTGTGGGTAAGCAGTAGACGCGGCAAACGGACGAGTCGTCGACGACTGCCAGACAGTTTCGAGACGCGCTTACGTCGAGACAACGAACACCGGCCGGCGTAGTCACGGTCACTTTGGAACTGCCCTCTCTAGGTTCCACTTGCCAAATCTAAGCAACCACACAACAAAACACTTGTTAAACAAAATTAACGGGTAATTCATGAAGGTTAGAAAACAGGAGAACGATCGCCGTAGAAAATAGTGTACCAGAAATATGGACACCATAAGTGAGGCGCTGCGATCACTAAGTTCGGTCAATAAAAGTCATTTTCAGTCTTATTTTTCCGATCAGATGCTAAAGCACTTGCACATCTACGCACAATAAAATATTTCTCCATTTTTTAATGTTCCTTTTTGTCAAAAATTACAAAATTACGGAGCATGGAAATTTTCACACCAATGCCGCGGAGAAAATTTGTACATTATTCAACTAACTTCATCTACTTGTACTCATAAACAGCTAACTTCGCAGTCACTACTCACCGACGTCAGCGCCGCTATATATTCTACAATTTTCAAGGACAGGCGGACAATGCTTTAGTACGTAGTGATCGTTCTCCTGTTCTCTAAACTTCATCAAAATCCGACCATCCGGTTCATGATAAGTAACAAGATATGGCTACATTAAATTTTATTACCTGATATCAATAAAATCTTAAAAGTGATAAATTTTGTATTTTTAAAAGAAGAAGCAAACAAATACATAATTTATGAAAGATATATATGAAAACTCTACAATTGAAAAAGTCATTTAAAATTTATAAACAGTGTCTTAAGGAAAGAATAAAATCAAAAATTTTAATTTATTTTGTTCAGTAAAGGTCATAATTGATAGAATCAGGCGTTACTTTGCGGAAATCCATTATAATAAAAAATAAAAATATAAATTTCTTTGCAACTTTCCGCTAAACATATAAAATGATGTGTCTTACCTGGAATGAAGCGCACCTCCCGCCTTCCCTCAATTGCATACAGTAACTCCGTCACCACTATACCAAGCACCACTACTCTCAACACCACTATTCCAGGCAAGACACACCATCGACGATAATACGACACGTGTTTCGCCTCTACACGAGGCATCATCAGGTAATATAGACTCTACGGCGGCTGACCGCTAAGTGAGCGGCGAGTCGAAACAGTTGCTATTTATACACGCTGACACAATCGCTCCCTACCAAAGTAGCGAGTGACCGCGTCGTGCGATAACAAAACTGCCAACAGTTATTATTATTGTTATGATTATTTTTAAAATACTATTATTATTATTGTTTTGAGTGACCGCGCCGTGCGATAACAAATCTGCTACTAATTATTATTATTGTTATGATTAATATTTTAAATACTATTATTATTATTGTTTTATTGATATTATTATAATTATTTATTATTATTAATCTTAAAATTATTATTAAAGATTGGCCTTAAAGATGTTTAACAAAGGTGAATTAGAAACATTTGTTTGTTCATTCAGCAGTGTATAATTACCATTATTACTTTTTAAAATCTCCAACTGTCCAGCACACGCAGTCGCAGCCCCTTATTACGGTATGTAACACTTCGAGGAATGGTCGCTAATTGTGTCCAGTGTCCAAGAGATGTTTAGCAAAATGGGATTTATCAGGATTACAGAAATTGCAATCCTGATAAATCCCATTTTGCTAAACATCTCTTGGACACTGGACACAACCTAGCTAGCGACCATTCCCTTCGGAAGTGTTATATACCTGTAATAAGGGGCTGCGACTGTGTGTGCTGGAGCAGTTGGAGATTTTAAAAAGTAATAATGGTAATTATACACTGCTGAATGAACAAACAAATGTTTCTAATTCACCTTTGTTAAACATCTTTAAGGCCAATCTTTAATAATAATTTTAAGATTAATAATAATAAATAATTATAATAATATCAATAAAACAATAATAATAATAGTATTTAAAATATTAATCATAACAATAATAATAATTAGTAGCAGATTTGTTATCGCACGGCGCGGTCACTCAAAACAATAATAATAATAGTATTTTAAAAATAATCATAACAATAATAATAACTGTTGGCAGTTTTGTTATCGCACGACGCGGTCACTCGCTACTTTGGTAGGGAGCGATTGTGTCAGCGTGTATAAATAGCAACTGTTTCGACTCGCCGCTCACTTAGCGGTCAGCCGCCGTAGAGTCTATATTACCTGATGATGCCTCGTGTAGAGGCGAAACACGTGTCGTATTATCGTCGATGGTGTGTCTTGCCTGGAATAGTGGTGTTGAGAGTAGTGGTGCTTGGTATAGTGGTGACGGAGTTACTGTATGCAATTGAGGGAAGGCGGGAGGTGCGCTTCATTCCAGGTAAGACACATCATTTTATATGTTTAGCGGAAAGTTGCAAAGAAATTTATATTTTTATTTTTTATTTTCAGTAAAGGTCAGTTTCAGTGGTAAGTTATGAATATTTCTTTAGAACAGTTATATGAGAAATTAAAGAAGTGAGAACATATTTAATTTAAATTGGACCGAGTAGACGTGAAGGAAAAGTTTTAGATACTAAACTTAAAGATACCAATGAAATATTTAGTGACTATTCTAAGTTGTTAATAAATTTTAATAGTAAAGTAAAGGAAGGTAAGATTAAATCTACTGATATTCCATCTTATCAAACCTATTGTAAGAATTTTGAATCATTATATCAGGATATTATAAAATTGTGTAAGCCCGAGTGTGTACAATCTGAAAATCCGAGCAATATGGATACTTTCGATTTGAAAATGGACATTCACCTGGCCATTGAGCAATCCCAAAAGCAGAACCTCCTTGAAGAATAACGTTGTCACCTTCACGTAACGAATTGGTGCTGGAAATGACCAAATTTTCGGCAAGCGTTTTCCAATCAATGATAATTTGTTATCCTGTAAAAAGTTAAAATAAAAATTAAAAAATCTTACTGAATTTCTTTAAAAAAAATTAAAAAATAAAGCGTCGGAAAGAAAAAGATACAAAGTTGTACTTTTTCTCTTCTTCAGCCTATAAAAATAAAAAGAGGATTTGGCTAAATCGTTACGCTTGACGGGCGCATTGATGGTTACAGTACGTATGATGGTACAGTAGGTTACAGAACCTACCAGACGTTTCACAATATTTTCGTCGGTCTAGGTAATTTATACTTGGCGTAAATCTCTCTGGCACATTCCAAGACACTCTATTTCGACACTTTTCGCCGCCTCACCGCAGGTCTTAAAATTAGAAGGAAGGAAAAACTATTTAGTAACTATTTAAGCAAACGTCTAATATAGAACTCAATTTTTTCATTTTATTTTAAATTAATTTAAACTAACTGGTAATATAATTTTATACGTGATAGACCCATGCTGCAGCTATATTAATACTATAGCTGTAGCACCAATTGATCGGCTCAACCAGGGAAGGACCACGCTCTCACAGAATACCAGCGTAAAATAGCAGCTTAACGCTACTGTGTTTCGTATGGTGAGTGTAGAGAACCGGAGACCCATTTTGCTGGAAACGAGGCATACCATCTTAGTTCTCACGGGTGACAACGCATCTGCATTTTGATTCGTATTTGAGGACAGGTGTAGATGTCTATAGGCAACAGTTCGTTTGTCATCTTATTCTATAAAAAAAAACGTAGGAAAATTTCATCACACAATTTCGATCGGGACTCTAGTGCTTGTGTTAGAATCAACGGGGTCTACTCGTTCTGGTTTGACATCCATAAAGGTGTCAGACAGGGCTGTGTGGCTTCCCCGTGGCTATTCAACCTATTTATGGACAGTTGTTTGCAAAATTTTAAAGTTGAAGAATGCGGATTAAGAATGGGTGATTTAACCATCAAATGCCTTTTGTACGCCGATGATCAAGTTATCCTTGCATCGTCGGCGGCCGAGTTGCAAATGATGGTTACATTAATGAACAGATCATTAAAAGACAGGGGTATGAAAGTGAACGCAAGTAAGACGAAGGTTATGGTTTTTGAAAGAGAAGAAAGTAAAACGATTTGTGAAATAAGAATAGAAGGGAAGTAGATGAGTTTGTATATTTGGGCTGGGTATTTAGCAGGGATGGGAGATATGATAAGGACATAGAACGACGAGTGAATGAGGGAAATAGAGTAAATGGGGCCCTGCACTCTATTGTGAAGAGTCAAAATGTGTCAAAAAAGGCACATATGGCAATTCACAATGCTGTGTTGGTCCCTACTTTAACGTATGGTAGTGAAAGTTGGGTGAAATCAACGCAGAAAATGCGGTCGTTAAGGAGTATGTTAGGGCTGAATCTGAACGACAGGGTAAGAAATTGTGTAATAAGAGAAGAGTGTGGTTTGCAAGATAATGTTGTGACCAGAATTAAGAAAGGAATGCTTCGGTGGTTTGGTCATGTGGAAAGAATGAATGAAGAAAGAGTGATAAAGAAAATTTATGTTGCAGAAGTGAATGGCAGAGTCGGAAAGGGACGTCCTAGGCGAAAATCTATCGACCAAATTGGCGATTTATTGAAAACGGGCCAAATTAGGAGTACCCTTAACCGACGAGCATGTATGCGAAGGTGTATGGATGTGAAGGAGCCGAGAGAGGTGTGTCAGGGTCGTGCCAAATGGAAGTCTGTAGTCTCTGCCTACCCCTCTGGGTGACAGGCGTGAGTGTTTATGTTATGTTATGTTTTACTATTTCGACCCGTCATAAATTTCATATAAAAGCCAAATGTAAAATATGAACGCACAGTTATAATATTAATTCGCTGGCTAGGTACTTTACGCGCGCTTAGTGCGAAAAATGCGAAAAGTGCGACAAATAAAGGCAATTAATTATCTTCTTGCTATTATTTTCTTCTGATTTGTTTTATTTGAAAAATTGCGATGGACTATAGTAGCTAAGAAGCATATGATTATATCCTCCAGGGAATAAATCTACAACTAACGATCAACACAAAAAAGTGATACGTGATTAATACCTACTACAATAACTTTTTATTAAATTATATTACTATCGATAGGATCGTTTTCATAAAAAAACCTTGTCCAAAATTGGACCGATTTATACTTTTTTGAAGAACAATATTATAAAAAGGACTGTCGATGTCTGTAGCTTTTCTTTCAATTTTTATTTTCGTTAAATTTCTTTATTGGATGACTAACAACGTTTTCATAACAGAATATTTTAAGTTATTTCAGAAGGTTCTTTGATTTTTAAATAATTTGTGGAATAAATGGAACACAGAAACATAGTATTGATAGATATAGACCATATTATGGTAATAAAATGTTAGCTCTATTATCATTCTCCAGGCATATAAAAAAAGAAACACGTTTGTGTGGATCATTAACGTCCACTACAAGGATTTTGATATTCTTATATAATATATATATATATATATATATATATATATATATATATATATATATATATATATATATATATTTATAATGATTTCTTATATTTACGCGAACACTATACATGATTAAAACTACTTTTACGGATTTTATCGCGTTTATTTTTACTTTTTATTTACTTTTATTTTTAATTCCCACGTCACGGGGGGACTGACAGTCAGTCCCCACGTACCATGGGTGCTGGAAAGCGCCCGAAACGTCGGGAATTAAAAATAAAAGTAAATAAAAAGTAAAAATAAACGCGATAAAATCCGTAAAAGTAGTTTTAATCATATATATTTTTAAACAAGTGCATGTGTTTCATTAAAAATTTCATGGGTATTAAGAAGTCCAATACATAAGCACACCAGCAATATGTATCATAAATCAAAATTTTATTGTTTATCATATTATTAAAATTAAAAATTATATTATATCCATAAAGATATTTATTCAATATACAAAAAAAACTTACACTATACTTTATGACTAAGACCTACTGTATTATACAGCAAGATCAGTTAAAACAACAATATTATGCAATACTGTATGTATATGCATGACACGTAATAACACAGTTTAGGCATAGATAAATAAGTTAAAGTCGTAGTATTGTGGTCTTGATTAGCCCGAGATTTTTTCTCTGAACCTAGTTAAGGCAAAGTTCTCCTCTGAAACTGCAACACTGACCAAAGTTTCATCGTACGTTACAGCCACGTCTTATCGCTGGGCATAGGCACCCTCTTATCTCTGGAAGGGTTTTAGGGCAAGGGGCACAGGGTGTATAAGTGACAACGCGTCCATATTTTGATTTTTAAATACTTAATCGAGTATAAATGTACATAGACGTCTATAGGCCACTATTTACCACTAGGTGGAATGTGGGCTGATTTGTCACACTTGTTCTATAAAAAAAAAGCAATGGGCGTAGTCCCTTTAAAATTTCGCAAATGCTATACACACTATAATATATCGAATGCAAATGACGAATATATACGAGCAATATGGCATATCGGCGAAATCATCACTTTATTCCAAATGGATAAGAAATACATTCATTGAGTCAAGCAGAACTTATTATTCGCATTAATCAGATTTTAAATAAGACAGGGAAATAGTAAACAGCAACCAATAAAAATAATTCATAACCTAAAATACAACCACCAAGTCACTTGCCAATCTTGGCAATTTTTTTATAGTATGACAAACGAGCACACAGTGCACCTGATGTTAAGTGGATGCTGTAGCCCATAAACATCTACCTTTATCTTCAATTAAGAATCAAAATGCAGATGCGTTGTCAACCCTGAGGACTAAAATGGAAAGCCTCGTTTCCAGTAGAAAGGGTCTCCAGTTCTCTACACTCACCATACGGAACACAGTAACATCAAGCTGCTATTTTACGCTGGTATTCTGTGTAAACGTGGTCTTTCCCCGGTCGAGTCGACCCATTCGTGTTACAACCATAATATAGCTGCAGTGTGACTCTACCACGTAGAGCCATGGCAAATATTGCACAATGAGGCTATTTATGCAGCCTATGTTAAACGGTGAAATTTTGAAAGGCTATAATGAATAAATAGATACATTACAAAGAAAAAGTACAAAAGATGATCGCATTACAAAACAGATCTTGCACCTTAACACTATAAACATTAAGTAAGAAACCTAAATGACAAATGCATTGCAAGATGGTGTTGTGTACAGGATTAAGAAAGGAATGCTTCGGTGGTTGGGTCATGCAGAAAGAATGAATGAGAAGAGTGACAAAACAAATTTATGTTGCAGAAGTGAACGGCAGAGTCGGGAAGGGACATCCTAAACGAAAGTTTATCGACCAAATTGGCGATATATTGGAAATGCGATATATTAAGAGTACCTTTGACCGACGATTATGTATGCGTAGGCATATGGATGTGTAGGAGGCGAGAGAGGTGTGTCAGGATCATACCAAATGGAAGTCTGTAGTCTCTGCCTACCCCTACGGGTGAAAGGCGTGAGTATTTATATAAGTAAAGAAATTCGCATTTAAAGTTTATGGGTGACATTTTATAAGCAAATTATTCTTCGCAAGTTTTTACTAATACAAATAATAATAATAATAATAATTTATTTGACTCTCAATTAACAGGTTACACTTATGTATTATATCTATTTAAAATTACAAAATTACATTTCAAAGTAGTTGGCGTTAACGGCCATACTAATATAAACTGTGTTACAGTCATCAGCGTCTTCCACCCTGAGTAGTACAATACAAATACAGTAAAAAATTACGGATTATTTCGCTATATAATACACAACCATGTTAAGTTAAATAATAAATAAAAACATGAAGAGAAAACTTTCTAATTACCACAAACCAGTGTGTGTGTGTGAGTGCGTGTGCGTGTGCGTGTGCGTGTGCGTGCGTGTGTGTGTGTGTGTGTGTGTGTGTGTGTGTGTGTGTGTGTGTGTGTGTGTGTGTGTGTGTGTGTGTGTGTGTGTGTGTGTGCTTAAGTTGCGTGCGTGTGCTGTGTGTGTGTGTGTGCATGTGCATGTAATTGTGTATGTTTTTGTGTAAATGTGTGTGTATGCGTGTGTGTGTTAGAACTTAAATACTGATTAACTTCTCTGTTCCAGGTAATTAAGGCTTAGCAACCGATTTAGGATTTTATCTTTACATTTATAAAGGGACAAAGGGTAAATATCATTTACTTTATTTGCTACATTATATAAATAATTGCTAGTAACATAATATTGACGACGTGCTAAAGCAGTTCTGTGAGAAACCATGTCACAAATTCTATTTTTATTACGTTTTAAATTAGGTTTAAACTCTGTATTTTTGTGCTTACGTAGTATAACAGACATGACAAAAAGCTGTCTTACAGTAAGTACAGAGCATTCCTTAAAAATAAGTTCGGTGCTAAATCTTTGTGATTTACCTAGCATTACCTTTAAGATTGCTCTTTGAGCACGTTCTAAGGGGAATAAAGTTGTTTTTCCAATTCCACCCCATGTTACAATACAGTATTGTAGTAAGCTTTGAGCAAGAGCATAGTAAACACATATCCATGTTTCAATGTCAGCAGAATTCCTCAATTTTCTGAATATCGGTATCAGTTTTCTAATACGGCAGGTTACATTGCTTATATGCTCTGACCAAGATACGCAGTAGTCAACGATAAGTCCGAGGTATCTTATGTTAGTGGAACGAGTAAGTTTTGGGCAGTAAAATTCCGCTGATGGTTGGGTACTGGCACGGTGAGTGAATGTAATATATTTAGTCTTGTTTACATTTAATGTCAATAGATTGCTACTAAGCCACCGCATGACCCTTCCAAGTTGGGATTCATTCCAGTCCTTACCATATACAATTAAAGCCGTATCGTCGGCGTACGAAATGATTTTGCAGTTAGGCAAGGTAAGTGAGTATAAAGGTCAATGTATTGCTGAGTTTTTAATATTGAGTTATCATAAGATGGGCCAATTTCTACATAGTAATTATTAACAATATTGACAGATTTATGAGGATCATCAGTTAGATTTAGTAATTCACATGGAGGGGGTGAATATTGTTTGAGGTTAGTGATCTTATTTATAGTATTCCAAGTACCCTTTGTATTGCGTTTATTTTTACAGAACTCGGCTTTCTCATATGCGGTTTTAAGTTTTTCAACAAATTGTTGCAAAAATTGCGATATCAAATTCAAATTCATTTATTTGCCAGAATGTATGTGTACAATAAAGTATGATCTTAAATTATGAATAATGGCCCATTTACATTCTACCATTTTATATGGTGTGCAAACATTTTAGTATACATGCAAAAAAAATTACAAGTGGGAATTCAATTAAAATGTCACATTGTTTAATGGTTGTTCTTAAGTTTTAATGTCCATACTTTCTTTTTGTTTGTAATTAATTAATTATTAGAAATATATCAATATTACTGACTTCGGATTTATTTTCCACTAAAAGACATAAATTCGTTTAGATCGTAAAAACATTTTTCTTTTAACCATTGTATTAACTTTTTTTTAAACGTGGTTAAAGGTAAAAGTCGATGGGTATTTTGTTATACACCTTTATAGCATTTACGTAAGAGTTCCTTTCACACAATTTGAGCCTGCATTGAGGTAAGTATAATTTATGTTTATTTCTAGGAGCTACATTTCGTTCAATTACATCTATTTGCCTTTCAAATTGTTCAGGATGCTGTTTTACAAATATTCATATTTCTTTAATGTACAAGCATGTTAATGTTAAGATATTGTACTTTTTAAACAAGGGCTTACAGCTATCCGTATACCCTACTCCTTAGATTGCACGCACACATTTTTTTTGTACTCTAAATACTTTTATTATATCTACTGAATTGCCCCATAATAAAAGACCATATGATAGTACTGACGAAACATATCCGTGATATGCACATAGAGCAGCATCAGTTGATACCGTGACTCGTAATCTCTTTATTGCGTAGACAAATCTGTCGAGTTTGTCACAAGCGTAATAGACATGTGTTTTCCAGTCGCAATTTTGATCCAACATTATACCCAGAAATTTAGTACTTACTACTTGTTCGATGATCTTATCATTATATTTAATATTAATATTCAATAGTTTTCTCTGGTATGTCTGAAATTGGATCATTTTAGTTTTTTCCATATTAATCTGTAAATTATTACAATAAAGCCGATCTATTATGTTTTTGATTGCTTTATTTATCTCTGTTTCATATGTATCTGCATTTTCGCATTTCACGATAAGGGTTGTGTCATCAGCAAACAAGATTGTGTTATGGCGAGTGATATTAGGGAGATCATTAATATACATGAGGAATAAGAATGGTCCCAATACACTGCCTTGTGGCACGCCAAAGTCATTTATCTGATTTTCGCTTCTGTAAAACACTTTTTTGTCTTTATTGACCTTAGATATTTCCACACATTGTTGTCTCTCACATAAATAGTTTCTCAACCAGTCGTTAGCTTTACCTCTTATCCCATATTTTTCTAATTTGTGTAAGAGCAATTTATGGTCCACGAAATCGAACGCCTTGCTCATGTCCAGGAAGATTGCCGCAGCTGGAAGGCCATCATTTATAGCCTGGGTGACAATTTTAATCAAATTAAAACATGCTAACGAGGTTGTACTATTCTGTTTAAATCCAAATTGCTCCTCTTTAAGTAAACGATGACTTGTCGTGAATTCTTGAAGCCTTCTCAGCATAATCTTCTCGAATATTTTTGACAATATGGGTATCCGCGTGACTGGCCTATAATTATTCATTTCGTATTTTTCGCCTTTCTTAAAAAGTGGCTTAACGATTGATTTTTTCAATATACTTGGGAAGGTACCTTCTTCAAAAGACATATTAATTAAATAACATAGCGGTTGACATATGTATCGTGCAGATAATTTAATTGCAGTGGTTGTTATGTTATCAAATCCTACTGCGTTCGTATTGTTAAGACTTTTAATTATCCGAAATATTTCCATAGCATCAGTAGGTTTAAGAAATATTGTATGGATATTATTAGTCGTGATAGTTTTGTTTATTTCCTCAACATTATATTTAAAATTATTGTTATTTATCAAGTTTATATAAAAGTGATTAAATATGTCACTTATTTTCTTTGGGTCGTCATATATCCGATTATTTTTTATTATTCTGTCAATTTGTGTTTTCTTATTTTGGTCGTCAATATTTTCATTAATTACCACCCATGTGGCTTTACATTTATTTTTATTATTGTCAATATATATCTTACTTTGTATCTGTCTCGATTTATATATGCACTTTTTAAGTATGGAACTATATGATTTATATTTATCTCGTGTAAGTAATCTGTAATATTGCATTGTTTTTATCGTGCTTTGCTATCTTGTGCAATTTGTCCCTGTGTCTTATACAGTGTACCAATCCTGGAGTTAGCCATGGCTTGATACATCGTTTACGATGAGGAATTTTTATTTTATTGGCATGAGTAGTTATGGCGTCAGTAATAGTTTTAGTTAAAGCGGTAGCTGCTTCATTAGCATCTTTGATATTGTATATAAAGCTAAAATCTGCATCAGATAATTGTTTTAATAGTGATGGATAATCAATTTTGAAAGTTGTGCTTTTAGATGGATACCTTATAGTTTTGCAATCTAAGTGAAACACTATCGGAGCATGATAGTAATAAACGAATTCAGTATATATGTTGCAGAATATCTATCTGATCTCAACATTACATGGTCAATTTCGTTACGAGTGGGATTTAATGAGCTGCTAAATATCCGTGGAGCGCCATTAAATCCAAATATTTACTGCTATTAAGGTCATTATTATTAGGAGAGATATTTATATTGATATCGCCAATCAAGATAACTGATCTTACAGAAGCTAAAGATGCAAGACAGAGATCAAGGCTATCACAAAATTTATTGATATTTTTTTTGTGAAGGTGATCAATATATGGCTAAAATGGCATATTTATTTTCATAATTTACGATAAGACCATTCGCATCAGAAATTAAAGGTTTATGTATACTATGCTTTATTTCAGATTTTATATATATCAGAACACCGTCGTTTTGGTTACTATACTCAGAAGAATAAGACGTATACCCAGCAATTTCAGGTATAACTGATAATTTGCTTAGCCAGCATTCCGTCAGTACAAGGACGTCACATTGAATACAAATTCTTTCCATTAGTATGGCTAGTGTATCAAAATTACAAGTTACGCTGCGTATGTTAGTGTGAAACACTATCAAAGAATTTCTGGTCTGATTAATTTGATTAACTAGGTTTTCTGGTGTGCATATCGTGGAATTGGAAACAAAAACTGAATCAATGTCATTAGAGATATTATCAAGTATAACTATTAATAAGTGAATATTCAAAGGCGCATATCGTTGTTACATTCAATAGATTATTTATTATATGCTTGTATTTTGAAGTCTGTTGAATTACAGTATTAGTGATATAAAGATTTAATGAATTAAGATGTAGGTTAGGTAGTGTAAGTGTGTGAGAGTAGTATATACTATTAAAAATTATACAATTAGGAAAAACAATGATAAATGTTTGTGATAATATGTAGTAAGTTTTTAAATCAACGTAAACAAAAGGATACGAATGACCTAAACATTTAGAGAGTAATAAAATTATGTTAAAAATAATATATAAAAATCGAAGTAAATTGCTTAGTCACGAAGAAGATTGCGACTGCAATTGGATTAATTCATTTTTCGAATCAATCCGATGTGATGGAGCACCTTCTTTTTTACGGATGAAAACTTTCCAGTGAGCAGTCCAGCATTAGGCATAGGAGTTCCTTTTACTAAACTCTCGAGCGAGGTAGTATAGTTTTCTTTTTTTTGCTTTTTGAGTCAGACATTCGGTTACGAAAATTGGCTTTGCGAGTCCTTCAAATTGTATATCTCCTGTGTTTAGTTTTTTAGTTTTATTAATCCGGTTATAATTTTTGACGGATGTTAAAATCCTTTCTTTTAAAATAGCAGTTGTGAAGTCTACTATTATCGGCCTATTCCCCCGTTTATCTTCATTCAAATGAAATACATCGCGAATGAGAGAGTCCTCAATATGGGTGTTAGTAACTAGACCAACTTTTTTTACTATCTGTAACAAGTCATCTTTAGTCTCATTATGTTTGACAGGGATATTTTTTATCTCAATACTTGCCTGTTTTTGAAATCTCTCGAGATTCTCCACTTTTAATTCAAGGGTCTGAATATAGGCTAAATGCGTTTTTCTTTCAGTTACCATTTTACTCAATCGATTTTAATTTCATCATACTGTTTTGAGATAAAGTCCATGGATTTAATAATATCCCCATTTTGATTCTGGATGTCACTAATACTACTTAGAACTTTAACTTGTTGATTTTTGAGGGTATCAAAAGATTGTTTCATATCCGACATAAAAACATATACCTCGTCATCATGTTGGCACTTTCGGCCACGAGGTCTGCTAGCAACATTACTAGAGCTATCATTATCGGTATCTGTGGCCGTAGCAGCAGCTGAACTCTGATTCGTATCCGACTTCGAGTTCTGTTGCATCCTTTTAAGTGGCATTTCTTAAATAATAATAAAAGTAAGTTAGCGGAAGACCTTTTAAGATTGACTGCTCAATTTGCGACTTACTAGGAGCACAGATTTAACTAAGCGATCGTTTCAAGTTACGTAGCAGATTTCTAACTTACGAATCACGTAGCGCGTAGAGATAGTAGGAGCTGTAGCGATAGTGTAGCATCTATGGGGCGTGGCTTCCCGTAGCGGTCGTAGCAGACACATCCAGTTGCAAATTATTCTTTATAAAATTATGTTTTCCTGGTACTATGGCACTTATTTAAAATTTTAACTTATTTCAATCGCTTAAATTAAATGAATATTTAAATAACAAAATACACGTCTACTCAATCACACCCAGGGGGGAAGGGGATAATATAATAGAAATAATATGTTTCGTAAACAAATACAAAACAGTTGCCGAGTGATTCCCTATTAAATTTAAGTATATCTTCGGAATTTAAAGTAAAAACTAGCTGTTACTCGCGGCTTCGTCCGTATGGTCACTGGGAAATGAACTATCCATTGCTTTTTGAATTGAAATGAAACTGAGTTTTATAGATTTGTCGGAAATGCAGCCATTAAAAGGAAACTGAGCAAAATTGTCAGTGAGAGAAGCGCTGTTTTTCTAAGTTGACCCCCGCTACCTGTAACGTTTGCCCTTGCGCTTTATTAATTGTCATTGCGAAACTGAGCTTAATAGGGAACTGCAACCTTTTGAATTGAAAAGGAAGATCTGTGGGAATTATAGGGATCCGTGGTATAATAACATTTTCACCTTTTCCTACGCCTGTCAAAATTGTGGCACCGATTATGTTCCGTCCAAGATGTGTCACACGCAGCCTTGTCCCGTTACATAACCGAGGAGCATCTAAATTTCGCATTAGCATGACTGGGACGCCTAATTTTAATTGAAGCTTATGTGAGGGGACACCTGACAACTCTAGAGAATTTAGAAACTCTGCGGGATATAAAGTGCTCTGTTCTGTGTCCATAACTGTGTCTACTAACAAATACTCTGTTATTTCTCCTGCTACTTCGCTTAATATATATGAATTTATTTTGTTAACACTCTCATTTTTTGGTGCATGAATCGCCCTTTCACATAACCATTTGTCTTCATGCATGTTGTTCGTTAAATCTGAATAAACGCTCGCAATTAATTCGGAATGACTCTGTACTAAATTACAAAAATCTCTCGTCAATTTAACGTAGCCCTTAGCATCCTCCAATTTTAATAGTGTGTCCGTATAGTTTCCAGCATTGATATCATTATACAAATGCACTCTCATATTCTAAACTGAATTTTGTCACCTTGTTCCATAAAATAGACGACTTGAGGCATGCTTTGATTTCATCTGCAGGTGTGCTTTTGAATGACACGTAAAGTTTGGCGAAAGTCACCAGCCAGTAAAACCACCATTCCTCCCGTTACATCGGTATTGCTGCGCAAATCCTGGAGCGTTCGATTTTGTGCTTCTACAGCTTTTTTATGCGACATTGTACTTTCGGCCCACACTAAAAGTTTGCATTGTCGTAGCATGAGATATATGATACCTCGTGCACAATTTTTGCTAAAGTTGCAGATCGGCGATTCTTCCTGGGCTAGATTTAGAGGGAGTTTTAAAACAGAATGTGCAGTGCGGCCCCCGCTTAGCAGCTTGGCGGCTATACCGGAGGAAGCTACGGCCACAGCAATGTTTTTATCTTTCCGTACCTGCGCTAATAATAAATTTAACAAAAATGTCTTCCCAGTTCCTCCAGGGGCTTTTAGATGCCTCAAATCTAATGTAGTGACGGGGGCGATCCTGTACTACATCAGATTTGATAGACCGCAAATCCTCGCTAAAGAACACCGATTCCTTCCAAGGATGATTGGCGAGGCTATTGAAATCAAAAAACATCCTAATTTCAATAGAGAAGATGGCTGGGTGCTACCATCTGCTTGGGATCCTATAATAAATAAAATTAAATCCCAACCCAAGCATACAACTGCAAGACTTCAAGATATCATAAGTTCATACTGCATAGATCGGAACAAAAGTTAAATTTTAATCTATGGTAACCGCGGTTAACTATGACATATGGACGTTGAACATCTCAGTCCCGCCCGTGACCATGAGTGCCGTAAAGCGTTCGAAACGTCGGGTATTTAAAAAGTTAAATATACTTTCCGTAAAAACTAGTATTATTTCAATGTGTAGTGTTCGCGTAAATATAAGAAATCATTATGATAACCCTCTTGTCCTTTGCAATAAATCAATGTCCGGTCCGATCTGCGTGAATGACGACTTTATAATCCTCTTCAGGTAGGTTTTCTAAAGCAGTTTTAAATTTTTTGACTAAAATGTTACGTTCATACAAGAATTTTTGAATTTTGAACACTGTGTCTCTCTCAACTCCCTGGATAAATTGGCGGCGACAATCTACCTCAATTTCTTCGTCATCCATAAAATATACTTGTAAAAATTTATGGTGTTCGTTTTCAGCTGGAAAAAGTGAACCTATTCTATGATAAATTTGCCCTTGCACCGTAAATGTAGGCGAAAATCAAGGCATTATTATTTCCCGGTCAACTCCGAAGGACGTCATTTGAAAGCATGAGTTATATTTCCGGATCCTGTTTGAAAAGCGCCGTGACTCATTAGCATCATATAAAAAGAGAGTTTTCAAAGGTTCTTCTGGTTCCCCAAGTAACGGAAGAGACACTTTGCCATTGGAACGGCACATGCCTGCTGTCTCAACTTTCCATTTTAAAGCGCTGGAAAATCGACACGCCTTGTCCATCAGTCCGATAACAACTAACCTGTGATTTTTATAATCAATCAACGGATCATAATTGAATGCTGCATCATTAAAAACCGACCAATTGTTTCTTAGAAATTTTTGTCGACGTTCAGCTTGGAGCTGTGCATTTGCATCTCTTCGCGCCTGTGTCTGTTCTGGTGTTTCAGATGATGTGTTGAGTTTCATCAGGTGTTTCCGCGGCTCTTAAGGCGGCCTGACGTCCCGCTTGTTCGAATAGCCTTTGCTGACTTTGAGCAGGTGTTTCAGTAGCTCTTAAAGTAGCTTGACGCTCTGCCTGTTCAAGACGCCTTTGCTGACTTTGAGCAGGTGTTTCAGTAGCTCTTAAAGTAGCTTGACGCTCCGGCTGTTCAAGACGCCTTCGCTGACTTTGAGAAGGTGTTTCAGAAGCTCTTAAAGTAGCTTGACGCTCTGCCTGTTCAAGACGCCTTTGCTGACTTTGAGCAGGTGTTTCAGTAGCTCTTAAAGTAGCTTGACGCTCTGCCTGTTCAAGACGCCTTTGCTGATTTTGAGCAGGTGTTTCAGTAGCTCTTAAAGTAGCTTGACGCTCTGCCTGTTCAAGACGCCTTTGCTGACTTTGAGCAGGTGTTTCAGGAGCTCTTAAAGTAGCTTGACGCTCTGCCTGTTCAAGACGCCTTTGCTGACTTTGAGCAGGTGTTTCAGTAGCTCTTAAAGTAGCTTGACGCTCTTCCTGTTCAAGACGCCTTTGCTGATTTTGAGCAGGTGTTGTTTCAGTAGCTCTTAAAGTAGCTTGACGCTCTGCCTGTTCAAGACGCCTTTTCTGACTATGAGCAGGTGTTTCAGTAGCTCTTAAAGTAGCTTGACGCTCTGCCTGTTCAAGACGCCTTTGCTGACTTTGAGCAGGTTTTTCAGTACCTTTTAAAGTAGCTTGACGCTCTGCCTGTTCAAGACGCCTTTGCTGAATTTGAGCAGGTGTTTCAGTAGCTCTTAAAGTAGCTTGACGCTCTGCCTGTTCAAGACGCCTTTGCTGACTTTGAGCAGATGTTTCAGTAGCTCTTAAAGTAGCTTGACGCTCTGCCTGTTCAAGACGCCTTTGCTGACTTTGAGCAGGTGTTTCAGTAGCTCTTAAAGTAGCTTGACGCTCTGCCTGTTCAAGACGCCTTTGCTGACTTTGAGCAGGTGTTTCAGTAGCTCTTAAAGTAGCTTGACGCTCTGCCTGTTCAAGACGCCTTTGCTGACTATGAGCAGGTGTTTCAGTAGCTCTTAAAGTAGCTTGACGCTCTGCCTGTTCAAGACGCCTTTGCTGACTTTGAGCAGGTTTTTCAGTACCTTTTAAAGTAGCTTGACGCTCTGCCTGTTCAAGACGCCTTTGCTGAATTTGAGCAGGTGTTTCAGTAGCTCTTAAAGTAGCTTGACGCTCTGGCTGTTCAAGACGCCTTCGCTGACTTTGAGAAGGTGTTTCAGAAGCTCTTAAAGTAGCTAGCTTGACGCTCTGCCTGTTCAAGACGCCTTTCCTGACTTTGAGAAGGTGTTTCGGAAGCTCTCAAAGCAGCCTGACGCTCTGTCTGTTCAAGACGCATTTGCTGACGTTGAGAAGGTGTCTCGGATGCCCTAAAAGCAGCCTAACGCTCTGCTTGTTCTTGCCTTCTCAGTTCAGCATCTTCTAAAGATTCTAGCGATCGAGCTAATCTTTCCGCTTGTCTTTGAGAAGATACTCTTGAAAGGCTGGACTTACGTTTGCGAGGCATTATGAACTAACAAAAAACCTATTTATAAAAAAACGTTAAAATACCTAAAAGGAATTAAATTTCCTTTTAAATATTTTTTTAAAGCAAATCCAAAATATCTAAAAGGAATAAATATTCCTTTTAAATATTTTTTTAAAATCAAAACAACAAAACCAATTCAAGACACAACACGAATCTGAAAACGATAGCCAAAAAAAATCGAATCAACTTAAACCAAATCACAAAACAAATCGCAGAAAACTGAAATCGAAAGCAGTAGTCAATATAAATATAACCAACGAAAAAAGAAGTAAGTGTATAGGTACCGTATAGACTATCTATACTATTAATATTCCTTTGAAATATTGTTAAACAACCTAAAACAGCGAAAACCAATTCACGATTCTAAATAAACAAAATCCAAAATCAAAGCCAGAGTCTAAATATGTATAAAGGAATACCAACCAAATCATCAAAACCGATCCAAGAAAATACACAAATCCAAAAATGAAAGCCAATATAAATCCATTCAACCTTAACCAAATCACAAAGCAAATAACAAACAACCGAAATCGAAAGCAGGTAGTCGAATAAGCTACGAAATAGAAACAATTTAAGCGTATAGGTACCGTATGCACTATAAGTTGACGCGCGGCTCAACGGCGGGAGTTAAGTACATGTCAGGAAACATTTCGTTACCGCGTTTTAAAAACCTAGTAACGACATCTAGCGGAATCAATTTAAACTATGTATACGTTAGTTTTAATAAGAACTCTCAAAAAATATTTTTCTTATAATTTTGCACAATTTTTCTTATTGTAATACCGATTCATTCATAACCACATATAAGAACTGTATTCATTTCCAATAAATTACTAAGGCTTATTAATAAGGCTTAATAAGAACTGGTGAAAGCGTGACAGGTGGTGATAGTATTTCTGATCCATACTTATAATCACGCCTGTAACCCTTGCGGGGTAGGCAGAGCATCAACGGATTACTTAATATCATCTGGGAGGTTATCGCCTATTCTGTAAATTACAATGCACCAAAACGTTTGAAGAAAATCGGCTGGTGAATTTTATGTTTTTTATCGCTCTTCTCCCGGTCTGCGTGGAAAAATACAGATCCATACATTTTTTATCTTAATTTTGGTAAAAAGACATAATAATCCAGATATTCTGACCTTCTGTGTTCGTCCATCGTACCGTCGTCCGTCTTGTAGAATCACGGTGGCGCCACCTAGCTGAATTTAATTTTGCAACATATTCGATTTTCCCACTGAAATGAGACGTTTTTACGCGGTAAAAAGTAGCCTACTTCACTCTACAGCCACCGAACTATCCCCATACAAAAATTCATGCCATGCCGACGCTCTGTTGCGACGTGAAAGTAGAACAAACTTTTGCAACATATTCTATTTTCCCACGGGAATGAGATGTTCTTCCGCGGAAAAAGTAACCTATGTCACTCTACAGCCACCGAACTATCCCCATACAAAAAATCATGCCATGCCGACGCTCTGTTGCGACGTGAAAGAAGAACAAACAAACAAACAAACAAACACACTTTCGCATTTATAATATTATTAGTATGGATAAAGTACCTATATACGCTTTACTTATGGCCAGAGACCTCTAATTTCTGATAGAACTTTCGAGCAGTAAAGTATAGGCCGCGCTGTCCGAACGCTGTTTATCTATACATATATCTCTACATATAAATAAAATTTAAGTGTCTTTGTGTACTACCAAAATAACTGCCTTCTATTGAACTAAGTAGGTTACTTGCATGCCATTAAAACATGAATCACCTTAAATTTTGTCTCTGTCCGGACGAGAATGTCTAATGGCATTAAGTGCGCCCTTTGTAATCCTTAAGGTGCAATAAAGTGTAAATAATAAAGTGTAAATAAATATAAAAATAATTCTCTTATTTTATTTGAAAAACTTGAAGTTTTCTTCATAGAAATCAAAAAATATATAAAACGAGTGGTCTTTAATGATTATCTAAATAATGCTACATTAAAAGTACACACAAAGGCGAAGCATACAATATAATAAAGTTTTTTGTTAATTATAATGATTTATTAATCAATATGACGAATAATTATGTTTATACTTTAAAATCTTCACCTGACAGAGTAGCAAAGCGTCACTTGTCGCTATTAGTAGAGAGCATTCCAATTTCTGAGGTAGTTTCTCCTTAACCCGGTACAACATTCCGTCCGCGTCGCCTTGTTCATATACTACCACCCTTTCGGGCAGTTGCACCTGGAAATTAACGCCCAAGGTATAAAGGACAATGTACAAAATTGTTCCACGAATAGTTTTGTAAATAGTTACATAAATATATAATATTTGCAATTATTATATTTTGAAATTATAATAATTGCAAATATAATATAGTACTCCTACACTCTCTATATATATATATATAAATTGCCCAGTGTCAGGAATTTGGCGGTGTCTCACCACCGTGCCTCCAGAAAGCATGTAAAGCCGTTGGTCCTGCGCCTGATCTCTCTACTATAATCTTGTCCTGCACAGATGGCCAGTCTCTGTTGAAATTCGCCGCTGTGACCGAAATTCGAGATTTTGGAGAATCTTTAGTCATCATAATATATCATATTCTGCGGAAATCTATATTCAGTGGTCAGCTTACACATTGGTGATTAAATTATGAACGTAATATCAGTTTCATTAATTTATATTTAAGACAACTTTTTCTTTTTGTATACTTACCGCCAACCGATGTTTATATATAGCGATTTTCTGCACCCGGTCATGACATTTTATCCGCACTTTGTTGCCTGTTATGAGATGCTGTATTATCACGTCTGTTATGTTCTCCCGATATGCGTAACGCTCACGATACAATCCGTGAACTGTGCTAAATACTATCTGGTAGCACCACAAAGTGCCGTCTTGACACCCCACTGCCTATAAATTTATATTTATGTACTATAAAGTTTTTTAACATTTTTAAGGATTTGCAATTGATTTATATATCATTATATGTATAATATATCAAATAACATTCACTGATACAGTTTTTACAACTAATTTAGAAGTCAGGGTTCCATTTATTTGTTAAAATATTTGTGGCAAATAAAGAATTTACGAGTATTTATTCATCTATAACAGTGAATGTAATTAAAACTGTTCACCTGGTTAGCGAGACAAGAATATCATAGAAATCATAGTAACTAACCAAGATATTTTGAGATGGCGATGGGGTTATAGCCCAGACCCAGTCTTGGGGAGTGTTAAGCATTGTAATGCCCTCAGTGGTGAGAACAGCCCAGCCTCCCACACCTCCCACGAGCACTAGCGCATCGAAAGTAGATATTGATAATGCTGATATGCCTGAAAAACGAAAAATTGTTAATGAATAATTCTTTGTCGCTACATTTAAATTTTCTAATTTTTAAATAAATTTACTCCTTTATTAAAATTAAATAATATCTGATAATTTATAATTATGTATTTAGTAATAGGTGTGTTTAAAACCAGGTTAGATCAGGGCGCTCGAAGCTAATGGATATAGCACGCGATTCCATTCAAGCAGCCGAAATTTAACTTTCGTTCGCACTACTAAAAATGCTTATCAGACTTTCAAATGCGTCTGTACCATGTTCTCGGCGGTGAAGGAAAATCTATCTAATCCACTAGTCCCTTAGTCTTAAAAACATTTCCCTGTCAGTTAACAAAATGGGAGAATGAGTTCTAATTTGGAAAATTATATCTGTCTGTTGTAAATAAAGAATACATTTACTAAACTATGACCATTTCAAACTTACCTATATTTCTATCTTTTAATACTTGTTGACCCTGTACATTGTAAAATGACAGTGTGTCATTCCAATCACTGACTAGAAGTGTACTTTTTGAGAATGTTACAGCCCAGACTGGTGCTTCGCGCTGTATTATTTGTATTTCATCGCCTACCTGAATATGAAATGAGATTTATTAAGTGCAGGTCAGTGTAATTTGTACACAAAACAAAAAAGTTCAGCACATACCTTATTACGTATAGATACAGCTCCAATAGCCAGCCCTATTGCTAAGTATTGACCATTAGGTGACCAAGCACAACATGTGATACGTCCACCAATTTTATATTTCTGCACAGCCTTTACATCGGCCGACCAGAATGCAAAGTCTGACAATGCGCAAGATGCTAAGTGTAATGACACTGGATTATATGCAAGACATTGAATGGCCTCGCTATGTCTGCAAGGAAAATAACAAAACACATTTGTAAGCAAACAAAAAAATTACCTTTATTACAGCCTATAAAAGTCCACTGCTGAACATAAGTCTCCCCCATAGATAGCCACATAGAGAGAATTTTGCCATAGTTGCTACGCTTGGCTGGCAGGTTGGCAATCGCAGTTTTTATTCTTTTGAATGAAAGAGCAGCCAAAAGTATGCCGCAATAGTCCACCTCGCCGAGAGGCGACCACAAAAAAGTGCGATTCAAACAGCAATCAAAGGCTGCAAGATCAAGCTACGCTTCTGTTGCTAAAGCAGATTTGGGTGTGGCCTTAACGTGTGCACGTTCAGGTCACATATCGAAGGAGGTAGCTGATGACATCCTCGTGGCTATACAGAGGTCTACATGCCGGAAAAATACACTCCTCCCCCTCATAACCTCGTCAGACTAGTGAATTTCTGCGAGGGCCGGAATAAAGGTTGTAATCGGGACGGACTCCAACGCACATCATCCCCTTTGGGGAATCAAAAAACCCAACGAACTAGGTAAGGTGTTAGTTGAATATTTATTTAGCACTAACCTAACCACTTTAAACACAGGTTCTAAACTAACTTTCATAAATAAACGTTGTCGCACAATAATCGACTTTACACTTGCAACAGAAGGAGCAGCTAAACTAATAGCGGGATGGCATGTGTCGAAAAAGGCCTCATGCTCAAACCACAGATGGATCTGCTGCGTACTTACAGGTTGATATCCCTGCTATACCACCATGGGGAAATCCCCGCAAGACGGATGAAACAAAATACCTTAATAGGCTTACGTCTTCGGTCGCGGGTTTTGAGGGGACAAATACCACAGCAGATCAATCGCTCCTAGAAGAACAGATAGCAGCTGTTACTAAATCCATAATGGATAGCTACAGTGAATCATGTCCAGAAATCACTCCCCAAGACATGCTGAGGTGACCCAACATTGGTGAGGTAAAGAGGTAGATAAGAAACGTAAGAAGATAAGAAAAGCCCTAAATAGGACCATGTATACATCAATAGATGAAGACTGGCTACTATACAAGAAAGCTAAGTCTAAATACAAAAAATGTATCAAGTATCGAGGGTGGCGCAAATTCTGTGGTAACATAGAAACCCGTGAACAAGCGAATCGGATAAGGAAAATCCTAGCCAAACAGAACACGCTGGTATCCATCTCTTTAAAGAAACCCGACGGAAGCTACTCAACTTCGCCGGATTAAATCCAATGCATCCTAATTGAAACCCCCTTCCCAGGTTGCTGTGTAGTTGAAAGGGTAACCCGGCATGAAGATATACTAACACCAACGAAAGAAGACTGGAATTTAGCAAAGAGTGGTGACGATGGATAAAATCCATTGGGCCATTAATAGTTTCCTCCCCTATAAGGCGTCAGGACCTGACGGCAAATTCCCGGCACTCCCACAGTGGAGGGTAAAGCCCTAATAGTCAGGCTTGTTACCATAATGAGAGCATGTCTGGCTCTTAAATATGTACCTAGGGGATGGAGGGAAAAGAAAGTCATGTTCATACCCAAACCAGGTAAGAGCAATTATAAACCAGACCCTAAATCCTATAGACCCATTAGCCTCACATCCTTTCTGCTAAAGACGTTGGAGAGGATGTGTGAATGGGAATTGAGGGGATCGGAGCTAATTAACTTCCGCTACACGAAAAACAAACACGCCTAAAGATTACGTAAATCGATAGAATTGGCACTTCACTACGTACTCGTAATAACAAAGTTTGAAGAGGCCATCCAAACAAAGTAATATGTCTAGGCTCCTTCATAGAAATAGAAGGTGTTTTTGACAGAACAAACTTCTCCAGCATAAAAGGTGTACTAAGTAGACATAAAGTTGAACCAGTATTGACTGACTGGATAGTAAAACAATAAAGATTGCTGGTGAATCTCAAGCAATTCAGATCAAAAAAGGCTGCCCGCAAGGTGGGGTTCTTTCACCCCTCCTGTGGAATATGGTCATTAATGAACTCATCAACAAATTAAATTCCAATCATTTCTACACAGTAGGGTATGCAGATGACCTGACAATACTGGTCTCTGGAAAGACAGCAAGCATGGTGTGTGACCTGCGTCCAAGCGACTCTCCATAAAGTGGAGGGATAGTGCAGGGAATATGACCAAACCGTTAATCCAAATAAAACGGTTCTAGTAATATTTACACAAAAGCGAATGTTGAATAACTATCATCTGCCAATTCTTTTCAGCACAAAGCTCCGCCTATCCTCTGAGGTAAAATACTTAGTCTTTCCTTGGACAGTAAACTCAACCGGAATAAACACATAGAAAACACACTTAACAAAGCTAGTATAACTTACTGGCAATGCAGAAACATGATTGGCAAACGATCGGGTTGACGCCAAAAATTATACCGTGGCTGTACAAAACTGTAATTCGGCCTATAATCACATACGGCGTTCTGGTATGGTGGACCAAAACTAATGAAGCCATCACTATAAAAAAGCTTCAGCATTACCAGAGATTGGCATATATGTTTGCCACAGGCTGCATAAGAACTACACCAACAGCAGCTTAAGAGACTATACTGGAGCTAACACTGCTTCATCTACACATACAAAAAGAAGCAACTTTAGCTGGCATTAAACTCAAAACAAAATCTTTTGAGTAAGAGTAGAGTCCCTCATACAGGTATAATTGATAGAATTTACTCCAAAATTCCTATCTTACAAGCCAAGTACGATAAGAATCCAAAACAATTTGTATTCAATAAAAAGTATAACATACAATTAAATAAAACCGACAAGCCTTAGAGTTTTCATGGATGGTTCTAAAACAAATGAAGGTGTAGGATCTGGAACTTTCTCTGAAGACCTTAATATCCACATATGTACACTGCTGGGTAGCCATAACACAGTCTTGCAGGCGGAATATATGGGTATCATCCAAGCGGCCACAGCAATAGATGTTATCACAGGACATGGCTACTTTAACAAACATTAATTTACCATAGATGTTACACATAGCCCCCTGTGCAGGTCATGTATGGGGAGGAAGAAACAGCGGCTCACGTGTTACTGACATGTCCGGAGGTCGTTGCATATAGGGCTAAGCATCTCGGCACGCCGGGATTGCTCCCTGAAGTTGCTTGCAAGGACTATTGAACTTCTTTGGAGAGATTTCATGGCTAGAATATTTACATTATTCCTGCCCACATGCAAAACAATGCGCTTAGACGTAGAGTTGCGGAAAACAGCCCATTATAAACTAAAATATTTTTTTGAGTCGCTATCATGAAGATACTAACTATCACCTGTTTTAATTTCCCTCTGTTGCCTCTTATTACACTCATGGGACGATATGGAGTAGTAGATATTGTTACACCACCACTACTCAGCAATTACACAAAATGTATCTCAGTGGACTGACAGTCAATTACTGTCAAAAATTTCTTCCAAGTATTGCTTCTTTTATTACAACTTACTTATTTCTAAAAAATCGTAAATATATATTAGAAGATGTATTTTAAGCAAAAATGTCATCCCAAATTATTATTATATATATTAAATATTTTAATTGTTGATTGTTGATTTCTCTTTAATTGGTGGTGTCTGGTAGTCACAGATATATTTTGAATATCATGACAGTGAAAATAACTGCGCATTATATAGAGTACAACCTTTTTAATCATAACTAATTTTAAATAATATAAACTAAAAGCTAAATAGCTTGAAAATGGTTTATTTAGCGCCAAGCCACTAAAACATGTGGCTTACAGTTAGTATGGAGTGGTTACATCATCCGAGCAAGTCTCTCAAGTTAACTTTGACATTTTTTACTTACCTATATTATAGGTAAGTAAAAAAGGTCAAAGTTAACTTGAGACTTGAGAAATAAAAAAAATTTTAAACTTACGAGTACTTGAGAATTCCTTCCATCTTAGAGCTCCAAATGATAACATTTTTATCTGCTCCACCACTTGCAAATTTTTTTCCATCACTACAATATGCTACAGCATGAACAGCAGCTTTATGGGCTTGAAGAAGTTGGACTAGGGCTCCGTCACGAGGGTCATACACCATTACCTTCTCACCAGCACCAACAACTAGCTGTGTACCCTCAGGGTTAAAACATATTGCGTGAATGCTGAAAATAATTGAATATTAACTGAACGTCTTATCCTTAACAATACAGGTTATTGAACACTTTATTTCACAACTCTTTAATAAGCCCGCCTTGTTGATCTAGTGGTTGTAGTAGTATGACTGCTGATCATGAAGTCCTTGGTTCAAATCCCAGGTCAGGCCAAAAACAAAACTAATTTTGAGTTTTTCGTCAAGAAAATCTCAGTAGTTGCCCGGAGTCTGGCGTTGTCTCACCCCCACACCTTGGAAAGCACGTAAAGCCATTGGTCCTACGCCTGATCTCTCTCCGGTCGTGTCGGTTTACCGTCCTATCGGATTATGAGAGTGATGGAATAGAGAGTGCACCTGTACTTGTGCATACGCTTGGGCACTATAATCCTGTCCTGCGCCGATGGCTAGCCTCCGCTGAAGCAGGCCGCCGTGGCCGAAATTCGGTCTGGAGTACATTATTATTATTAATAAGCAATTAATTATTATTAGAAACATAATAAACAGTTACAATCTAACACTCTGCTTATGCTTATTTTCTTCGATAACTTTTCTGTATTTACTTTCCATTCTGATGGTATGCAATACAAATTTTCGACTCTCAATTTTACGCACACTAGTATATTGTGCATGTGCACTTACATTCACAAGTAAAACCAACATACCACAGTGTGATAAAAATGTTCTAATATGTACTATCTTAATATATATAAATTATGTGTCACATTGTTTGTCCCCGATGGACTCCTAAACTAATTAACTGACTTTAATCAAATTTGCACACTGTGGGCAGTTTGGTCCAACTTGAGAGATAGGATAGTTTTTTTGCCCATGAGTGACCCACAATTTTTTCTTTTTGCAAATTTAAGGATTTTTAATAGGACATGACAAAAGGTCATCGAAAAGGGCAGAACAACGTCTGTCTAACAAGCTAGTTTACAATAAATTATTTTATTTTTAGAATATAAGGGTGACAACAAGCTCACAGTCCACCTGATGGTGATGAATTGTGTGGCCCATAGACATCTACATCTACACTCGACTATGAATCAAAATACAGATGCATTACCTCCCATGAGGATTAAGATGGCCTGTTTTCCAGTAAACTAGGTCCCCAGCTCTCTACCCTCACTATATGAAACACAGCAACTTTCAGCTGCTATTTTACGCTGGTATTCTGTGAGAGTGTGGTTCTTCCTTGGTCGGGCCGTCCCATTCGTGTTACAACTATACTAGGTCCTAATATAACTACAGCATGGCTCTACTACGTTGAAAAAACTATTTTACATACAATTCATGGAAACTTTAATCACACATTTATTTGTTTGGTTGGTTTAATGAATTTTCATAGGCACTATATAAGTGAAAAATATTAGTATTAAATATGTTTTATCACATTATCAACAAAATAACTACTGCATTTACAAGGTAACAAGCAGTATTAGATAGATTAAGGTTTGAAAATGCAGTTATTTTTTTATTTTATTACAAACAAATAACAAGGTTCCAAGAAAATGAAAATTCTAAACTAAGCACAACATGCTCTTCAGCATATTAAAGATTTTTTTTTTGGGAGAATAAGTGAGAGCCCGACCAAACTCCCGATAACACACAAAGAATATTTATATATTTTTTTCACATTTTTAGAGACATTACAATAATTAATGTGATGAGCAAAGGTTAACTCCCAAAAATTTTACATTCTCTCTAATTGGGATAAGTTCATCAAGTTATAGAGAATGTTGATTTCAGGGATTGTTTATGGCAAGAGAAGATAACATCACTGCTTTTGGGAACAGACAAAGATAAATCAGGATTAGTTAACCAATCCTATAAATAATATATTGATAAATTGAAGCGGAAACAAGCTGCAAGGAGGTCCTGTATACCACTCTAACCTTACATTCACGACAACTTGACTTGAATGGTCTAAGACTACAACTCATCCTCATGTTATTATTATAGAAGCAAGCGAACCACCTTCTTACTCTAAATAATAAATAAAAATGTTTGCGCACGAAAGACGGCGAACTGAAGTCTGCAGAAAAATCTTATGTGGGTTTTATGTTGCACTGTACTTATGAACTGTGTATAATATGTGTTTTAGTTGTTGTAAAAATAGGAAAAAAAATATAAATTTTTGTCTGTCTGTCTGTTCATGCTTATCCTCATTCATCATTGGATTCATTGGAGGATGTTACAGAGTGATTTAACGGAAAGTTCTAAATCATAAATATAGATAAAATAGAGCAAAGGGTTAAGTACTGAGCCTTGTGGAAGACTCCAGTGAATAGTCATATTACGTGTATATTTTAACACATTCTGACATCCCACAACACAGTAACGAACCCCATTTACTCTGTGTACTACAATCACTCTTCATTCTATATCCTTGTCTTGTTTCCATCCCTGCTGAACACACATCTACTTGCTCAACCAACTATCTATAAAGGATAAAAATCCTTAAATCACATGTTTCACTTTTATTTTTAATTTATTAATTTACACCACTCCAAAGCAAAATGTGCAATGAAATAAAAATTAAGTAAAGGAATATTATACCTGGAAGATTCAATTTTATCAGCCTCATGAATTTTATTCACCCACTTTGGAACTGTTCTCATTTTGAAAGGAAACTAGAATTGATTATATATTAAAATATGGAGGAAAAAATAAAGTCCCTACAATCTCAATTTTGGCCCACATTTATAGATTATTCGATTAATGTTTTGGTTGACAACGGCGTTCCCTAAAAATGTAAACAAACGGTTCATAAGGGTTAGCGGCTGTTTTAAATGTCACTTCGACTTGTATTTGGTATTTTAATTTTTCTCGTGAAGTTCGGATATAAATGCATCTTTTATTTGGTTTCAAATTAAAAACTAAACGTAGTGGTTTATTTAGTTCGTAAAAGACAAAAAGAAAAGAAAACAAGTAAAATTTGTTGTTTTGGTCTTTTGTTTTTTTTTCCTTCGATTTCGATATTCGACATGTACGGTTGTTATTTTGCCAGTGTTCATTATTGGAAATTTTCGAAAACTTCCTCAAAATAATATGTTAATGTATCACGATCATTGACTTATACATTACCAGCACGATACATTACAAAGTTTATAGATGTTTTCTAGTTTACTACGACAGCTTAACCCAGCAGACGGCCAATGACGACAGTATCTCAAGTTTTATAGGCATCTTCATAGACAAATATGGAACAAATGGGATGTTAGCACAGGAGCACTTGCTTTGTCGTTTCGTGAACATTATATATTACAGTGGCCAGTATGCTTATGTTTTAATGTGAGAAGTAACAAAGGCGCTTACGGACAAGACGATAAGTGGCGACTGTAACCCTTGGACAAATTCAAGCCATTCTTAGCCAAGACCAATCCAAGACCAGGCCAGTAACCAGTGCTTCCAGATGAAAAATACATACAACCAGAGTCTCTATGCCCTTAATCAGGGTGGTGTATTATAAGAGTAAGGGAGTAAGAGTCCCTAATTAGGCGTCAAAGTGGACCCGGTCTGCAGTGCCTTTGCCACGGTGCAGTGCAATAACACTTAGGGCAGTTAGGGTAGACATGTGTCAGTCATGAATGATTCGATCTTTTGAAATGGTACACTTAAAAGTGTTGATTGGTTTATTCATTTGATTTGTTTTTTAATGTTCCGGTACAACCAATCACTAAAACACACAAACAAAACAAAAAAAACACAAACACACAAAAACAATTGACGGAACCTTTTTAACTCGTGATTGATGTGAATTGTGAATGAGTCCTAAATCGACCGAATCCCGAATGATCTGTATGAACAGGCGAATCGAATAAACAATGCAGAGTATCAAGAGTATTTATTATTTAAGTGTTTTTATTATAATATTGTTACCTAAATTAAAAATTATTTTACATTTTATTATATCTATTTGTTACATCTATGAGTTAAAAATATGATTTCGTAGAGTTTACTAAAAATAACACTTTAAAGATTTGATGACAAATTATTTATGTAAATGTGATAATTTTCAACACCTTACATAAGTATAAGATAAAAGTTTAATTTTGCAGCAAATAAATGTTACGATTCTTATTTTTAGACATGTAAATCCTAAATTTTAGTATACTAAATCAAAACAATATTTTCTTTTCACTAAAATTGCTTTGCGTTGAAATAAATAGCGCCATCTACTTCGGTCTATAGTTAAAGATTAAAGTCATCCTCATTTTATCGAAGTCGGACCAAAATTGATGAGACTCTCAAGGTGGTACCCACAATAGATGTTAGATTGCCTAAACACAAAATATTTAATATCGATCAGTAAGATGAAATTCTGTACTCTTAGGAATAAAATTTAAAAATAAACAAATTTATTAAATAAATTAAATATATAATAATATTGAACAAAGTTATCAATCAAAACAAATAAAATCAATTGAATCACTTGAAGTTTTTGTGTTTACCACCTTGAAAGTCAATATATTTTTGTTCGATAAAATTACTTTATTACCTGTAGGATAGTAGTAGATGGCGCTATTACAAAGTCAAATAGGAACATTTTCGATTCCCAATGGATCTCACAGACTCACAAAGTACTAGAGCCCGAAATGAACCATTTTGAAAGACCGATCCGAATGTACCGGTACGCGTGACAAAATGTACTAGAATGATTCGGTCACTACAACTGAATGATTGACACATGTCTAAGTTAGGGTACTTATTCGATGCGCGACTAGGGATTCAAATGATACATCAATTCTTTCAAACATCGATATATCGGTCATAAACATGGTTCTTCATGAGCGATGTTTTATGAACGATGGCTTGCCGTCAAAAGTTACGAAATAACCAACTATTCGAAGGTATAAAATTCTGTAAGTTAAAAGTTGTGAACGATGATTATCAGTAATTTAATGTCACCGAAAAATAAATAGGTATTCGAAAAAAAATGTCATAGTTAGATAACGACTAAATTTTTAAAGTTAGAAGGTTTCATCATCATCATCATTACAGCCCTTCACAAGTCCACTGCAGAATATAGGCCTCCCCCAAGTAATGCCACAAAGCACGGTCCTGAGCCACCTGCATCCATGGACTTCCTGCATGTCTTACCAGGTCGTCACTCCATCTAGTGGGGGGTCGCCCTACACTACGCCTACCGGTACGAGGCTGCCACTCGAGAACCTTTCTTCCCCATCGGTTAGCGGTTCTTCGAGCTATATGGCCGTCCCATTGCCACTTCAGCTTACTAATCCTTTGGGCTACGTCGGTCACTCTAGTTTTACTGCGCATATCCTCATTTCTGAGTCTATCACGCAGAGAAACTCCGAGCATAGGCCCTCTCCATAGCTCGATGAAGCGACCTTGAGCGTCCTCATACGGCCAGCAGTGAAGAACCACGTCTCAGATCCGTATGTCATCACTGGCAAGACGCACTGATTATACACATTAGTTTTCAGAGATTGAGGTATACCTGACGAGAAGATGTGTCGTAATTTCCCGAATGCTGCCCAGCCGAGTTGAATCCGTGATTCCTCTCGGTCGAAGGGGTCGGACTATTTGTCCCAGGTAAACGTCGTCAACAACTTCGAGCATAGTGCTCCCAACAACTACCGGCATATGTGTGACATGGACATTGAACATGATCTTTGTTTTGTCCATGTTCATCTTAAGACCTATCCGTTGGGAGACACCATTGAGGTCATTGAGCATAGTGCTAAGGTCCTCCAGCGATTCTGCCATAAGGACTATATCGTCGGCAAATCGAAGGTGAGTGATGTACTCGCCATTGATGTTAATACCGTATCCTTTCCAGTCCAGTAGCTTGAAAACGTCTTCCAACGCAGCGGTGAAGAGTTTCGGGGATATAACGTCACCTTACACCTCTTTGCAGTTGGATAGGTTTCGTACTCCGGTTCTGTATTCGGATAGCCATCGTAGCCCTACTGTACAAACACTTCAGCATTTCGATATACCGACAGTCAACTTGGCACCGCTGAAGGGACGAAATTTCGACGGAATCAAAGGCTTTCTCATAGTTCACATACGCCAGGTAAAGTGGCAGATTTTACTCTTCGGTCTTCTGTACAGTCTGCTGCAGGGTATGTATGTGGTCTATGGTACTGAAGCCTTTTTGGAAACCGGCTTGTTCGGGAGGCTGAAAGTCGTCGAGTCTGCGTGCAAGACGATTCGTAATGACTCTCGAAAACAGCACTTAGACGCGGCTCAGAAGGGAAATCGGTCTGTAGTCTTAAAGAGAGCATTGTCGCCTTTCTTAAAGAACAAGACCACTGCACTTCTACTCCACGCCTCCGGAGTAGTGCCACCATGGAGGACGGAATTGAAGAGATTCTGAAGGACTTCAAGTACCGGTGTTCCACCCGCTTTCAGAAGCTCCGCTGTAATTCCATCCTCGCCTGGGGCCCTGCCGTTTTTAAGGTACTGGAGAGCCATTCTAATCTCGCTCAGACTGACTTCCGGGATATCATCGGAATAGTGACGGATAAAACTTGATCTTGGATCGTTACTCACACTTGCGTGTGGCTCCAACGATGATGTGTACAGCTGCCTTTAGAACCTCTCAATCTCACTCAAAATCTCAGGTGTCCCGGGAGCGATGCTGCCACATTCAGTCTTCAGCTTTGACAGTTGGCTCTTTCTGGCAGACAGATCTCTGGCAAAGACTTTGGAGCCCTGGTTCCGCCCGATCGCTTCCATAATACGAGCAGTATTAAAGTTGCGTAAGTCTCGCCGCATGCATTTGGAGATCTGTCTGTTCAGTTGCCTGTATGCTGTCAAGTCTGTTGACGATTGCAGCCTCATCTCCCGTCTAACAGCCATGAAAGAGTGTGATCGGAGAGTTTTTGTGTTCTTCTGCGGCGGATCTAGCAGAACTTAGCTCCGACCGCATGGACAGTTTCCACGGGCTTGTCATTCATATCGTCCACTGCATTGCAATCTTCTAGTTACTGAAAGCGGTTACTTAACTCGAGCTGAAAAGTTTCGGGATTCTGGATTAGAGCACGAGGGGGGACGGAGCGTTGACTTCATTAGACGAGACCTCTCCAACTTAACGTTTAAGTTCAGTGTGCCTCTAACCATTCGGTGATCGCTGCCGGTTTTCACCCCTGCGATCACTGAGACATCACTGAACAGTTGGCGTCTGGTCGTCATAATGAAGTCAATCTCATTTTTGTCGAACCGTCGGGGCTCGACCAGGTCCATTCCTGTGGGGCCGCTTCTGGAAGAAAGAGTTCATCATAAAGAGTCCCTCTTTCCCCATAAAGTCGGCCAGCTGCTGGCCCCTTCGGTTCCATTGCCCCACTCCAAATTTCCCTAACATGAGCTCACCGTTTTCTCTTGTGCCTAATTTTGCGTTGAAGTCTCCCATCAACAACGTGTAGCGGGTTTTGGAGGAATGCATGGCTCTGGAAATATCCTCATACAAGGTTTATTTAGTAGAAATAACTCAAACCCGAATTTTTTTATTATGAATCAACAAACAGGCGAATGGGCTTTCAGCCGCAAATGAATATAATTGAACTTCAGGAGTGCAATTGTTTCAATCGGTAATTCCATTTTAGTTAAAAAATTGTATTTATTTTTATTGTGATAATTAATTAACATAAGTTTACAAATATTTAAAATTGTTTAATTCATTTTCTTATTAATAATTATATTATTTGATATTTAATTTATTTAATAGCTTAAGTACAGTCTTATAAGCTATTAGTTATTTCGTAATGGAAATTATTTTATCGAATTACGGTACTTCGAATTTCATTACAATCACTTTTCTGAATGAACGATTTTGTGAATGAACGGTTATTCACCTGTTTGTATTTCTGTATAGTTTCGTAGATGTAATACGATAATACTGAAGGTGATATGGATATGGTACTACCATAAAGAATTAACGCACTATAACCAAAGTAAAGCAGAAGAAGAGTTTCATATATAACATGCGTTGGAGATGTGGTATGGCATGAAATGGTTAATTCCCGGGCTTTATAGCCTTGCTAAGATTTATTTGATTATCGTAGGAATTTCAGTATTCCGTGGGTGGTTATTTTCAGATGCTGGATCTACAATCACCCCGGAGTCTTCCTTCGGGAACACGTGCATTCTGATCTCTCGCCAAGACTGTCCAAGGGAACTTCTGTCAGCCATCTCTCCCATTTCTGCACAGGGAGGACGACTCACTGGCCCATGTCGCAAATGACAAAGCGGATCTGCTGGGCTCTCTCTTTGCTTCTAACTCGACTCTTGATGACGGGGGGAATACATCGCCGACCATCCCGCGATCTGAGTGCTCCATGCAAGATGTGCTGTTTACCCAACGCTCAGTGCGCAGAGCACTCATCTCCCTGGACGTCAACAAGTCGAGTGGGCCAGATGGCGTCCCTCCTATTGTGCTGAAAATGTGTGCTCCGGAGTTGGCACCGGTTTTAACGCGTCTTTTCCAATTCTCCTACTTGCTAGGCGTAGTCCCGAAATCAAGACAGCTTTCATGCACCTGATCCCTAAAGAAAGGTAACCGCTCTGATCCGTCCAACTATAGGCCTATCGCCATCACCTCCTTGTTCTCTAAAACAATGGAGTCCGTTATTAATAGCCAGTTCATGGAGCCATCGGAGAAAAACCTTGAGGATCACCAGCTCATTAGTGATCGCCAGTACGATTTCGTCGCGGTCGCTGGGCTGGCGATCTTTTGGGTTACGTAACTCATAAATGGGCGGAGGCAGTAAAGCCCAAGGGGGAGGTTTTGGCCGTTAGTTTGGACATAGCAAAGGCCTTCGATCGGGTTTGGCATAAAGCGCTTCTTACAAACTTTCCTTCCTATGGGCTTCCCGAAAAATTGTGCAATTGGATCACCAGTTTTCTTGCAGATCGTAGCATCAAGGTCGTAGACGATGGATGCTCCGATTACAAGCTTATTAACGCTGGTGTTCAACAATGCTGCGTGCTATCGCCAACGCTATTTCTTCTGCATATCAATGACATGTTACAAACCGGTTACATTCATTGCTATTTGGAAGAGAGCGCTTATGATGCTTTATACACCGGCTGTGCTAATATTTCTCGGGAAAACGTCGTTGAGTACCGGGACAAACTTGTGTCTGAAGTCGAAACTTTGTTGAACAAAGTTTCAGACTGGGGCGTCTAAGTCTGGTCCAGTTCAATCCCCAGAAGTTTGCGCGTTTACTGCTGAAAGGAATCTCTTCGTCGTATCTTCTCAGTTTCAAGGCACTCCCCTTGTTGCCTCAGCCAGCATCCACGGCGTCGACATATCGAGATACGTGCAATTTCGTGGTCACTTGGAAGAGAAGGACGAATTGGTCTCTAAAAAGCTTGTCGTGCTCAGCAGAGCGGGAGAGTATTTCATGCCGGCACACCGATTGCAACTTTACAATGCGCAGGTTCGGTCGCACATGGAATACTGTTTCCATCTCCGGGCTGGTGCTCCTCAGTGCCAGCTTCTTCCATTTGACCGCATCCAGCGCAGAGCTGTTAGAATCATCAGTGACCGAGCTTGACTCACTGACACTACGAAGAGATGTTGCATATTTTTGCGTATTTCATCGCTTTAACCACGGGGAGTGCTCCGACGAATTCAATTTCACCATCGCATAACGCGACGAAACTCTCGATACCATCCATGACCATTGCATGAATGACTGGCGATCCATCACTGTGCGATTTAAAAGAAATTTGCTTCCTCGCATAACTTCCTTGTGGAATCGACCACCACCAGAGGTTTTTCCGGACTGTTACAACATAGGGACCTTCAAGAAAAGAGCCTACTACTTTTTTAAAGGCCGGCAACGCAGCTGCAATTCCCCTGATGTTGCAGTTGTTCATAGGCTGCGGTAATCTTAGGTTTACCGTACCTAATCTCAGGTGAACCGTTTGCTCGTTTGCCCCTATTCTATAAAAAATATGTGGCGAGCCTAACGGCCGTGTGACATAAAATTTAATGATACACTTTGGAATAGAAAACTTGGAAGCTAATCGTCTAATAAAGACAAGATTCATGCTACGATTGAACAAACAGTAGCTTACATCACTTCATAAAAGCACTGCCAAGCCAACCCGAAAAATTTAATTAAAACAAAGTCTCAAACACTCTATCCCTTTTATCTTTTGAATTCAAAATGTGTGGTAATTACGCAGTAGTATAATAAGTCTATAGTGGTAATGCGTTACTTTAATTGATTTTACTGCGCACGCACGCATTCGTAAGGATTGATCGGTAGGCAAAAATGTTGTTGCCCATTAATCACATTCAATTTGAGATAATTGCAAATAAATGTACAAGCCTCATTTACTCGTATTTTCAAAAACTGCAGTAATGGCACCTATATCATTTTTTATATATTTGACCTATAGTTAAAAAAATGGCTACTCTTTGAAAAATAACTCTGTATTTTATCTCATTTATTAGTTATATAGTATTTAAATTATTTTGCCATGCCCCTAGTATTACTTAGACCACATCATACTAACATTAGCATATATTATAATAATAATGTCCTCCAGACCGAATTTCGGCCACGGCGGCCTGCCTCAACGGAGGCTAGCCATCGGCGCAGGACAGGATTATAGTGCCCAAGTGTATGCGCAAGCACAGGTGCACTCTCTATTTCCTCTCAGTGGTGTCGTCTACAAAGGCATTATTATGCCCTGCAGGTCTCGGGCCTCGGGGTATGCCCCCATTGCCCGGATTTTCCTCATGGCCCACGGCTATGGGCCGGTCCTGGGAGCCTTATCTAGGCTTTGTTGGTTTCTGCGGATTAGTCCGCAGTCGGTTACAATTTTTTCAAAAGGAGGTTATCTTATTATGTCTGGGTTGGCCTATCAGCGGCATTGTGGATTTTACTCAACTCTCTAATCTATATAGAGAGAGGAGTTCTCTTGGATATTGGATTGGTCCGGGGACCGTGTGTGCAACCGTGCCGAGCCGTTGAGGTGTTCGTATGGCCCGTTGTCGGCTCGGTCGAACATGCCGCGCGCCAGCCGGGTCACGAAGTCTCGGATGATCTCGACTTTCAGATTTGCCGCTATGACGTTATTCCGGACGTAGCGACCTGCTCCGACGATCGTCCTTAATGTCAGGTTCTGCTGGGCCTGCAGTCGCCGCCTCAGAGGGTCGCTCAGAAGCACGTATCAGGCCGGAGCAGCATAGGTTATAATGGAACGAATGTACATCTTGTACATTTTAAGCTTTGTTTTCATTGGAACCTTGGATGCCAGGACTGGCAAGAGCTTCGCCCGCGTACGCGGCTCTGCGGACGACGAAGTCGACGTGCGCGGTCATGCGTAGCGTCCTGTCAATCCGGCACCCAAGGTAGGTCACGGCCTTCTCGTATTTCCTCACCTCACTCTCGTAATCCGATGGGACGGTCAACCGACACAACCGGAGAGAGATCAGTCGCAGGACCAACGGCTTTACGTGCTTTCCGAGGCACGGGGGTGAGACACCGCCAACTTCCTGACTCCGGGCAACTACTGAGAATTTTTCGGGATTCGAACCCAGGACCTCATGATCAGCAGTCGCACTATTACAACCACTAGACCAACGAGGTGTTATACTTAGTTAAGTAACCATGCTTTACGCCAGCTGATGTGGATTAACGCACACTTTCTTCTAGTTTTAAAGAGTTAGGTTTACCATGAGAAAGTGCTCGATTTACCACAGTCTTAAATTAAACTAGCGACCTGCCCCGGCTTCGCCTGGATAGGATCTATTAGTGCAGCATTATTTAGATTGTGTATTTATTTTATCGATTTATCGTTCTTTTTTTAAATGCTCAACTCCAAATTATCTAATAACAGGAGATATTTAGGCTCTTTTTTATTATTTTTCCCCCCCTCATCTTCGATCATTTACCGTCACCCAATTTTAAAAAAAATTGTTTAAATCTTAATAGCTTGCAAATAAGCCCCGAGTTTAATAGCAGCCAGTTATTTCCATGTTATATGCAGACATTTTAATTTTATTTATATGTATAGAAAAGAAATGGTTATTTATGTCTTAATAAGCATGCAACATAACTACATAAACCGTATGGTGGCGGTGTAAGAATATCCACTACCCCATATCGACCCATGATTGTCATAAGAGACGACAGAGGGAAATTGAAACTGGGCAGCAGCATCTTTCTAAAAACAACTCGAAATAATAAAAAATCGCGGTTGACAACCCGCTCGCCTAGCGTGTCGACTATGGCAAAATTCCCCTTATGAGGCAATTTATGGGGGAGGCCTATGTTCAGAAGTGGGCTTTTATAGGCTGCGATGATGATGATGATGAAGCATGTAACTATCTCAATGAGCTTAATAGAAGTAATTTATAGATAAATTCAATATTACAGACAGACCCTTTAATTCTATTTATATGTAGGTATGAGTAGCGGCAATTTTAGTAAGTGGTAATTAAACTTCTAAGTGGTAAAAAACTAAGGCACATATTCTGCCATAGTTTGCACACATTCAGAATATAAAAGTGACATTAAAATATATATCTACATTTAAAATATATTTAAAAAATAACATACATTTTAAATGTGACTTTTGAACAGCAGTTAAGGTAAAAAGCGTAACGTAAGCGTACGTAAAAAGCCTACCAATAAGTTTAAAGAAATATCATAACATAACGTCCTCGTCAATCAAACTAATTACCAAACATCGGAAGTCGTTACTTTGTTGACATAAGCTAACGTGCGAAGCAAAATATGTTTGTGTAAAGCGGCGTACAAAAAAAGGGGACAAATCTATTAACAAGCTAAAATTTGAGAGCTCGTCTTGTTTAGGTACAGATTAGCGAGTTTCCGTTTGATATGAACATATAATAAATGTATGTACTTGCAAAAAGAGATAGTTCTCTTTATTTAAGTTCTTTTGTATGCTATTTCATATTAAGAGAAAATCCAACTCACGGCATATGTATAGAAAATTCTGTCTCCATTTTTCTTAAACCGACGCTATTATCTCGTCAGTATTTATTTTTTTTTGCTTCTATTTCTTAAATTTTTATTGCTTTCTGTTTTGACAAGGTAATTCGATCCCGACCCTTATTCCTAATTCCGAGTTTGTATCCATTTCGGGATCTCGAGATACCAAATTCCTAATAAAACAATATAAAACTAAGTATTTAAAAAATCAATTCTTGGTTTGTGTTTAACGTAAATAGTTGCCTTAGTATTGTTGATCGAAGATAATAGTCGAGTTTCTATTAGCTTTAAAGAAAATAAATCAAGCTACGTGCGTAGACACTTTGGCGCATTTACGACCGAGGTGGCATCAGAGGCGCCTGAACTAAGTAAAGGGCGCAAATATGAGCCTCTGAAAGATGACTACATATATATGTTATCTAGTTTTACGTAAAATTAGGTAATACAGGTAGTAATACCTAGTCGTAAAATACCTAAAAGTGCTTTTCCTATGTGAACTATCTATAAAGTACTAAGCTGACTTTTATCATCGGGTGGTGTGATGAGAATCACTCTAAATTCAATATGTGTATTTTTTATAGGATAGGATCACAAACGAGCACACAGTCCACCTGATGGTAAGTAGTTGCTGTGGCCCAGAGACATCTACATCTGTCCTCGATTACGAAACAAAATGCAGATATGTTGTCACCCGTGAGGACTTATGGAGAATGCTTCGCTTCCGGTTATCTACACACACCATACGAAACACAGTAGCCTTAAGCTACTATTTGATGCTGGTATTCTGTGAGAGCGTAGTTGCTCACCGGTCGAGCCGACCCATTCGTGCTACAACTATTCTATTAATATAACTGTAGCATGGCTCTACAACGATAGGTGGCACTGTGTAGATATTTATTAACATACAGTGCTACCTATTGGGTCAAGGTTTTGCGATTTCCTTTTTTGGCATATGTCACCAGGCATATATATTCTGATCTCCAAGTCATTTTGATCCATAAATATATTTGTTAATAACTTGGCTATAGCGCAACTTATCGGATCCCTAACACAGACATGAACACAGTATAATGAAGGCCACGAACCAGCGTCTCGCTAAAATATAAGTGTTCGAATGTAGCCTCAATCGTTATCTTTCAGAAATTAAACGATCACTAACATACGCATAAACGATTATAATATAAATACTTAAAGATAAAGATTTACCTAATATATGTCATATTTTACGTTTTTCTAGAATCTAAATGCTAAACAATTGCGATTGAGTATTTTTAGCTGTGTTTGTCATGGGATTTAAGTAGTAGCAAAAAAAAATAAACACACTCAGAGAAAACTTAATATATTAGTTCATTTTGAAAAAGAAAAAGAAACTTTTTTTATTCAATACCGATTATAAATACAGTAGAACCTTGATTTTTTTTTGCGCCCGAAGCAAGTATAGGCAACCCTCCGGAAAACGGGGGAGGGAGGTGAGGAATTCTCATAGCATACCACGTAGCCGGCTGCGTGGTTATGTCGAGACTTTTACCCACTTAACCCCACCTTTTAGGCACTGGCTTAACGGTCTAACTAGAGATCTCTAAGCCGTATACGAACGCGACCCTCCTTGGCAGAAAGGAGGGCACACGCGGCGAAAAGCCGCTTAGACGAGTGCCTAACTAAGGCAGATTAAGGGATGTGTTATGTGGGCTCGGCCTGAGCCGCCAGCAGGCAGTTCAGGTCAGCAGAAAGCTTGTTGGGCGGGTCCGAGAGAGAGTTTCTCGGTCTGCGCACATTATAGCGAGTGTGGATAGGAGCTGCATAGGCAGCTGTCTCACGAATGAGATGATTTGGGTGGGACTTTGAGGCTTTGAAAAATTTCTCAGAGAGTGATTTAAGGAACTGCTGGATTGTTGGGAGCTCTAAGCCTCGGTGTAGGTCGGCATTACGGACATAATAGGGCGAGTTAGTGGCCCTACGACAGAATAGATTTTGAACTATTTGAAGTTCATTTATAGCTTTGGGCTTAGCATGTGCGAAAATGGGGGCCGCGTAGGTCATGACAGGTCGTATGCAGACCTTATATAGGGTTCGCTTATTGCGGAGGGACATTTTACTGTGGCTGCCCAACATGCTCTTGAGCCTACCCATGTAAAATCGTGCGGTGCGAGTAACCATCTTGATATGGGGTTCGAAAGTGAGCCTTGCATCAAGGGTGACGCCTAAATATTTGGCTGTAGTTTGCCATGGGACAGGGGTTTCCTAACATCCTGATTGGCGGAGTAGTGGTGAGACGGCATCGTTTATATTCGAAGAAAACGGCGGAGCTCTTCTCCGGGTTTACGTCGATCCGCCATTTTTGGAACCAAGCTCCTAAGTCGCTTACTGACTTTTGGATCTTGTTCCGAATCTGTGGCAGTGAGTTGCCTTTAGAGCAAAGGGCTGTGTCATCTGCGAAGAGGGCTAGTTTAACACCATTCGACGGGATAGGGATGTCGTTGGTGAATAGTATATATAGGAGGGGGGGCAAGCACAGAGCCTTGAGGGACACCGGTTTTGATTTGACGAGTAGAGGATAGCGTGCCTTCGTGTCTAAAGCGAAAGGTACGATCCTTCAGATAGGAGGCTACAAGGCGAACGAGACGGTCTGGGAGGCCTAAGTCGTACAATTTGTAGATAAGGCCCTCGTGCCAGACTCTGTCGAATGCCTTGGCTATGTCGAAGAAGATCGCGATGGTTTTTTGACGACGAGGATAAAAACCGCTGAGAATATATTCCACTATGCGGTGAACTTGCTGGGGGCACAAGTGTTTGGCTCGGAACCCGAATTGTTGTGGGATGACAAGAGGGTCGCCGTCTGTGGGAAACAAATGGCGCCTCATGCGCACGAGAATGACTCGTTTGAACAGTTTGCCCATGGCCTTGAGGAGGCTGATGGGACGGTGATTGGAGGGGAGGTGGTGAGGTTTGCCTGGCTTGGGAATGCCAATGACAGTTGCCTCTTTCCAAGAGGTGGGAAAATAGCTGAATTCGAAGCAGGCGTTGAAGATTATGGCCAATAAGGCGATCACCTGCTCCGGAAAGTATTTGAGGGCTTGGTTGGAGATGCCATCCGCAGCCGATGCTTTTTTGGGCTTAAGTCCTTTGATGATAGATGAAATCTCATCTTTGGACACAGTGATAGGGTCAGAGGCGGTAGGAGGCGAGTTCCGGCGACGGACCTCGTCCTCCACTAGTTGGATGTGTATGGGGTCAGTGGGTTGTGGGCTGGGAGAGCATTGAGTGGCGACGCTGTCGGCGAAGCACTCAACCTTTTCTTCATCCGCGAAGGCAATAGAGCCGTCGGGACGAGACAGAGGGGGAGTATGCGTTATAGCGTCTATCCGGAGGGCTCTCGCCATCTGGTAGTACGCTGTGTGGAAGGGAGAGATTTTCTCGATGAGATTGCCCCTTTCGAGGTCTCTGTAATCTTGGAGGCGATAACGGAGTTTGCGTTCTTTTCTTTTACAGTTAATATCTAGAACTGTTTTAAACTCTAAGAAATTGGCCCTTCCATTGGTGTAGGTTTGGAAGTGGGAGTTGGAGATGCTATGGCTAAGAAGGAGGGATATAGAACGGTTGTCGGTTCCTAGATCATTCAGAGACTCGATTGCTCTTTGGTTAAGGGAGACTCCTTTAACTAGAGCAAAGTCTAGCACGTCAGGAGCGAAGTTAACATTGGTGGGATAGTGGGTGACAGCGAGGGGGCTGTAGACAGTCAGGTCGAGAGACTGAGTGATATTGAGCAGCACCCTGCCACTATTGGTAGTAGTGCGGCAGGTCCATTCAGTATGCTTGGAGTTAAAGTCTCCAAACATAATGACTGAACCGCCTAGTAGAACCTTGATAAGATAAAGACCAAGAGAAACGTTAAATAATTATAATTATTTATAAGGTTTTTACTTACTAAGGGTTTAATTTAAGGAGTTTTTATTGGTTTATGCTTTGATTATATAGGTACTTGTCTATATAATCAAAAGGTTTATGTTTGTACTTACAGAGGTTCATTTACTCGTATGAGCTTTGTCTAGGAATTATATACATAGGTAGACGAGCTAGGTAAAGTGCAAATGAAGCCTTAAATTGTAATACATATGTACATACGTACTTTATTTTTGGTTTAAAGATACATTTATTCAAGTTTATTTTATTCTACATAAAAAATCGGTAATTATTTTTTTGTTTCAAACTATTCACACTTTCTATATCAATTTTATATTCAATATCTAATCGTTTTGAATTCATTTTCATTCACAATGTGCAAAGAGATGCTCCCGGAACGAAGGCTAAAAGCTACGATACAAATAAGTTACTGTACTACAAGCTAGACCTTAGTGTATTGTTTATTACATTTGAAACATGTGTAACCATGTGTAAACATGGCTGCAGATTCGTTGCTACAGCAGATCCCCTCCGCAGAGATCATGATCCTCGGCGGCTTTAACGCCCATCACGCCGAATGGCTTAGTTCACGTTTAACCGATCATGCGGGGAGATCTGTTCATGATTTTGCCTGGCATATGGTCTGACACAACTGGTTACTTCGCCTACGCGGATTCCAGATGTGGAGGATCATGCACCTTCCCTGTTGGACCTTCTGCTGACCTGTCACCCGGACGGATATCAGATTTCCGTTGACGCCCCTTTAGGCTCCTCGGACCATTGTCTTCGGAGTGTCACTCACGCTGAAATCGCAGTTGCAATCTGCAGGCTGCCGCCGTATTTGGCACTATAGGTCAGCCGATTGGGATGGGATGCGGTCTTTCTTTGCATCCTACCCTTGGGGGCGGGTTTGCTTCTCGCCGGACGATCCCAACATTGTTGCGGATTCTGTCACTGATGTGGTACTTCAGGGTATGGAACTTTTTATTCCTTCCTCTGTGGTGACCATTGGAGGCAAATCTCAGCCATGGTTTGATCGCTCCTGTAAAATAGCATCATGCTATAAGCAGGAGTGCTACCGAGCCAGGGCTGACGCATCAGCGTCCCGGGATGTAAACACCAGCGCTCTAAAAAAGAAGTATAATTCCGCTTCTAGGTCCTTCAAAGGAGTCATTGCCAAGGCAGAGTCAGAGCACATAGGCAGAATTGGCGAGAAACTAGTCCGCCTTCCTTCTGGAACCCGTGCATTCTGGTCTCTCGCCAAGGCTGTCCAGGGGAATTTCTGTCAGCCATCTTTTCCATCTCTGCACAGGGAGGACGACTCACTGGCCCATACCGCAAAGGAGAAAGCCGATCTTCTAGGCTCTTTCTTTGCGTCCAACTCGACTCTCGATGACGGGGGGAGTACGCCGCCGACCATCCCGCGGTGTGAGTGCTCCATGCCGAAAGTGCAGTTCACACAGCGCTCGGTTCGCAAAGCACTCCTCTCCCTGGACATCCACAAGTCGAGTGGGCCTGACGGAATCCCTCCAACTGTACTGAGGACGTGTGCTCCAGAGTTGGCAACGGTTTTAACGCGTTTTCCGGTACTCCTACTCCCTAGGCGTAGTTCCAAAATCATGGAAGACGGCTTTCGTCCACCCGATCCCTAAAAAAGGCGACCGCTCAGACCCGTCCAACTACCGGCCTATCGCCATCACCTCCTTGTTCTACAAAACAATGGAATCCATTGTAAACTGCCAGCTCAGTACCTTGAGGATCACCAGCTGATTAGTGACCGCCAATACGGTTTTCGCCGTGGTCGGTCAGCTGGTGATCTTCTGGTCTACCTAACTCACAGATGGGCGGAGGCAGTAGAGTCCAAGGGGAAGCATTGGCTGTTAGTTCGGACATTGCGAAGGCCTTCGATCAGGTTTGGCACAAAGCGCTTCTTTCGAAGCTCCCTTCCTATGGGCTTCCCGAGAAATTGTGCGATTGGATCACCAGCTTTCTTGCAGATCGGGGCATCAAGGTCGTTGTAGACGGTGCAAGCTCCGATTGCAAGCCTATCTGGTGTTCCACAAGGCTGCGTGCTATCGCCAACGCTGTTTCTTCTGCATATCAATGATATGTTGCAAACCCGTAACATTCATTGCTATGCGGATGACAGCACTGGTGATGCTCTTTACACCGGCCGAGCCTATATTTCACAGAAAAACGTCTCCGAGTGCCGGGAAAAACTTGTGTCTGAAGTCGAGTCTTTGCTGAACAGAGTCTCGGATTGGGAGCGACTAAATCTAGTCCAGTTTAACCCCCAGAAGACACAAGTTTGCGCGTTAACCGCTAAAAGGGGTTCCCCCTTTGTCGTATCTCCTCAGTTTCAAGGCACTCCCCTTGTTGCCTCAGCCAGTATCGGAATCCTCGGCGTCGACATATCGAGTGACGTGCAGTTTCGTGGTCACTTGGAAGAGAAGGCCAAATTGGCCTCTAAAAAGCTTGGCGTGCTCAGCAGAGCGGGACAGTATTTCGTGCCGGCACACCGCCTGCAACTTTACAAGGCGCAGGTTCGGCCGCACATGGAATACTGTTCCCATCTCTGGGCTCCAGCGCAGAGCGACTCGAATCGTCGACGACCGAGTGTTTTCCGATCGGCTCGATTCACTGGCACTGCGAAGAGATGTTGCATTTCTTTGCATTTTCTTTCCATATACCGAGAGTGCTCTGAGGAATTGTTCGGATTAATCCCAGCCGCCAAATTTCGTGAACGCACTACGCGGCAAACGTCGCGATACCATCCACAACATCTGGATGCTTGGCGGTCCACCGCTGTACGTTTCAAGAGGAGTTTTCTTCCGCGTACAACCTCTCTGTGGAATAGTTTACCACCAGCGATTTTTCCGGACCGATACGACCTGGGGACCTTCAAGAAAAGAGCGTACTCCTTTCTAAAGGGCCGGCAACGCACCTGCAATTCCCCTGGTGTTGCGGTTGATCATGGGCGGCGGTAGTCACTTAACATCTGGTGAGCCGCATGCTCGTTTGCCCCCTCTTCTATAAAAAAAATAACAATGGTCTACAAGGAACCTTTATTGTTTGCAATCATTTACAAAGATTCATTGATAGATGATTGAAGTTACAAAGTTCGTCTTTGTTATCGTTACAACTTTGATTTACCGAGGTGCTATGCTCAAATTATTCAGTTAAGTTATAGAGGGTTTGTATTTTAAGTAAAGGAGGTTTTGGACTCCGAGTGGAAGGGAACACAAAATTTTAAAGTTGTCGAGGTTTAAGTTATCAAGGTTCTACTGTAATACGTATCGAAACTCACTTTTTTTAATTTACCATCGGTTCGGGAAAAAATCCTCTGTCCTGGGAAGAACCAGCCAGAAACCCAGCGGGACTTAAAAAAATAACATCTTACAATCATGTAGGTATGCTACAATTAACAACATTAAACAAATTAGAAATAGCTTGGTTGCATTCATTTATAAAGGGGATTAGTGGTAGTCCCTAAGCTTGGTACGCCGTAACACTACTCTCTCTTACCGGTCTTGCCATTTACATATTATAGTATCATGTTATTATGTTTCTTTAGACCGACTTTCGGTTGCGGTGTCCAGTCACACAATGCAAAACCAACGGCTATATATCATTTACGATACACAGAGGCTAATTTCCTTCAACTTCTCGACTCCGGTCTGCTACTGAGAATTTATTGCCAGAAATATTCATAAACTGATTTTAACCCGACTCGAGATTCGAGCCCGGGACCACTTGATCAACAGTCGTGCTTACGACCACTAGACCGAGGCAATCAGTATTATTAGTCGAGTTGTCAGAGCACCTGGCTTCAACGCCTCGCATCCTCAATTCAAGCCGAAAAGAGCAGGAGAAGACAATTTTACAAAAAAAAAACACAAATTTTGGCTTTTGCATCTGGTTGTTTTGTGTCCGCATATATACTGCATCTTACCCTACTTTCGATTTTATCTCATAAGTTAACCCTTATGTAAGCAAAGCCAGAGCAAGGAAATGCCTGTGTTTTTGCGCATCCAATCACCGTATCTCTCTATTATATTCTCCTATGCATGGTTTTTGTTATTTTTGGAATTTTATCATCATAAAATACGATATAATATGATTATATCCCCATCGGAACAGAGGTCATGCTTCTTGAGAGGTCTTGTTACCCTCCTCCGACGTTTGCCAAAGTAATAAAAAATTAAACATTTAAACATTATATTGATCTCTCTAAAGGTTTATTATTATACCCAGTTTGAAATAGATTTAAAAAAATAAGGGTGACAAGCGTGCGCACAGCCCACTTACCATCAGGTGAAATGAGAGATGAGATCTCTACAGGCCACGGCTGTGGCCTATAGGCATCTACTTCTTAAAAATCAAAATGCAGATGCGTGGTCCTCCCTGAGGACTAATGAAATGCCACGTACCCAGTGTAAAAGGTCTCCGATTCTCTACACTTAACACATGAAACACAGTAACATTAAGCTGCTATTTTAGGCTGGTATTCTGTGAATGCGTGGTCCTTCCCCGTTCGAGCCGACCCATTCGTACTGCCACCATAATAGAGCTGCAACATGGCTCTACCACGTCAATTATTTTTAAGGCGTGATCTTAGTCGGGACGTTTATTACGGTTTGTTTGCTTATAAGTTATAATATAGATATTTTAGATGTTCCTTGAAAGTATGAATATTCAATAAAACAAGCGAAAGCATTTTTGGTAAGGTAAACGATCGACCGACGATCCGGAAAGTTTCAAATCATGTAAAACATTTTAAATAGTCCAAGAAAACGGCATTATATTACATAGATTAAGAAATTACTGAAACTGACGCTACTTATAACTTGGAGTACAATCCTTTGTGATCAGGGCGAGCGGACCTTCCAAGCCGATTGTCTGAGTCCAATCTGGTTCTGCCTCTCTTTGAACCTTCTCAGTACTTTACTGGAGGGCTCCGTGGACAAGGTGGTGGGCGTAGTTTTTTGAGCGCGCTCATGAAGCATAATCGCGAAGTGTGCAGCCTCCGTGATTGCTTCCCGGCAAGATCAGATGATCTATTCTATAGGGACGTCATTTCTTGTGATAAAGGACTTACCTCTCTATCCTTAGCCAACGAGTACCTGGCAGTACAGAGCATTTCCGACCAGGAGACCATACGGAAGGAGAAGGAGCTCCACGGGAGGTTCTACAAGGCTCTACATGGGGCTTTCTTAGACACAGTAGCCTTCCTCCACTGGCTATGCTTGGTGACCTTTTTGAGGAAACCGAGGGCTTTGTCTGTGCAATACAGAATCAGGTTCAACAAATCAAATCAAGACCCACAACTATCGAAGATACATCCTAAGGGATGGCACCGTCGACGTCTGTCGAGCTTGTCGTCATCCCGTTGAGTCACTTAGGCATGTCATCTCCGGTTGTTCGGCACTTTCTAACTTTTAGTACTTGCACAGGCACAACCTAGTATCCAGAATTCCTCACCAGGAGCTCGCTCTGAAATACGGTCTCGTGGACCGAAAATTGCCGTATTACAAGTACTTGCCGGAAGCCGTGCTCGAAAATGACCACGCCAGGCTCTACTGGGACCGGGTCATCATCACGGACAGGACTATTCTTGCGAATAAGCCTGATATTGTGCTGATGGACCGGGCACCGTCAAGGATATTTTTGGTCGACATTACGATACTCGTGAAAGCCGAAACAGATAAGCAAACAAAAGATCTGGACCTGGCTCACGAGGTGAATGACATGTGGGGTGGTCTGCCGACCGAAATTATTCCTGTAGTCGTTTCTGCAAACGGGCTAATCCCAGTCAGCCTCTCGGATCATCTGAGGCAGCTGGGACTCCGTGACGGATCGCTCTAGGCTCAAATGAGGAAGGCGATGCTCCTCGATACCGCCCGCGTCGTCCGCCGGTTTCTTTCCCTTTCCCCCTAATCTTCGGCCGTTTGATCTCCCCTGCCGAGGGCATCCATCTGGTTGGGCTTTTATTTACTTATGTATTATTTATTTATTAACATATGTATATATATATATATATATATATATATATATATATATATATATATATATATATATATATTTATCAATTCCTTTTATATATTTATTCAGCTCAACCAGATGGGAATACTCTATTAATACCCTCTATAATAATAATAATAAAACAAAATAAATATTCCTCCTTCATAATATTGTTATGCCCATCAGGGTTTATAGAGATACCATAAAACTATGTAACACCTTTTGTAACCTACGGAATGCAATAAAGTTATTGAGTGTTGAGTACTTGAAATTTAGTAGGTATATATAGTTACTCAGTAGACGCTCACTAAGAACGAACGTTATGTTACCTATAATCTATTATCGTGCGCCCAGCGAAGCGTCATCAGCTAGTCAGCTACCTATATAAGAAGCTGTTAAATCGATACAAAATTTATTACCATAGTAAAACTGATACTTAACACTTAAAATATCCCCGCGGTATACCTACTCGAAGGCTGTCTGCGCTTCCTCGCTGAATGGTTATATTTTAATTTTTATTTAAAGCTAGCGACCTGCCCCGGCTTCGCACGGGTGATATCTGGATTCTGCAACAGCGCCACCTACCGGGTCCAACTAAGCCTATAACCTTCACGAAAGTGCAAGCAATATGTTGATATAGTTTTACCGCAATCTGATCAAAGGTATGGCAGCGTATAAAATACAAACAAACATTATTTAAAATATGTCATATTCTCGACAGCTTTCTTAGTCCAGCGGATAATTTAAGCTTTTGCAAGGGTTATCAACGATATCGTTGTGATATCGTACTATCAGGTGGAACAGAATATATAAAAATATTCACTTAGGCTTCCGTATTTCAACGGAAAAAAACGAACCCTTACGAGTATAGTATAGGTTATAGGATCAATTTGTTGTCCGTCTGTCCGTCTGACAAGACATATTTTCTCAGGAATTACAGAGTCTTAAAGAAGGAAACATCGATAGCTTTTAGCTTTAGCAGGCGCCTAAAGCTAAAAGCTTCTAAATTGATGCAATTAAAAGATCGGCCATTTAATATTGTCACATAATATACGAAAGATACGCGAAAACTCACTCATCAAAACGTAGGGTATTTCAGTTTCTTTCTTTGGTCGCCAAAAACGGAAAATTTTATTTTAGTAGGTATGTTTTCATTACAAGAATTTTATTTCATTTCCTAGGTACTAGTCTAATATTGTACATTATGGTATACTTATTTAATAATAAAATTATTTATTTAAGTTTCCTTTCAATACACGAATAACTGAAATATTCCTAAAAATGCTGCGAAGGTCGTCAACGTCGTCAACGTCAACACCTAGAATTATTTTTATAACTAATCTTAATATATATAAATTACGTGTCACGTTGTTTATCCGCGATGGACTCCTAAACTATCTACTTAACCGATTTTAATCAAATTTGCGCACCGTGTGCAGTTTGGTCCAACTTGGGAGATAGGATAGTTTATTTTTCCCATGAGTGACCCACAATTTTTTTTACGATTTTAAAGATTTTTAGTAGGACATGACAAAGGGTCGTCGAAAAGGGCAGAACAACGTCTGCCTGGCAAGCTAGTTTAAATATATAAATTAATATAATAATTTTAAAATTCCCGTAAAATAAAGAGCTGCTGATCTTCAAAAGGCTGAACAGATTTTCTTAAAACATAGCTACGAATACTCTAGCTTAAGATATACTTTTAAACGAAAATAATCAAAATCTTTTTTTCTATAGGATAGGGTGACAAACGAGCACACAGTCCACCAGTGATGGTAAGTGGTTGCTGCGGCCCATAGACATCTACATCTACCCTCGATTACAAAACAAAATGCAGATGCGTTGTCACCCGTGAGGACTAAGATGGAATGCCTCGTTTCCAGTAAAAAGGATCTCCGGTTCTCTACACTCACCATACGAAAAATCGGTTCATATGGGCGACACACACGGTCAGTTCAAATGATCATTCCAACTGATTAGTTCAAACTGGGACTGTTGATATTTTTTAAAATATCGGTTTTTCGATATATCGATAATTATAAATGCTTATATTAATATCGGAGTTCTATATATAAGTTTATTTACCCAAATATCTACCTAATGTTAATTCAGGTGGTAAGTTTTTATACTTGGTAGAGCCATGCTGCAGCTGCATTAATTATATTTGTAGCAGGAATGGATCGGCTCGACCGGGGAAGCACCACGCTCTCACAGAATACCAGCGTGAAATAGCAGCTTAATGCTGCTGTGTTTCGTATGGTGAGTGTAGAGAACCGGAGACCCTTTTTACTGGAAAAGAGGCATTTTATCTTAGACCTCGCGGCTGACAACGCATCTGTACTTTGATTCGCAAACGAGGATAGATGTAGATGTCTACGGGCCACAACAACCATTTACCATCAGATGGACCGTGTGCTCGTTTATCACCCTTATCCTATAAAAAAAAAGTTATCTGTGACTGAAGCATTAAATATATTTGATAACAGGATAGTAATCATGCAATAATCTGCTTGACTGTATTAGTGTACAGTAAACATATAACGTTTATTGAATACTAGGAATTAGATATTTTTATTCTTTTTAATTACGAATGTGCCCTTATGGCACCACCGCTAGTTTTAATACTAAATATATAAAATCCGTGAAACAAGTAGGTACCTAGTTATAGGTAATAATATGAGTCAATCCTTCAATAAATGACAATATTCTTTAGATAACACGCTTTTACAAATTTATTAAAGACTCTTTTAAACAATAAATTTAGGGAATGTATTATCTATCAAATTTTCACTTAGGTATACCTACGACATCTGAAAACTATTTAACACAACTAAGCTGTGTAGTGAGCACGCTTAATTATAAATTAGTTTATATGATGAAAAATTATATTAGATAAATATATATTTATTAGGTACATAAATTTTAAGCTTATTAAATCATTGCTAGATTAAACATCATTTATGGCCTTAAGTAAATTATTATTGAAGTTAGCTCTTACAATAATAACATTAAGTACAAAAAATAAATATACCGATTTTTAGTATATTTTGTTCTTATGAAGTAACTTTTAACAAGACAGGAATTAAAAGGTATATTTATAAGCCTTGGTTTGTTTTAAGATGTGTAGCAGTAGCATTATAGTAGATTTATTGCGAACCTACCTCTATGTAAGGATTATCTAAAGCTTTAACAATGTTGCCTTGCAAATGGGATTTTTTATCAAGTGGCTACGCTTTTGTGGTGCCATGGAAAATTGACGGTTGGGCTACACAAAGGGTAAATTGTAAAAGAGCAAGGGGAGTTAACAGCGGGGAGCGTAGTGAGAGTCGATCGAGCGCCGCCTCCGAATAAAGTTTGGGCGTGTACAGTCAGTTTCATTTCGCCAAGCCGTAATGAAAAGGACAAACGTAGTACCAAGTGGGATGCAAGAGTGAGACGCAAATTTCTCTTTAGAGGGCGGAGCGCATAGCGTCACGAAACATCAGCCGGTGTCGCCCACGATTCCGCTCATTCGTCTCTCATTTAGCGTCCGCTATGTAAACGGGCCTTGTTGTGAATCTAAACAAAATCAGTCAGTCGACGTTTTGTTGCCGTTAGAGTAACGCGTGAACAGTGCCGCGAACGCGGTTGGATGATGTCGTGGCAGTGAACGTGTACCGGCACGATGCACGCGCTGTTTGGTGAACAAAGCCCGTACGCGTATCGCGGAGGAGCCGCCGGCGGCTACTCAGCTGGTGTCACCCCTTACGCTTATGAACAATACAGGTACGGCTACGGCGCGCCATATCTTCACCCGCATCAGCAACATGTCGGCACACCTAAAGATATGGTCAAGCCGCCATATTCCTATATCGCCCTCATAGCCATGGCTATTCAGAACGCGCCCGACCGCCGCATTACCCTTAACGGCATTTATCAATTTATTATGGAAAGATTTCCTTATTATAGAGAGAACAAACAAGGCTGGCAAAATTCTATTAGACATAATCTAAGTCTAAATGAGTGCTTCGTGAAAGTTGCTCGGGACGATAAAAAACCGGGAAAAGGCAGTTACTGGACTTTAGATCCGGACTCGTATAACATGTTTGACAACGGTTCCTATTTGAGGCGGCGACGTCGTTTCAAGAAAAAGGATGCTTTAAAGGAAAAAGAGGAGGCGCTGAAGCGGCAACAGCAGTTGCAACAAGCACAAGAGGCGTTTGCTGCGCAAGAAGCGCTTAGCGTAGCGGACACGCTTGGGCAACAACGTGACGTGAAGCCAGACGTAAAACCGCGAATCTTTGAGTGCCGACCTAAAAGAGAACCAGGAGCAGAATGCACGCGTTACGATAAACCATCAGATGCCCTGGATGAATTTAGTGAGCCTCGACTACCGCCGTCTGCGGTCTATTGCTCACCACAACCATATTCCCTAGCGGCCGAAGAGTTTCGAGCCGCAACATCAGGCTGGTACGCGGCACCTGAACCTCCAGCTGAACAACTACCACCGGCGTTTCGAGACCTGTTTGAGCCACCTAGCTGTCAGTTAGCAGGCTTCCGTGGCGGCTCACCTGCTTCTGACGCATATCGTGGATCTCCGCCACCGCATCATCACTATCGCACACCAGCGCCTTCCTACTATCACCACCAAGCGTGTGTAGCCGCTGCACCCGCGCCTGCTCATAAGTCCTACTGAGACTTTGCCCTCAGGTAAGAAATTGTTTAATTTCTTCTAAGCGATAGCGCACTGCGAAATTTTAGTTATATTTAGTGTAGGCGTCCGCGAATTAAGCTGTGCGATCTGCGTGCGTTCAACCCCTGCAGGCGCGGGGTGAGCGCCGGGCACTTCGTGACGTGATTGTGGTTGCAGGAGGCCGGCATCATACGGCGCCGAACGGATTTAGCCGCGCGCGTCAGTTCCAGATTGGATAAATATAGCGCAGTAGCCGGAGATGCCGTGGAGGCAAGTGGCGGCGCGTCGATAACCACTGTTTACAGATCGGCGGCCGACCCTGCCGCCTCCCGCTCCGTTCACACCTATAGGTATGTCGAAACTCAACATGTGTTCAATTCTTACCGTAACAATGAGAAGTACTGGTGCCAGGGTGTGCGTGTTACGGAATGGTGTGCGTTAGCTGTCCGGGCTTCACGTCTAACGCGTCCCGATGTTTTACGGAAGCAACACACGGTTGTTTTGATTAGCTCTGGACTTACATTAGCCATAGTACGCCTGCAACGATTTATCGAGATGCCCTCCTACTTGAAACAACAATTGATAATCGCAGTAAATATTACGTTATGATTAAGCTTACTCTGAATAACGTAGAAACGAAATCAATGACATCATGACTGTTGTTTTTTTTTCAACAAAAGTCAAAACTTTGAATCGGAATAGTTATAATTATAATAAGTTTAGTAAAAGGTTTTTTCTGCTTTATGTAAATTTGTTAAAATATTCATAACCTACATACTCTCACTTTATGCATTCTTTAAGATATTAAGTATTACTTTTAAAAACTTACTATTTTAATCATAAAAACAGCGGGACGGGAGGGTAATATTTTTATGCAAGGGACCGACCCAAAATGTGATAAAAACCATACTTTGATTTCTATGCTCGTAGTCTAACAACTGATCTGACCATCTGGTGACCAAGTGTAAGTATTGATAAAAAAACTGTTTAAAACGCTTTTGTATTCTTATATTGATTGAAGGCACATTCTAACAGGGTTCACTAAGATTTGTCATTGAATCCTTTTCATTTTTTTTAAATAAGTGCAATTAATAGTTGACTTACATGTAAATTGTTGATAACATCGAAAAGTAAATATTTAAGTTGCTTAAGTATGAATTTAATTTCAAAGAATTTAATTCTTTCTGAAAAGAAAGAAAAAAAATACTTAATACAAAGTAAATTTAATTTTGCATTTTAATATATTTGAATATATTTGCATTGAAATACTTGTACCTACAAAACACCGCCGAAATAAAGAATACTGAAATCCCTATAAAGGTCAAAACGTAGGGAATTATTTATTAATACTAATAGTTTAAGAAAAGGTACGGCGGCACTTCACGCCGGAACAGCGTATTACTCTAAAGAACGCGAAAGTCCGGTCAAGCATTGAGCTTTATTACTCTGCTTTGGTATTCCCTGAGAACGTGATACTTTCCCGCTCTAACCGTGCCATTTGTGCTACAACTATCATAAAATACGAGTATAGAGGCTGTATGGTATGTCACGTATAAATTATCGGTTATTGAAATAATACTAGTTTTTACGGAATTTATCTTGTTTCATTAACTTTTTAAATACCCGACGTTTCGAACGCTTTAATTACCGAAACGTCGGGTATTTAAAAAGTTAATTAAACGCGATAAATTCCGTAAAAGCTAGTATTAGTAGTATTAGTAGTAGTAGTAGTGTAGTGTTCGCGTAAATATAAGAAATCATTATCGGTTTTTGTTGCAAAATGTTATTAGCTGCTTTGGACGCACTGAAAACGCGTGGAGACTTATGTTTGACGCCGTTTTTGTTGAAAGTACTTCTTTATTTTTCATATTCGATCGAGATAATACTAAAAAACGTTTTATCGGTGTTTTACAATGAGTTTTTTAAGTGATCTTTGAGCGTCATGAGTAGTAGGTTTAAATTATTGACAAGAATTTTAAAGTTATTGTTAATGGGTTTCAAGTAAGTTTATATATACAGGATTTGTTGCTATACATCAATAGATATTATATTTTATATACCGTCATGGCAGAAGAAACTAGATTATCAAAAAATGTAATATATTTTATTAAAATTATATATTAATTTCATCGATATTTTCAATTTTTTAAACACGTATACGAGTAAGTTTACTTTTTATACGGTTAGGCCACTTTGAAAATACTTTCGAGTACTCTTCTGTGAACACAACAATCTTATAATTTCGGTCAACCAGTACCTACGTACAAGACATGCTTATAATTATTATTTATTACCTACTTGAGCCGTGGTAGCTCAGATGAGCCGTGGTAGCTCAATTTGTTAACGCTCGCTGTAAATACGAGTACAGTACGCGTGTAACCCGGGTTCGATCCCCGCCAGCACCAATGAAATTGTAAATTACAATTTTAAGTGCTGATTTACCACGTGCTCGGGGGTGAAGGAAAACATCGTGATGAAACCTGCATGTCTGAGGAATAAAAAAAAATATTTCGAAGACATGTGAAGTTCGCCAACACGCAATGGGCCAGCGCGGCGGACACTTCCTTGCCCTAAAACCCTCTCAGAAATGAGGAGAGGTCTGTGCCCAGCCGTGGGACGTATATAGGCTGTAACTAACTAACTTTTAACCTACTTTGCATTCAAGCTTATTTTCTATATTTGAAAACAGTAAAATTCACATGGTTTTAGGTCAAGGTAATATGGGTACGGCGGACGAAGGTTAGGCAGAAAAGAACGTATTATACTGAATAAAACATTTTTTATTTAAAAAAATAACTTTAAGCTGAGATATGCGAGACTGCATCACATTAAGCTAATACTTTTGGCGTACACATTACGAGTATCACAATACCATCATGAGTTTTTCTTTTTATCCTCTAGCAACAAACAAGCAATATCGTTCATATTGCTGCTATGGTGTCTTGCAGAAAACAAGGCGACTATTTGCATCTGCGTGCGTCGCACACAGCGATAATCCTTTAAAGTTGGCTCAACTTCAAATCATTTTCAGTCACCAATCGCATAAGGGATCATACTTATTGACCATATTTCATCGTTACTGATTTTATCCTAAATTCTTTTTTTTTTTTTGTCGGCGTCTAGCTTCTCCATCCCTTATCTCTAATAAAGGGAAGCAAGTTATATAATATAAGTAGCAAACGCTTCAACGTCTTGCGAACGCACACATTTAATAATAATGCAATAGTTTTTCAAAATGAAGGCGCATCTAACTATTTAAATCTTTTTGGCAAATATAATATGTTGTGTTCGTTAGTTATCTCGAATATATTTATCAACTTCTCAAACATTTTCTTGAGAGCCCCCGATCCCCGTATTCTTGATTTCAGCAAACTAACTTAATTTAATTTAATTTCCTGAATTAGACACTGTTAAACCAACAAAAAGTAAGCAATCGCGCAAAGAGCTAAAAGCTCAAAACAATGTTTAGGCTTAAAATATCTTTTATAGTCGTAGTGTGCAAAAAAACATATCATCTGGTACATCATTGTTGAAAGCGAATTCCTACCAGATTCTCACGAAAAAATCATTTTTAAAAACAAAAATATTTAAAAAGGTGTTTATATCTCCAGTAAAGAGAACTTCTTTTGGAATGCTCTAGGTAGGTACATAATATAATTATAACGATATATCACAAATGTGAAAGCTTTGATTAAAATTTCAGCCCAATACATATATTGATGACATAAGCTTTATAATTATTAAGTTTTTTCTTTAAATTTATGCTATAAGTTTGAAAAATAAAGTGATCTGAACTTTATTAGACACCGGGTTTGAGAGTGAGGTTTAAAAAAATTCAAACAAATCGTTTAGCTTTTAACTAACTACAATTATTACACTAAGAACCGATTCTTCATTTGTCAGATAAAATTTATAGGTACACCAAATTAATTATAAATTGGCTAAACATAAAAGTAAAACAATTGCGTTATGTTGTTTGTAGATAGTTTTTAATTTGCCTAATATTGTATTTTATCTTATGAATCACTTTTATCTGTAGACTGAAAAATCGGCCCTTAAACATGAAATAAAATAAATTGATTATAAATAATTTTAATGATATAAGATTGTATGGATAATAACTGTATATTTAAAATTAGGTACACTGCCTGCTAACAAAAGCAATCAAGTCCTTTTGAGCTGATTGGTATTGTATCGCATATAAACATTAAAAAATCAAATACCTACCGAATTTATATTTTGTTTTAATAGATCACAATTTTACATTTATAGGAATACTTACACATAAATGTTTTCGTTTTACGTATATTCTAATAAACGTAAATATGATTATTTTAACACGCATAGTATTATTAGTATTTTATAATACCTATTATGGCTACTTGTGATAAGTGCTAATCTGAGGTAGCTCGTGTCCGATGTGTATCCGACCTATATTTCGAATGCATCGAACACTCACGTGTCCATTAAACAACTCGTAAAACTTTACGGTAGTGTAAACTTGTAAAATACAAACAATATTCTTATGAAAGAACTAAAATTTACCGTCTCAGCTTTTACATTAGCTGGTTATTTATTAGATACACGAGTTGTGGTTCTTCAGTTACTTTAGATGAACAGAAAAATATTGTAAGTATTCTCATAATGAAAGAGATATCATATTTTATTATGAATCATAACAAAATACTAATATTTAGAAAGAAAATTTATTCTTGTTTTTATTATTTAGAATAGATACTACAGTCACTAAACTAATTTAAACCTAAGATTTAAACCAAAAAATATATTGTGTGGCCGGACCGTGAGCTTTTTTTGCAATAACCGGCCAATTTTGCGGAGAAGGTTCAGAATAAATAATATAGGCAAATGGTGATGAAAGTAATCAAAAAAATATCTAACATTCTGTCCATTTTATTTTTTAAATTCAAAATACGTGTTCATTCATTATTTTAACTGATTTTACTGCGCACGATAATATTCGTAAGAGTCGATCGTTTGGCAAAAACGTTTTCCTTAAATCACATTCAATTAGGAATAATTTCAAACAAAAGTAGAAGCCGCATTTATTCGTATTTTTAAAAACTGCGGTAACGGTATATCGTTACATGTAATTGAACTTAAATTTAAAATTTGGCTACTCTTTGAAATAATAGCCTTTTATAAGTACCTACCTTATGTTTTTCATTTTATATTTCGAATTATTAGATAGATATACTTATAAGTGAAATGTATATCTCACAGTGAAAACTTATAATCGGTCAAAACCACTTTTGACTGCGAACATCAAACTGCAAAAATGGTTTTGACCGAGGACTTTAGTCAAAAACAGTTTTGACTAATATATTAGTCAAAAAAATAGTTTTGCCCGATTAAAACTCAGTGACCGTAGGTTAAGGTGTAGCTGGGGTGGCCCTTGGGCTACCCTAAAACCGCGTAGATTATAGTGATATAAGATATAATTTTAAAATGATTTTTTTTATTTCAAAAAGTATAAGTCAAAAGTAGTTTTGACTAACATTTTTAGTCGAAACCACTTTAATAGATAAAATTTGGTCAATTTCACTATCTTGGGTGATATTTTTGCAGTTACCTAAAAGTGGTTTTGACCAACATCCTTAGTCAAAACTACTTTTACCTGATTTTTGCAGTCAAAAAAGGTTTTGACCGGTCAAGAGTTTTGACTGTAACATATATAACAAACCTATAACGAACAAATCCACATGGTACATACAATAGGTAGCATTTACTCTGCTGAAATTACCGTGTAGTGGGCTGTAATATTATGCACTACCCAATATCGACCCGTGGGTGTCGTAAGAGGCGATAGAGGGAAATTGAACCAGGTGATGAGGCTGATGATGGGCAGCAGTGTCTTCCTCATAAAATCTCAAAATTATAAAAAGCTGCGGTTGCCAACCCGCTTGCATACCGTGGCAATTATGGCAAAATCCTCCCTACGAGGTAATCTTTGAGGAAGGCCTATGCTTAGCCGTGGACTTGTAAAGGCTACAACGAATGATGTGATGAGTGAATGACTGAACTGAAAGTATACTTTTTACCTGAACTATTTATTAATATTGAAAGATGAGAAGAAGAAGATGCTAAAATTATTATATGAACAAAAATTCCTTTAGCAGACCGCCCCGACTTCATCCGCGTAAAATTTGATTTGATTATTAGTAAGTTAGATCTATCTTTATACAAAACTTCGAATTTAGATAGATAGTTCATGGAATTTATAGCTATATATCTCGTATTCGAAAGTTGGTTTTAGAGTTGTATGCCACAAATGGACTAAATACCAACAAGTAGCTTGGAACTCAGTAAAGAGAGGTGACGTGACACAAGGCTCATTGTCTTGTTATGTAACAAACTGCTTAGACTCCATCGATCACTAATAAAAACCTAGTGATCGATGTTAGACTCAAACACAGAAGAATTCGTTAGATAATCAGTCTGTCAATGTTACAACACAATACATTTTACTACACAATACATTTTGGAGGATGTGCATAATATGCAAGTTATTAACTGTTTCATATAATATTAAAATGATATAAAAACTAAATTTATAACTTCGAAACTTAATAGTATTAAACATACGATATTACGATACGATATAAAATATCTGTAAAAATACTGCTTTTAAAAATGCCAAGAGAACAGAAATAAGGATGTAGTTCACATTTTTACTTTAAAACACATACAGATATACCTACAGCTCTCTTTAATACCAACTGAATTACACGCATCATCTATCTTGCTAAATGAGTTTTTAACGTTCATTTGGAATTTCAATTGAAGTGCAGTAAAAATTGAAAGAACGAGGATAACGTGCCCAAATGAAGGAAACCACAAATACATCGTAATACTACGGACAGCACAGTACTGACTGAAGGAGGAAGTTAGATTATATAAACGATAATTCAGACAAAATTGATTATTTTTTAAGTAATTTTTTTAATTTAAATACTGTTTATATACTATTCAATTACCAATGGAGTTGTTAACGAGACTATATTCATGACAAGCCTACATTGCTTATATTATGAATGATCCACTACAATAGACAACTGGCGTGTTTTGAGTTTGCAGTCTTTTCGTCGCTATATATTAATAAATAGTAAATTCGCGCTATTTTAATTTTTTAACAAATATCTAAGATACTACTACTAAGATAAGGTAATTGCAGTCGAAAACATAAATGTAATCTAGTTGTTCAGAGTATCTGGCTGCTACGCCGCGGATCCTGGGTTCAAATGGCAGCCGGAGTTAACATTTGGTGCAATAACACAAATAGTTGTTATTGCGTCTAGCTGTGTTGCGATTATCTTTTCGTTTTCGACTTTTATCATAAACTACTTTTGATCTTATTGTATATGGAACATCACATTTAAAATGGGCAGGCTTTGATTATAGACAGGTATATATAATCAAAGTGCACAGGTACGGACGCGTGGATGCCTCCGTTTTGCGTCCTGATGGCTTTTTTATGGAAGTAAACGTGACAATCGAGCACGAGCCAACCTGATGTTACACAAACTGTACTCTATCTGATAGATACCTCCATTTATCACCGATTAAAAGTTAAACATAGATGCGTTGTCAACCTTGAGTGAGATGGAATAATGAGGTAACCTAGTGAGTGTTTTATGCCGTAAATATGAATATATGAGTTTGTGGGTGTAGGAAGTTTGTGGTTTGTTTTTTGTTTTTTTATTTATTTTAATCAATATGTTAGATATATTAAAAAATGTAAACTTAAAATATAATGAAAAACAAGACAAGGTTGTTGACAAAAACCGGAGACCCTTTCTACTCGTAATGAATCATTCCATCTTATTAAAATAGATATTGAATTCTCAGAGGTGACAACGCATTTACATTTTGATTTTTAATCGAGAAATTCATTTACCCATCACTTGGATTATAGACAGGTATATAATGTAACTTTGTGCTCATTTGTGTATAAAAACAAGTCACAGCGTATTCATCCACCGGATATAATCTATGATTAATTTTTACAAATTTTATTTCTTTTCTGTTTTTTTAATGTTTCAGAAAATACAAGAAAATCTCTATTTCCTTTAAAACAAAAAATACTTAAATATAACCTATGCCATCTCGCTTCCTAGTCCTATCTAACTTATCCTAGGTAACAGAAATTGTAAAAGTAGTCAATAAGACGCCCTATTTTAACAAATATAATTCTAACCTAAATGTATTATTGTCCCAGGTAAGACGGAATGAGAAGATCAAGGGAGGCTGAGTGCAGGGGAAAGTTGACATGTGAATACGCTGCTGGAATTTGTGATGTATGTGATTTTGTGGACCTTGCAGTCAAATGTGCACTGTGTGGACATCAATATTTAAATTAATTGATGCAATTGCGCTATAATTTGTCTCTAGGAAGCTGAAGATATAGTTTATAGTGCAAGAAGACTAAATGTTATCTGCCCATTCGTTTTTTAGTGAAATTGTATGTATAGATGAAACGACTCTAACGCCGCGCCGCTCGAATTTATGTATAATTAGAAAAAAGTTTTGCGTATCTAGCATACCTATTAGTTATATTGTACGTACCTAAACAAAATGTAATTAATGTAAATAATGAGTAACTTGATTTCCTCTTATAGTTTAAGTAAGGACAGTGTTTACGTTCTAGTCTTTCGGTTTTATAACATTCAATGATATGTACTTAGAAAGTGTTCAAATAATTACACAATTCCATTGAAATAGCTGTTGTAAATTTACGATACATATATATTATGACAAAATATAATACTCACGCATTGAAAACTAGTATAAATATTTAGATTATACTGTATCCGAATATACCTTTAGATTTATACAATACTCAATGCAGTTATGAACTGAATGTAGCCGCTTAAACTTATATGTTAGTATGATTATTATTTATTCTGTGATTACAATGAAAAACTTAAATTAGGTGTAGGTACCGCCCACAGAAAACAAATAGGACGTAATCACAACGGCGTCGCCAAAGACGTGTTCTTTGGATTAACTGCAGCTGCTTTAACTGACTTGAATCGAAGCGTGATTGCTATGGTCTATGGTGTCGAGGCTCGGGCATGGCTCGGTGAACTCGCCTCGCTATTTTTCTGAAGCCTGCTTCAGCTCGGCCCTGACTTTGACGTTGTGTGCGATCTTATATACCTATATTATATATTATGTAACCTTTTGCGAATATTTAAAGCACGAAGTACATCATTTTACTTCACAACTAAAAAGGTGCCATTACAAGTGATAGTCAGCTGTCTATTACACAGCAAGGCATAATTATATTCATTAAAGTCTCTAATTATAATTTCATAAATCTGTTTCCATATTGTTTATTGAATAAAAAATCCATTAAATGTGTAAAAATAATTATGTAATTAATAATTATTTATCTGTATGCGAGTATAGTTTATAATCGTCTCACAAGAATCCATTGACATCGAAATGTAAATAAATACTTTAAAAAATCTACTATTTCGTTATCACTTCTGCAACAGGTGAAGATGGCAACAATTTATTCCAAAATATCTATGACATCGCTCTATGGTTTCAGGCAAAACCACGGGGAGAAAGACATTTTAATCCTTTCCCTTTTTAAACAGCCCTGTACCGGATGAAGCCGTAAAAGCCAAATAGGCTAAAAGCACTGACATCACAGAATTAAGAAGAATGTTTTTCATTAAAAAATCCTGAACTTGATGAGTTCACCAAATTAATTATATGAATTCTTTAGTTTTTTTTTTTTATAGATGTCTAATTAATACAGTAGAAAACTTTCTTACGCAATTTTGTTACAGGATACGGTAAGTTTTAAATTTAAACAATTTTATGTAGCAAAAAAGTTATAATTTTATATTTTTGAATAATTTAGTTACCTAAAATAATGAAAAAGGATTTTTTACAAAAATAATGTTCACAAAATAATTTGTTAAAAATAATATAAGTATATTATATACCCACATAGGAACCATTACAAAATAAAAAATACAGGAATATTTATAAAAAATCTTCAACTAAATATTAAACTTTAAAATTAATAATATCTATTAGTTTTATTTTTCTGGTTTATTCCTTGCCAACTACACTTACTATGACGATGAATAAAACAGTATAAAAGCACGAAAATAAAAATTATTACGGGATACCAATAATATACCACAAAGCAAACATACAAATTAAGCTGCCAACATTATAAAATACATATTATTCATTTTATTTTTTATTTTATAGAATAGGGGGTTAACAAACGAGCACACAGTCCACTTGATAGTAACTGGATGCTGTGGTCCATTGACATCTACATTTATTCTCAATGAGAATTCAAATGAGAATCAAAATACAGATACGTTGTCACCCTTGAGAACTAAGATGGAATACCTCATTTCTAGTAATAAGTGTCTCCAGTTCTCTACACTCAGTATAGGAAACACAGTAGCATTAAGCTGCTGTTTCACGCTGGTATTCCTTGAGAGCGTGGTCCTTTCCCGGTCGAGCTGATATTTCGTGCTGAAGTATAATATAGCTGCAACGTGGCTCAATCACTTCTTTGTGAACACAAACCTTCACAAACTTTTAGTTTTACTTAAATTATCTTAACTTATAGGTATATAATAAATTTAACACAACAGTTTTTATGGCAGTTACGAATAATAACTAAGATACATTCTAAATTATTATCTACCGAATCTGTGATTTCATAATTTCTAAATAATTTTACTTTCATTATAATGCAAGTGATTACATTTTCCATTTCATTTAAAAACATTACCTTCCAACAATATTTTGTGTTAGTTCATATTTTAAGTAAATGCTTAAAGTTTATCCTTAAAAGCGAATAATCAACTTAAGCACCGCCTTAGAAATTAAAGAATACAGTCAAAGCTAAATTTCACCTTATTTAATTACGAATCTTGTGTGTGTCTGTTGGTTTAACGTAACAAGCCACAGGGCCGTAATAAAAACTCATAGAAAGTAAGCCCCATAAAAAGTTAATCAAGGTCATAAAATTTACATAGAAATTTCATTTCCTCATTTTCATTAATTACAGACTAACTAGCCGTAGTAGCTCAGATGGTTAACGCTCGCTGTAATTATAACAGAACGCGAGTTCCCCCGCCGGCTCCAAAGAAATTGTTAATTGCAATTTAAACTGCCGATTTACCACGTGCTCGGCGGTAAAGTAAAACATCCTGAGGAAACCTGCATGTCATGAAGAATAAGAAAAAAAATATTTCGAAGACAAGTGAAGTGCGCCAACACGCATTGGAGCAGCGCGGCGGACACTTCCGTGCCCTAAAACCCTCTCAGAAATGATGGGAGGCCTGTGCCCAGCAGTAGGACGTATATAGGCTGCAACTTTAAAGACTATCAAAAGTCCACAGATAAAAATAGGCGGCATAGATTGCCTCATAGTTTCCTCCATATTTGCACTACTTGGCAGAAGGGTTAGTTAGCAACTGTTATCGGTTAGATGATGCCGCCAATCGCGTGCCTCGGTTTACGTCTGTCGCCTTTTAGAACAACCACGAGATAATTTGGGTTAACCAATTCTCATACGATAGAAATACAAAAAACTCAAATGATATTTAAAAACTTATATGAGTTTTATTAAGCATTGAGCAAGACTGTAGCTAAACCCGTATTAACACGCAATAAGGTGATACTGTGTGTACGGTGGGATTGCAAGGGCTTCGTTTATACGTATAAGCTTTTACTGTCGGGGAAAAGCTATCGATTAGGATCTCTACTGCCAACAACTTATGAGACTCAAGCAAAAAGTTGAGAAAAAATGGCCGGAATAGATCAACAGAAAAGCAGTGGTATTTATCATGATAATGCCAGACCACATACATCTTTGGCCACTCAGCAAAAATTGATTGGGAAGTGAATTGGTTGGGAAGTGTTAATGAATCCACCATATAGTCCTGACCTCGCATCCTCAGATTTTCACCTGTTTCAGTCTCTTCAGAATTCTTTGAGTAGTGTTAGGTTAACATCAAGAGAGGACCGTTTTTTATCAATAATGGCACATATATATGTGTATATTACTTACAATTTAATGTAATTTAACTTTGAAAAAAATGTCTTGAATTTATATATAGAATACGAAGAAACTTATTCGCTGACGTAATTTTTTATTTTATTATTTTTCTTTAAAAAACCAGCAAAAATATTTTGTCATAATAATATATAAATAATTTTACATCTTTGACATCTGCACAGTAATAATAATCACAAAACACATTTAACTTTAGTCGAGCCTTGAAAAAACATAAAATAGCAAAAAAAAAGTTAAGAAAAAACTACATTTAACACTTCAAAACACATTCGTCATCGAAGTCATTCAGATTCATCATCGAGCGGAGGCACTCCACAGTTGATTTAGACCTTGCATTCCGTCGCTAACTCAAAAAAATCAAGTGTCCATTCAAGGAGCCGATGTTGGCCGTAACAGTGAATAAGTGCCGACCAACAGCTCAGAACCTTTACTCCGGTTGTCTGTATCATACTGGCGTTCATCGATCCAATCGTATGGCTCTATATACGCTGGTAGATTCGAGTGTGAGTCGTGTTGAGAGGTCTCTCTGTCATATTGTGGCGGAATCTTCAATTTGACGGCCACCACCTACCGCATAGTTGACATTTCGAATTTCTAATAAAAGGGTGGATTGTCTCCACGAAAAGTAAGGTTTTGATTTGAAAGCTATAAAGTTACTCTATAAATTTATTCCGATGTCCATGAGCTGCATTACTCGTTTTATAATTGATAGAATTTAAAATAATAATTTTTTAAACATTACGAGTAGAATATGAAGGTATTTAATACTCACAATTTAATTTTATATTAATATAAATCAACTATAAAATATAATTATCCTTCTCTATAATTACTTTTAACTCATCTCACACATAAATTATTGTGCATAATGGGACAGTTTCTTTGTAACACACGCAATCGTACATGCTCACACGTATACACAGATACCTATTTACACACGTAACACAAAGACACACACCCACACACACACACACACACACACACACACACACACCACACACACACACACCACACACACACACACACACACACACACCCACACACACACAGACACACACACACACACACACACACACACACACACACACACACACTAACACACACATGCGCGCGCGCAATTTCACTCACTCACTTAATCCAACTGAAAGGATTCTGCACATATTTTGTAATTCTTTTTCTTAAACTTTTTCTTACTCTATTATTTCCATTTCTTCTCTGTAAATGAAGAACTGATACACATTTCTTTTTGTTTTTAACGTGGTAGAGCCACGCTGCAGTTAGTATATTATAGTTGTAGTATAAATGGGTCTATAAGACCGGGGAAGGAATTTCTCACAGAATACCAGCGTAAAATAGCAGCTTAATGTTGGTGTTTCGTATGGTGTGTGTAGAGAACCGGAGACCCTTTTTACTGGAAATAAGATATTTCATCATAGACCTCAAGGGTTTTGATCCTTAATCGAAAATTATTTATATATAATATATTATATATATATATATATAAAGTACTGAGATAATTATAAAGCGCCTAAATATGTAATCTATCCGCGAGGGTTGCTGAAATTTAACTCAGGTTCTTTATAAAACCTGTAACAAGTTCCAATTTCTCAACACGTTAGATCCCTACTACTTGAAACTATACACTGGCCAGTCAGTTGTAAAGAGATAAATAAATAAATTGCATTGAGAAAATTATGACAGAGTTCATGCCATTAACTTCATTCCCCAGAAGTGGTGGAGGTAGAAAGTCTATCATATAGTGATAGATATCCTCTTTGGGAGAGATGCTCTAAATCACTTCATCTCCTGGCTGTCTACAACATGATTAATTAGTTTAATAAACCTAAGTGTTACGGTAAATCTTAAATTAAAATTGCAATCAACAATTTCAGTGGTGCTGACAGGGATTAAATTTAGTGTTCTCACTTATTCTTTTTCTTTTAATTTAAGAGCTTGTACCCTTGTCGGTAGAGTATTCGCCAGTCTATATTATTTTTCGCAGAAACGCTTTAATTTGCTGTAATATCATAAAACAGCCGTTTTTTCAACTGATCTTTGCATCTATTTTATGATCAAATATTTTTCATACTGTGACTGTCGCAAGAATCTAATATATATGAAAAGTCTGAAAAATCTCATGGTCTCCTTATGATAATGATATTACATCTCGTACACTTCAGATATAGAATACACAGGTCGATAACAATGACGGTGCACGGTAAGCGCAAGGCGAAAACCGCGACTATACTAAGATCACGAGAGATGTCCGTCACTCATGGTGAAAATCGAACGTTACGGGAACAGCTTATGTGGTAGTA
>CAJQZP010000444.1:6015000-6052500 GCA_907164705.1 Parnassius apollo
CTAGTTCCAAATATAATATTATATGCGTAAATCTCAAAAAAAGTTTATAGACACATTTTATTAATAAAAGTTATTGTTGAGTGGGAAGTTATTGTAATCGGTCCGATTTTGCAAATTGGAAATTTTAACATATCTTCACGTTTCAAGGTCTTTAGATTCGAATAGCATGGTTTTTAAGAGGATGTCCGTGTGTGCACATGTACGTATATGTATATGTATATATGTAAATGTATGTATGTATGTTCGGATTCAATTTTCGCCGATTCGATATTGACATGGGATCAATAACAAAACTGAAAATGTAACTTAGAACTCATCAAATTTTGAGCAAAATCGGTCAAGTCGTTTTTTGTGCTGAATGAAAAATTGTATAAAATATTAAAACATATGATATTTTTTTTTATCTTGCCATTGGGAAGTTAGTGGTGTATACCTTTCGGGTCGCACCTAGACCGCTTTTTTATTAATGATACTATACAATTTAATTTGTTGGAAATGTAATCGCATAACCACAAATTAATATGCAACAGAAAAAACGTTGTACACGCCCTTTGACTTCGTTTTCCTTCCCGAGAACACCCCAGTGTGACAAAATGTCGCTCAAAAGTATTGATTGACGGGTAGTAACTGCTTATAGAACAACGAAATGTCAACTATATATATATATATATATATATATATATATATATATATATATATATATATACAACTATGTAACTGATGTTTATCGGCTAGGTTTCGCTGTGAATTTTGCCATCGGTGGCGAATTAATCATTTATTATAATCCGCATTTACTCTATCACTTGACATTCCACCTAACCTCCACCACCTCGGAAAGAGTAGAATAAAGTTTGCTGCAACAACTAGTATATATACGTATGTATAAGTTATAGTATTATAAAATAGTGTTGTTCTTGTTATAATTTCAGATATGGCAATCTTTATATGAAAATGTTCTGAAGATTTTGACGAGTTTTGATTCTTGTACATCGTGTCAAGTAGTCAAGTCAATTTTGCGTCGCACCCATAACTCACTAATAAATATTACTTGTATCCTTAATTTTTCATTTTCATTTAAAAAGCTTAATACGCTGTGTAGTAAAAACACGTCAAAGCACCGACGTTAGGACCCATTACATCTTAAATGTAAGGACAATAAGTTTCAATATTAATTTATAATTAAAATGAAACATTATTCCATTAGTGTTAAATATTCAATGTGTTTTAAAAAGTGAACTTCTATGTAAAAAAGGAGCGCGAAGCCACCCGCAGTCTAGTCGAAAGTTGGAAGCAATTCGATTTGAAGACTATCTCACCTCCTACGTTTATATTGAAACTTACGTAAATATTTACTCTATTGAGTTTAATTTGGCATGGAACTGGCCACCGTACGCTGCGTACCGCCCTTTGAGATGAGTTTCTCTACTGAATTTACAACAAATACTTATTCTCTTTGTTTGGATAAATGTATTATTGTCACGAAATTTACTTAAATTCTAGCCTAGAAGTTGTGTTACAAATTTTATTTCACCATGTGGTAAAGCTACGCTACGCACTAATGGGTCGGTTCGATCGGGGTAGGACCAAGCTCTCACAGAATACCAGTGTGAAAGAACTCAATAATGTTGCTGTTTTTCGTATGGTGGGTGTAAAGTGCCGAAGACTCTTTTTACTGGTAACGAGGTATTAACGTTTTGGCCCCAAGGATGATGATCTATAGTTTGATTCTTAATCGAAGATAGATGTAGGTTTCAATAGGCCATAGCTATACTCATCTGTCACCTTTATTATATGAGCTATTACTGCAAAAAAATAGTCCCGTTAGTTTTTTTGCTGGATCTTCCCAAGGCAGAGGTTTTTTTTTTTTTTTTGCGAAACAGTGGTCAATGAGAAAAGTGACTTTCAATAGATAAGTATTGTTTATAATCTACATTGAATAAAAAAGTTTCTGTTTCAATAATCACTATAATTTAAATGTACTTTAAAAAAACATAAAACACTCACGCCTGTCACCCAGAGGGGTAGACACAGACTACGGACTTCCATTTGGCACGATCCTGTCATACCTCTTTCGTCTCCTTTACATCCATATATCCACGCATACATGCTCGTCGGTTAAGGGTACTTCTAACGTAGCCCATTTTTCAAAATATCGCCAGTTTGGTCGATAAACTTTTTTCTAGGGCGTCCCTTCCTGACTCGGCCGTTCACATCTGCCATATAAATTTGCTTTGTCACTCTTTCCTCATTCATTCTTTCTATATGACCAAACACCACCGAAGCATTCCTTTCTTAATCCTGGTCACAACATCATCTTGCATACCACATTTATCTCTTATCACGCATTTCTCACCCTGTCATTCAGATTCAACCCCAGCATATTCCTTAAAGACCGCATTTCTACAGCATTTATTCTACTTTCGTGCTTCTTCTGCCACACCCAGCTTTCACTACCATACATTAAAGTAGGGACTAACACAGCATTATGAATTACCATACGTGCCTTTTTTGACACATTCTGGTTCTTCATAATAGAGTGTAGTGCCCTATTCACTCTATTCCCTGAGATTATTTTACCTTAAAATCTTAATAAATAATGTTATAAAAAATAAAATAGAAAGAATGAAAAAATAATTTTTAGTGGTGATAGGACTAAATTCCTGCTACAGCGCCATAGCTGTATGGCCTAACCTATTTGGACAACTCAATAGTGATTGATATACGCTGCTACTACCCCGTAAGCATAATGCCTACCTATAAATTGAACGAATTAGCCGTGCGCCCGTGGCTAATCCTACAAATTTTAAATAATATGTATGCCTACAGAGTAACTTAGTAGAGCCGAGTAATAATATGTGTACAGAGCACACTTTTTAATAATATACATATTATGTATGCAGAACACATTTTTATACAGAGCATATTTTAAATATTATGTATACAGAGCGCATTTTAAATAATATGTATGTATATTGTATACAGAGCACATTTTGAATTAGCGTTTTATAAGTCCACTTCTGAACATAGGCCTCCCACATACCTACCTAGATTGCGTCATAGAGGAGATTTTGCCATACTTAGTCGCTTGGCAGGCGAGATAAAACCGCTGTTTTTTTAATTATTTTCAGGTGTTATCAGAAGTTGCTACCTATCTTCTGTTTCAGTTTCTCTCAGTCGCGTCTAACGATGATGAACACAAGATGATATGGGGATATATATACCCACAAGTAGCGATTGAAGAAATAATTCTTCAAAAATAAAACTCCTAATTTAAAAATAATTTATGTTTATTGACTCTAACAGTACCTACTTACGAAACCTAAGATACTTATTTATGTAAAATACACTGTATTACCACAGTATAATAAAGACGTAATTACGCAGTAGCAATTAATATACTTATATCGATGGCCGTAACCTAATAATTTTACAAAGTATTCAAAATGTGACCCTTTTGTTGATATGAGGTTTCACACGACGCGACGCCGACATCCACTCGCGGGTCTCGCTGCTGCTGTAGATGGGACTTGTTTATGTTTAAATAACTAACCACTTGTAATGTAAATAAATAGACGCCTTGTAAGATAAACTTTACTAGTAATCTTAATAATGTTTGTGTTACCGTGAGATCCTTGTATACAGCGATGAGATTTATGATCGAAACTTAGCAGAAATAAGCGTCAGCAATGCAACTTCTCGGTTATCGACAACAATAATTATATTAGTCACTTAAATTCTTTAAAAAAAATTGCAAATTTTGCTTACAAAACTCACGTTTGTCATTTCGTTTTATCTCAAAGCATACAATATTAAAATTGAAATTAAAAGCTCGAAGACAAAGACGTCATATTTTCAAATCGTACGTTTATTGTTTGTTCAACGTCGTTTTTCGTTTGGTGTAAAAATTAAATTTGTAGCAACATGAATTTTGAAATTGGCGCATCAGTTTGTACTAGAATAGCGCAAATAACAAAATCGACGCAAACTAGATTCCGAAATAGAGCGTCCGCATTGCGTAACAAAACAATATTAATAACGATCCATTCAGCTTACCGAAGCGCGCGGCACAATTAGGTGTTTCCATGAAACTCGTCGCCCGAACCAGAGCGCTCCTGCCGCCTGTGAACTGTCATTACTAAAATAGTGGCCCCAGAAAGGGTAGGCCAAGACATGGCCCATATGGACCCGAGTGCCCCGCCGAGTTATTTTAATTTCTTTCTCACTGTTGTAGAATATACATATGTAGCTGCACTATACCTTACGCTCTTGCATTTTGAAATATATTTATATTAGTATGTAATATAAGTATATACTATTTACTCGATGACAATGTTTATAAATTATAACAATAATAAATAATAAATATTATTGAGTCCGCTGCGAAAGTGGGAACTTCAAATAAAATAATTTACGAAATAACAGTTTACTCCGCAGTAATAAGTTTTAAGACCTGTAATATTCTTCAAGCATAACCGCAATGTATTTACGTATATAACCATAGTTTAAAGACAGCTGTTTATGCTGTGGCGATAACTGTTAATTGCAGAAAAATCGCTCTTTTATATATAGTCTTCGAAAGAGTGCGAAATCGTGTTTAATACCAGGCCAACATAAGAAGCAGGATCCAACCTAATTCCGAAAAACAAAAAATAGAGGGGAGATTATGGCACTTCCTACAAACTGTGTGAAAGACCATTCATAAATTGATAATTGTGTAAACATATTATAAAAAGAAAATCCCGTCGTACATCACACACAATTGTGCAATATGACACAGAACAAAGCTATTACAGTATTGTAACAATAAATCTTTACTTCAACATGAACACAAATTAGACGCGAGTGACAAACAGACGCTCCGGAAATAGAAACGCTGACAGTGTAACACGCGTCGATCGCTCACCGCCCTAATGGTTTTAAATTCCATTTTTCATGTTAATTCCAAAATAGTGCATCGATGTATATGTAATACGCACTAGATATGGCATTATGAATACTCACTATATTAAACTGAACTGTACTGCAGTCCGTACACCTGTTATTATGACTTCGACATTCATGCAATTTTATATTAAATTAGTACATATGCAAAATAAACGAAAATTAAAAAAATGTACTCGATTAACAATGCAATCTAAGTTAATAATTATTTATTATGACAATTTTCGCGCGTTTATATCAACTACTGTTTCCCGCGCGTATGCGGATACAGAGTAGGGCACACGTTTTGTTTGAAATAGCTTCTCTTGTACGTACTACATAATATAACGCAATGAAATAGTGATTCTTTTTCAATAAATTCAATCAAATCCACTCATTCTTATTTTTATACAATAATTATACAATATAATATTATGTAATTAGTAATGTTTCACGATACAAAAAAGTCCTAATAATAAAAGAACTTAAACGTCCTGTCGAACGATTTAGCAATCCTAAAATAAAACTTATTCATTGAATAAAATACAATAATAAATAAAACAAATTAAAAAATAAAGTTGTATTGAATAAAATACGTAGTACAATAATTGTATCACATTTATATCCATCCGGTTATAATTTATTTGAGGGATAACTTTTATCTCACGAATAAAAATAAGCCCTAATTTAAATTTAAATAGGATAAGTGAAAAAATAACATTGAAGTATTGAAGCTCTAAATAAAAACAAAATAATTATTTTATTAATCTCCCCAATTTAATGAAGAATTTTTTTTTGAGTTATTTGGCAGGGAAATTATTTTGAGGCTTTTTTGAGTCAGTGTGGGAACGATTCCATATCATAATAACTGGAATCTGCATAGCATATGACTCTATATTTTTTCAAGACTTCAAACTGTTTATTTGGTACCCAATATTCTGGCACTATCATAATATCTTAGATACGTTAGTAGAAAACGAGCAAAACGGGGAGTCGGCTTTATAAATTGATTTTGAAAATGTTTGCTAAAGGTTGGGCCAGAGGTATTTAAAGAACAATTAGTCGGCTGCTTCCCAGCCCTCAGGGTAAATATTTGCCTATTTCCGCCAACCCTCTTTTGGACCAGTGCCGCCCTGGGCGTCCGTTCGAACAGTTTATGGTTGGATGTTTGCCCACTCTCCCTTATATACTTAGTTATGGACAAACTTCCCCTCGTGACGGCTTCGGCAATTATATTGGGGTACGGTATACAGGTCGTGGAAGTGAAGATCAATAAATTGTTCAGAGAAGCATTCGTTAAATAATGCTTATTCCAGTTTTAGTAAAATTAATGATATATTATAATGTAATTTCGTTACTCTACTCTAATGTTAACAAAATGATATCCCAAATAACCATAGCAAATAACTATTTGGCTGTTTTTATTTTTTTAATTATTGACATCAATGGTGTTCCCACTCAAGGAAGTACCTATTAGAAGCGGTAATATAACAAAATACTGTAAGACAGTTATAGTTTTGTCGAATTATCTAAAACAAGATAGGTAAGCACACCATTTAGTACAATATCCAAAAAATCTCATATATCAAATAACGTTGATGCTCTAGTATAAACCAAGCAGAATAAAAAAAAATTTGCTTTCTTTAAAAAAAAACTTTAACCATTCTTAAAATCAATATCCAAGACATCGATTTTCTCGAATAACGAAACTTGCTGAACGTAAAACTCTGATTACACATTTTAGACATTAAGAAAGACGTTTCGTGTTACGTTTTAGTCGACTTTTCTTTGATTGATGTGAAAAAAAAAACCTAAATTTTGTAGTGTAGTCGGCCACCGCGGCGCTCATCGCTGGCGGTCTCGACCATACTTACAAAATTACCGGAATGTAATTAAATGTAGATAACTCGCGCTTTATAGACGGCTGTGCGCGCCTCTGTGTTTGTTCAGTTTCTTATAAACGTGTTTTTACGCAATCTGGAAGTCGTAAATCGTGTACAACAAATTATGTCGTTTATTCAAATGAAGATACCTACACCTTACACGTTTCTCTTTTTGTCAGTGTTAGGAGTATTTATTATTCGGTATAATCTAAGTTATACTAACTTAAGTCCTACATAATAATATAATGTGAAAATATAAAATAAACTGCAGCTTAAGTACTAGACTACTACATTGTAAGATGTTATTGAATTCATTACGGAATTATTACAAAATTAAAGGTAAAAACATGAAATAAAATATTATCATTATCACTATATCCCTTCACAAGTCTACTGCTGAACATAGGCCTCCCTTAAGGAACGTAACAAAATACGGACCATACGGTTTGCTTCGTTGATCCTAATGCGAGCAGCAAAGGAGTGGAATAGTTTACAAACAACTGTCTTTCCATCCGCTAAAAATGTGGATGTTTACAACGGAAGGTTCAATAGACGTGTTAAGCTAAATCAGTAAGCTTTGCCGTCATTGGCTGCATCACCACTTACCATAATATGGAATAGTAGTCAAGCACTGCCTCATAATATTTAAATAAGAATAGTCTACGTTAAAAAATTGCATGCCATGCAATGCACTTAAAAAAACTAATAATACAGCTATGGGATATATCTACCACAAAAATTTTGCAGCTCTTGATGCCGATAGACAGTTCTATACCTAATATCTAGTTTTCGCTAGACGTAAAATCCAGACCGCACTTCTCATACTAAATACCATCTTCAAACAGCTAAAGTAAAGCTTTCCAACGGGGAGGTTTTCAATTCTAATTTATTTAAGCGACAATATTTCGTTAATTATCATTCTCGTTCTCACCTCTATACCACGCAATAAACCTTTTCATTAGAAAAACCACATTATAGGCGAACATGAGAAAGTTGAACATAAACTACGGTTTAATACAACCACGTTAAACACTTGTGGCGAGTTATCCATAACAAGGTCTACTTCAATTAATCACTATACAAAGACCCACCGCGCCCAGAACAAATATACAACCTTATTTTAATGTGCCGTAGTAAATTTCTACTTAATTAAAACTTTGTTAAAATCTTGTAAAAAAAACATAAGATACATATACACATAACTACTACATGTAATATTTGTAATTAAAAACTTTAAAGCAAACACATTGAGCTATTATGTACTATGTACTAGAGGCGACACTGTATTCAGCTACTCTGTTCCACTCAACTGCGGTGCATACACCGCACTTTAATCAGTCACTCGCTAGGCGCTTATAGAGTTGTCACGTGTTGTGTTGATTTGAAAAAAATCTCTTGATAAAAATATGCCGTCGTGTGTACTTAGATATTGCACAAATAATTCAATAAATGTCAGTAAAAACCAAGAAATTACTTTTCATCGGTTAATAAGATACTTAATCAATAAAAAATTATTATGTATTAATAATAAAACAAATTATTCTTAAGACAACATCTCGTGTCAGGGAATATAGATTATGAAATTAATATGTTCAGATGCGACATTTCTGTGGGTACTTAAGTATAGGACGAATATATTATTATAGACATTTTTTTTTGTAGAAACTATATAAGTTATTATGATTTGGCAAAATTTTTCATTTTTAAATCTGCTTATTATTCTTTTATTTTATTTTTAGGTTTCCACATCAAAGTCAAAGTGGTATAAATTCGTCCATTTTTAATTCTCGCGTACCCAGCATTTATGAACGACTTTTATTCTGATTTAAATAAATATATTTGTAATTTAAATGTTATGTTAATAAGTTTTGTTAAACATACATTCACTATGTTTTTTATATTTGACTTAGATACCTTTTAAAATATTCAGATAAAAATATCATTAAAATGTAATTGGGATATAATATCATGTAATATTATATTAAATAAGCAAATATAATATACAAAATAAATAACATAATTTAAATATTGCTCTCGATATAATTTACCTATTTAACAATACCATCTACTATTACCTACGGGTCATTCTACCTATGTTTATTACAAAAAAAATACAAATATATATACAAAAAAACAACCGCGCGAACACAGAGTAGCGCACATTTTTTGTTTGAGATAGCTGTTCTAGTACGTAAGTAGATATTACTTACATGAGCAAACATTATCAATATCGCTTCGTATTTTTTTCATCCTTTACCTGATTCCCAAGTAAAAAGATAAACAGATCTTTATCCTAATATTCCGAATAATTTAAATACACACAACAAATGTTTGATTAGTTTGTAAAACTTTTTGTCCAATAAACTAAATGCTATGTAATACGAGTAAACAAAGTTTAATTACTATGGGTATATTATTTATTTCATCACTACGTCCATCGCTAAACATGGGTCTCCGCCATAATTTGCCTCAGAAAGAGGATAATAATGTACTCCAGATCGAATTTCGGTCACAGGGCCTGCATCAACGGAGACTAGCCATCGGCGATTATTGTGCCCAAGTGTGCAAGCAAGCACAGATGCACTCTCTATTCTCTCACTCACATAATCCGATGGGACGGTAAACCGACATGACCGGAGAGAGATCAGGCGCAGGACCAACGGCTTTACGTGATTTCCGAGGCACGAGGGTGAGACACCGACAACTTCCTGACCCCGAGCAGCTACCGCGAATTTCTTGACGGAAAAACTCAATAATTGATTTTTGGTCCGACCCGGGATTCGAACCCAGACCTCATGATAAGCAGTCGCACTACAACAACCACTAGACCAACGAGGCAGTCTAGAAGAGGATATTTCATCATCATCATCATCATCATTACAGCCCTTCACAAGTCCACTGCTGAACATAGGCCTCCCCCAAGTAATGCCACAAAGCACGGTCCTGAGCCACCTGCATCCATCGACTTCCTGCATATCTTACCAGGTCGTCACTCCATCTAGTGGGGGGTCGCCCTACACTACGCCTACCGGTACGAGGCTGCCACTCGAGAACCTTTCTTCCCCATCGGTTATCGGTTCTTCGAGCTATATGGCCGGCCCATTGCCACTTCAGCTTACTAATCCGTTGGGCTATGTCGGTCACTCTGGTTTTACTGCGGATATCCTCATTTCTGAGTCTATCACGCAGAGAAACTCCGAGCATAGCCCTCTCCATAGCTCGCTGAGCGACCTTGAGCGTCCTCATACGGCCAGCAGTGAAGGACCACGTCTCTGATCCGTAAGTCATCACTGGCAACACGCACTGGTTGTACACTTTAGTTTTCAGAGATTGAGGTATACCTGACGAGAAGATGTGTCGTAATTTCCCGAACGCTGCCCAGCCGAGTTGAATCCGTCGATTGACCTCTCGGTCGAAGTTGGACTTACCTAGTCGGACTATTTGTCCCAGGTAAACGTACTCGTCAACAACTTCGAGCATAGTGCTCCCAACAACTACCGGCATAGGTGTGACATGGACAAAGAGGATATTTGTCATATACGATATATGCAACGGTTGGTTAGACAGAGGGGTTAGTAGCCGTAGCTTTTTTTTAATTATTATTAGAGCGTACTTTTATTAGCTTCTGCCCATGCTGCTGTCGCCTCTTAGGACACCCACGGGATACTATGAGATGGTGAATTTCCTTATGCCACCACTTGCTTTACTTTATGTTTATCCTATTGATTTTTTATTGTAAATCCTTTTTTTTAGTTCATGTGTGAACATAACAAATTTCAACAATGGGAATAATAAGTAGAAATAAGTTTAAATGCGCAACAATTGTCAGGTTGCGATGATGCCCGCATCTAGAATTGAATCCGCACCCGCGGGTAATGTGGCGAATAATCCACCTCGCGCGCCACCGTGCCCCGCGGCCAACAATACACGGCTCACTATAATCTGCAAAAACTAACAATATAACCCTCACAAACATAGTACTGCCGCCAGCAAACTTCGAAATTGGTCTCCACATAACTATGTAGTATAGTTTGTAGCGGCAAATGACCTTGTTTACGATTATTTTTTGTTAACTAAGCAACAATATGAAATTTTTACAGCAGATTTAATGCAATTCTATAACAATGAAACAACTATTTTATGCTATTGTTGGTGGTCTTCGTTTCTATCAGGTAAAGTAAGCTACCACTATAAAGAGACACGCAACGTGTTATTTATTTGTCGTAGTCCATGGATGCATTAATTTGGTTGCTTTAGTAACAATTAAGTCAATAAAAAGACACCCCGAAACGAATTATTGCTTTATATTCGTTTTTTGGTTTTTTTTTTTCAATACAAATGTCATGATCTTGGTAGCACCAGGAATCTAATCAAAATAATACAGTTCTGACGAATGTGTGAAACTCTGAGGTGCAGAATTTTTAATTTGCAAACACTATTCATTCATTAAATAAAGTGTAACATATTTCTCAAGTAATATTGGGTGTTTAATAATTTGCCCACGCATGTTACAAGTCAGATGTAGTTTTTTCATCCTAGGTTACAGTGGCAACGCCTTGAGATATGCGTAACTTTGATCAGCGTACCCTTCTCAATAACTGGTAGTATAGCCTATAAACATCTGCGAGCATAACGATAACATCGTCCATCTGAGCTTGATTGCTGATTGATTGCTGTGGATGTCCTGCAGGACGCGGTTTCGACTTGAGCGCGTGGGTGAAATCGTGCATTTATCCCATACGATTAATTTGCATTGCTCCAAGAGAGCGCCTCGGCCTCTTCTCCTACGGATATATTGCGGTTTTGTGAAGAAAGGCCAGCAACAAGTTCAGCGCAAATGTTCTGCCGTCAAGAGGGACGTACCCTCGTCTCCGCAGTATTTGCTGCATAATCGCTAGGTTTTTTCGTACGGTTGAGTTTTGCTTGTAGTGTATTGTGTAGTCTCAGTTGTCTTCTTTTCATTTGCAATTTTTATATTTTTGAAATTAAAACGGTTAAAACAAACATATGTTAATCTTTTATAATACAAAGCTTTTCAATGGATACATACGACAGGTTTTCCTTTCTTCACTCTTTGCATTTGAAAAAATATCCTAAATAGTAAGAAAACTAAATGTTTAAACATTTTTAAGGCAGAAATAGAACGTAAGTAATCCTAATTAATATATAGTTTGTCACTTACAAGTAAAGCTCTAAATGAAACACTATGATTATTAATCTTTCATTGTAACTTTTTTCTACTTCTATGTTATTAAACTACTTCTATTTTAATTGATAGAATCAGGCGTTACTTTGCGGAAATCCATTATAATAATCGATATTAATAGTTATTTTGCAACCATCCGCTAAATTAAATAAAATGATGTGTCTTACCTAGTTTGAAGAGCACCTCCTGCCCTCCGAGTAGTGGTGTTGGGAGTAGTGGTGCTGGGATTGGTGGTGACGGGATTAGTGCACGCAATTGAGGGAGTGCGGGAGGTGCTCTTCAAACTAGGTAAGACACATCATTTTATTTAATTTAGCGGATGGATGCAAAATAACCATTAATATCATTTATTACTTCTATTTTATTAAACTAAGTTTGTATAAAAAGGGTCATTATAATATTAAGGGATTTATGGATGATAATAACCTCTGGGAAGGGTGATCGCAACTAAGCTTTTTTTATTTCTAATTTGTTTTGTGTTGTTAATTGTAAATATGATTGTAAGTTATTATTTGAAAAAAAAATAGTCCCGCTGGATTTCTTGCTGGTTCTTCTCAGGACAGCGGTTTTTTTTGCGAATCGGTGGTAAATGATAAAAGTGACTTTATTGTTTATAATCTACATTGAATAAAAAAGTTTCTGTTTCTATGGATTGCTTCTGTCGCCCAATCATTATAAACGATTTGCGACTGTTTAAAGAGTGCGAGTGCGAGTGTTTTAGAAGTAAATATTTTATTAAATTCAAAATTAATATGTTTAAACAATGATCAATATAAATATTTAGTATTATTTTTAGCTCAGCTTTTTCACTGTATTACTTCTAAAGCTCTTTAAGCGATGTCCATTTATTGGATCAAACACAAGTTTCTTAACTTAGTATTTTTTGTGCATGCAAGTTAGTGAAACCAACTGTTCACAATTATCAAAATGGCCCTGCTCCTGATCTCTTTCCTGTCGCGTCGGATTGCATTCTCATCGAATTATTAGAGGAAAGGAATAGCGACGACCGCCGTTGTCCAGTCCTGAGGAGGACTGCTCGGAGGCAGGGGATAACCTTACCGGGGCTACTCCCGGAGGACGCGAAAAGGATCCCCCTGAGTCGCCCAAAAGTTGTCACCATCCAAAAAGACGGGTGGGCTACCATCACAGGGAAGGGCAGACAACCAGCCCCCCCCCCACCCGTAACACACAAGGAAACGGTGGAACCCGCAGAGGTAAGGGCAACCACCGGGGCGACTCTGCAGCCCCCCGCCAACCCTGCCACAGAACGGCAACCCTCTAAAAAGAGGAGGCGGGAGAGAAGCAGGAAGAAGTCGCAGCCTCCTCGGGCTGTTACCTCTACACCAGGACCAGTAGCCTTGCAGGTGCAGGTTACTCAGGAGACCACCAAAAAGGGCGTGGGTAGAGTGCAAGAAAGGGCTCTACCTGAAGATAGAGCCCGCTCTACACATAGAGCGCGCTCTACCCAGAAGCTAAGACAGCAGGAAGATCAACCCACGAGACCAGTGCCAACGCCTTCATATAGGAGACCACCGACTGCCGGCCTCGAAACAGCAGACGCAATCCATCGTTTGGTTGGTATTGCTATCGAGGTCGGCACACAAGTCCTGGCCGATATTAGAGCCGGGACAGACCCAGTGACAGCAATAATGAAGGCGCTGGCAAACCTCCTGGCCCGGCATTACGGAGGAGAGTAACCTGCGCCTCCTCTATTGGAACCCGGACGGAATACAGCAGAAGCTGCATGAACTCCGCACCGTCGCCCAACAACAGGACTTGCACGTCATATTGCTGGGAGAGACGAAGTTAAACCCAAAGATGCACGTTAAGCTGCCAAATTACCATCTATACAGAAGGGACGAGGTCACTTCTCAAGGGGCCGCCTACAGAGGGACGGCGGTTCTAGTGAGGAGGGACATCGTCCATCAAGAACTGGAACTACCACCATACCAGACAATGCGCTCTATCGGCATAAGAATGGCGGCGGCGGGCGAGGAACTTAGGATCTACGCAGCATACCACCCGCCAGGGACTCCATTCTGCTCCTCAGACATCCGGACGGTGATGGAAGGTGAAACACCCACAATCATCGCCGGGGACCTAAACGCTAAACACCCGGCGTGGGGGTCCAGAGTGATCACCCCGCCGGGTCTTGAACTCTATGATGATGCTGAAAAGAACAACTATGACGTATTAGGTCCCGAGGAACCAACTCACGTTCCTACTGACCCACGGAGACATCCGGATGTATTAGACATCGTGCTCACTAGGAACGTCAACTACCCGATAGTGGTAGAAGTGCTGTACGACCTCTCCTCACAGCACCTCCCGATTCTGATAACCCTTGGCCTAAAGGCGGTGACTATGCCGCCCAGAGCGTTTAAGACACGTCTCGACTGGAGGCTCTACTGTCAACATCTGCAGCAGAGACCTCCAGCACAGCAGCCTATAAGCACAGCGGACGACGTAGAGGCCGCTGCTACTAGAATTACCAAGAACATCAAGGAGGCCTTCCACGCGGCCTCTACGATCGTCCCGATCACAGCAAGGCGAGACGATCTGCCGCGTGAGATATGCGTGCAGACCAAACGCAAAAGAGCGCTGAGAAAGCTCTGGGCGCCTACTCGCTGCCCTAGACTAAAGACCCAGCTTAACACCTTATCGGAGGAACTGTCGGTTGCAGTCCAGGCCTTCAGAGGGGAGGCCTGGGATCGGCGCATCTGGAAGGCGGATGAGTATGATGCGTCGCTCTATAAACTGAACCGGCAGTTGACCAAAACCAAACCTCCCGTTTGCCCGCTGACCAACAACGCGGGCGAACGCTGCTACGATGTCAAGGGCAGAGCGGATATCCTAGTCGAGCATTTCGAGGAGCAATTTATGCCGAACCCAGCAAGTGCGGAGTTCATGGAGCTTCATGCCCGGAAGGAAAGTCGCGTACAGGAGTTCCTGTAATCGCCCGCGCCACCTCTTGCAGGAGAGTGGTTCATCTCCCCCGCTGAACCGCGGAGGACAGTAAGTGCAGTGCTGAGACGTCTCCGTCCGTGCATCCAACTTCGGGCGGAGCAGCACGGATTCAGGAGGGGTCACTCTACAGTCACACAATTGACTAGAGTGCTGCACCTGCTTGCGGCAGAGTAAAATCGTGGCCGCATATCGTTGGGCGTCTTTCTCGATATCGAGAAGGCGTTCGACCGGGTGTGGCACATAGGATTACTTTACAAGCTGAACGAACAGACCAGTGTCCCTCTTGCTATGTTGCGGCTAATGGCGTCTTTCCTGGAAGACAGGAAGTTCTACGTCTGCGTAGAGGACGCCGAGTCCGCAACCAGATCCATCAGAGCCAGCGTCCCACAGGGCACCTGTTTGTCTCCAGTCCTGTACGCGGCTTACACTAACGATATACCTACACTGGCAGGCAGGCTTCAAGAGTGGGAGGACGACGTTGAGCTGGCGCTATATGCGGACGATAGCGCCTATTTCACCTCGTCCAGAAGAGCCCATATAGCCACTGCCAAGATGCAGCGTCTGCTGGACCTGCTGCCACCATGGCTGGATGAGTGGAGGATGATCGTCAACGTTGGTAAGACGACCGCTCTGCTCACTTGCCGTCTCAGGAAATTTCCACCTCCGCTGACCCTCAACGGCCAGAAGATTGCGTACCAGAAGGCCGTAACCTACCTTGGGTTCAGGATCGACAGGACGCTGCGCATGACCGCGCACGTCGACTTCGTCGTCCGCAGGGCCCGATGTGCGCGGGCGACGCTCTTGCCGGTCCTGGCATCCAAGTTGCCGATCAGAACCAAGCTCCGGATATACAAGATGTATATCCGGACTATCATCACCTACGCTGCTCCGGCCTGGTACGCAATTCTGAGCGACCCTCTGAGGCGTTGACTGCAGGCCCAGCAGAATCTGACATTAAGGACGATCGTCGGAGCAGGTCGCTACGTCCGGAAAGACGTCATAGCGGCTGATCTGAAAGTCGAGAACATCACCGACTTCGTGGCCCGGATGGCGCGGCATGTTCGACCGCGCCGACAACGGGCCACATGAACACCTCAACGGCTTTGCGCCGTTGCACGCTCGGCCCCCGGACGGGCGACCTCTTCCAAGAGAACTCCTCTCTATAGTGATTAGAGAGTCGAGTAACAACCCTCAATGCCGCTGAAAGGCCAACCCAGACTTCACCAGACAACCTCTTTTTCCGTAGTCGGACAACTACGGAAATAATATTTTTCCAATCACGAAAAAGTCCATTTAATTTTACTTAGCCTAGAATAGGCTAAAATGACTGTCCCATAGTTATGGGACATGAGGATTATCCGGGCAATGGGGTATAAACCCGAGGCCCGATACCTGCATTGCACCTAGGTGCGTGTAGACGACAGTCAACGCTCCAAAGGAATAGCGAGTACACTTGTAGTTACGAGTCTCCGTTGAAACTGACTGCCGTCATTAAAATTTGGTCTAGAGGACATTACTATAAATAAATGTTCCAAAAATTTTTTCACTGTAAATATGTACTATATTAGTAACTAAAGTTACAATCACCACTTAAATATCATCAAATAAGGAGAATGTTTGCCATACAGGAGCTTTTGTTGTTATTAATCTTTCTGCATCCTGACACCACGTATTTTGCAAGTTAAACAGGCATAATACACCAATGATAAAGATTGCGATAACTCCAAAAATATCTTATTCCTCTGCAAAATCAGAAAAATGCTAGGGCAGTGTCGACACGAGTTTAACAGCGTTTATGTGCGAAAATTTTAAACGATAAATTAAAAGTAATTTTTATGGCAATATTCGATTTTAAAAAATTATAAAAATTATAGTGGTTCATTATCACTATAGAATTCATTTAAAACACTATTTGGAAAAGGCTATAATACCCTATTTCGGCAACTTAGGCAGCATTTTCTATCAAATAATAAATGTTTATATCCTTTTAAATGGGCACGTATTGTTTCTCTATTGCTAATTGCTTTTTTTTTGCGCCCGAAGCAAATATGGGCAACCCTCCGGAAAGCGGGGGAGGGAGGCGGTGAATGTTCATAGCATACCACCAATACCACGCAGCCGGCTGCGTGGTTACGTGGAGACTTTTTACCCACTAAACACCGCCTTTTAGGAACTGGCTTAACGGTCTAACTAGAGATCTCTAAGCCGTATACGAACGAGACCCTCCTTGGCAGAAAGGAGGGCGCAAGCTAATTGGTGTTACGCTACGTAGAGTGTATCTCTGTAGTGTAGAGAGTCTCTGTGAATATATGAGTAATAAGGTAAGCCAATAAAGGAGTTAATTATATGGAGTTTATAGCACTATATTACAGGCATATCAACTTTGCAGGATCTGGACGACTTTACAAGGGAATATTTTGGTTCCAGATAACATGTAGAAAATACCTTCAAAGAATGCTGAAATCGAGTTCATCAAATTTTGTCGCAAAAACATAAATGTCCTTATTTGATGGCAAGAAAATACAGATAATTTGAGCAAATGGTTTGTTTCCTAAATATTTTTACTTACAATAATTTCATACAAAACGACAATTTCATATTTAAACTCCTTTTATTAAAAATAAGAAAATCTTGTGAAAGAAATACCTATTAGGTTTTATACTTTTCCAAAAATCTTTTTATTAGGTAAGTACCTCATACCACATACATATCGATGATAACATAATAACTCTGTAAAAAGCTAAATCACGGAAATGGCAAAGGCCAAGTATGAGTTAATCCGCACGGACTCAGCTAGTGTTGCACCCAAAAAAAAATGGCAAAAAATCCAAAATGACATTTAATTTTGACACCATTCATCCCATCCGTCCGGGTTAGGTTTTTTTCTTAAATAATGTTGCCTAAGCTTCAAAATTGTAAAAGCGCTTTATATATATGTGCATTAAAGTTCAATATTCAATAACTTGACTAAGTCACTGTGCGGGAGGCACTCGCTACAAAACCTTTTTCTCGACAACATTTCTTAATGAATCCCGAAGGCCAACCATTCATGTCATAAGTTGAGTAAACAAAACCCTTCGTCAAAATATTTTAATTTACACATATTTGAGGCATCTACTGCATTTTTCTTAAATTAATATTCAATGTTTTTCACTTTTGCAAATGATATTTTGGTATTTACTAATAGAGGACTAGTTTAAACTTAACAGTAGGTGAATATATTAATCTTGGCTCTATTCGCGGCACTAAGTGAACTAAAATAAAAAAATAGAAGCCCATATACCTACATCCGATAGTTGAGAACAGGTCTCCTCTTGTTCCTAAAAATATTTTAGGGAATCTTTACAATAATAATTTTATATATTATATCCATATCATTGAAAGTCAACTGCGCATTAGGGCAGTGCCAATGCTTATCGGTAAAGTTTAAATGAATGACCTCAATTTTTTTTGAAGTTTTCTAATAAACAGGGATTTTCGGTTTTTCGCCATGTTTGCCTTTACCGTCGAACACGTGGTAAATCAGTTTTATAATTATTGCGATAAATAAATTCCGTGGTCGATCAGCGACCACCGAATACAAATTATATAATAGACACAATGTAATTAGGAGGCGCACACCCCGTGGGCTCATTATTACTATACCCTCCAGTGTGATTTAGATCTTTTTTACAAACTTGAAGTTACAAGCGAACTAACAGAGTCCCTGTTGGTAAATGTATACTGCAGATCATGAACATCTGCTACTAAATTGAAGCAAATAAGGCGACTATAAATGCGGTAGTCACCACTACCCCAAAAATGGAATAACTACCAGCCTGCGAATCTGCGATTTTACTAGCTCTCTCTCTCTCTCCCTCTCTCTCCCTCTCTGTCTGTTTATCTTTCAGACTTGAAAACAGCAGTGGATGCACTGCTGTGTTCCGGTTGGTTTAGCGTTTAGCGGCAATGGATAACATTCCGACTCCTTGGCAGAAAAAGAATCTTACCAACAAGTAAACGTCCGATGAAGCTGTCATCATAGCATCACTTAGGTTACGATTGCCATTAAATTATTAATTAAGACGCAGACAATAAAGCAATTATTTTTCTCATTTGTAAATAATTACTATGGAACGCGGTTTATCTATAAAGCTTTCGCTTGTGTAAGGTAACACAATGTAAGGATTAGTGCAGGTTTGTAAACTCCGTTCCAATTGTTCCCTTTCGCGTTCCTCGTGAACGCAACGGTTTAGCATTCACGCATCGCCGGAGTCGCGTTATCACGCCCGCACACGACCCCAACCCCTTTGCCATTTTATTCGCTTTGCGGTGTAATTCCAACCGCTAAGGGATCAGCATATTTTACTTTACTATTCTCAATACTGTATTCTGCACCCATCACTTGAATCTTAAATGAGCGTGTGCAAAACTCAGTGCTATAGCTATGAGCTTAAAATATCTGAATTATTAAACCATACCTACCATATTCACCATACTACAATACTTGAAAATTGTTGTAGTTAGCATAAAAACATCTCGTACAACCATATGGTTGGCAGTTTGTTTTCAATTCGTTTCCTGGTTCCAGGTAGTGGGGAATTATCAATTGCGATAACACAATATATGTGTGCGGCGTAAACATTCATCCCGCCTTAGCATTAGCATTAAGTATGAGTGCAATATTTAATGTAATGTTTTAGCCAGCTTCAAAAAAAGAAGTAGGTAGTCAATTCTACTGTATCTTTTTTACGTATGATACAAAAAAACTACAGTGCAATTGAGAACGATATTATAGTCAACTGTGGAGCGATTTCTGTTTCCAGATTTTTCGTTCGTTGATAAGCGAAATTTCCTGTTTGATCAATTATTAACACAAAATTAAGCTATCAAAAACATCGAATAATGCCCTTTTTGAAAACTTTCACAATTATTAAAAATATGTGAACACAAAATTGAATTAACTAAACCAATATTTTACGTTACAGTAGGAATTATCACATTCTATAGGCGCGTGTAAATTCATCATTTGTGTGTAATAAATAATATATTTGTAATAGATATCAATAGCGTGTTCTATAATCTTCCCCGAGATATTCTTATTTCAACTAAAATATTAAATACACTTGATTTACTAATAAAGATTCTATTTATAAAATAAAATTCAAACATAAAGTAAAATTGTATTTTTCCATTCATTTATGATTATTAAGAAATATAAGTAGCAATTTGACATATGCCGGATATCCGTATTGCATTGACGTTGCCAAACCTACTGAAATATCTCGAAAGGAAGCTGGTAATAGATCGATTTCTGTGACAGCGCCTATCAATCTGTCGTCTCTGAGTCTGATCAAACGGTTATAGCAACTCAACGGGCCAATCTGACCGCACCTGACTCAATAACAGTTCTTTTTGGGCACTTTCAAAGACTTTACCGCGAATCTCGTTATAATTATAGGGGCAGAGATTTAAATTTTTCCATATTGCTAAATAGTCTAATTTTAAAATTTACCATAGGTTTTGTTTTCACTTTTATTTTACTAATTGATAATTAGGATTACGCTAAACGGATATTAATAACACAAGTTGTGTTTATGTGAAATGTCGTATTTATTAGTCCGTTGTGTGAAAGATAAAAAAAACTAGACAAGTGCGGCTAGGACTACGCCCTGAGATTTCCGTATAAACGTTTACAAGTTTAACATAACAAAACAGTTTGTAGTTATATAAAAAATATTGTTAGTGATTATAAACTTACAATAGCATTTAGAGCATGACGATGTAAACCAATGCATAGGCGAATAATTTATATCACTGCAAACATAAGTTTGTATTTCAATCCGACTTAGTGTACTTACTATTTATGAATTTTTTGGTGCAAGAAGGCAATAATGTATCTACGCACTCAAATACAAACTTATCGTATTTTTTATCTAATAACAAATTAACGAATTTTTCTTTTACTTGTGCTGTAAGGCTTTTTGCCAAGTGTAGACCAACGGGAGGTAGGAAGAGGAGGTAGGCAGGTAGGTAAGGGTACTTACCCTTTGCTTCCGATGAGTTCGTTTACGAGTATAAAATATGTGATGAAAATGATAGAGCTATTTAGCTCTATCATTGAATTTTTTGCATCTCCAACCAACGACCGTAGACCATAGTATAGTAGCTGTCATTTATATCGACTTGATACCTCTACTTCTACGGATCGACAACAAAGTGATCCCATAAGGATTCCGTTTTCCTTTTGGGGAACGGGACTCTAAAATGAAACTTCAGACACAAAAGGTGGAAAAGAAAATGAATTTGAGATAATATGTTTTTCAAGTAATGAACGCGAAATAATTTTTTTAATAAGATAGGGTGACAAACGAGCACACAGTCCACCTGATGGTAAGTGGTTGCTGTGGCCCCATAGACATTTACATCTATCCTCGATTACGAATCAAAATGCAGATGCGTTGTCACCCATGAGGACTAAGATGGAATGCCTCGTTTCCAGTAAAAATGGTCTCCGGTTCTCTACACTCACCATACGAAACACAGCAACATTAAGCTACTATTTGACGCTGGTATTCTGTGAGAGCGTGGTTCTTCCGCTCAGCTTCGTCGAGCCGACCTATTCGTGCTACAACCATACTACTAATATAACTGCAGCATGGCTCTACCGCGTAAAAAATAATAATAATCGTCTACTGCAGTGATGCACAGACTTATTAAGACTAGGGGCCTCTCGGGCAAATTATGAACTGATGGCGGGCCGGACATCGCCAGAAGTATAGGTAATTAAAGACAGTGAAGAATTGATAATAATGTATTGAAATTGAAAAAAAAATTATTAATTTGTAGCGTGGCACTGCATAGTGCTTACAATTTTTTTATATTTGGCTCAAATTTACTTGTAGCAACACGTAAAACTGCTTCCAAACTTTCATCTGCAAGGCGGTTTCGATTTTTTGTTTTATTATTATTTAGTATTGAAAAGGTTTGTTCACATATAAAGGTAGAACCAAATAAGCTGGCACATTTCAGAGCGTTTATGCGCAACTCTTTGTACGTATTTTTATCAATGCAGCGGTAAAAGTCCAACACGTCTCCTTCGTTGAATTTGTTGCGTAAATCTTGGTCGTTTTGAATGTCGATAATTTCTAACTGCATTGACTCTGGCGCATTTTCAACTGAAATCGTGAAAGGATTGCTGAATATGTCCAACAGAGGTTTCACTTTTTCAAACTCCGAAAATCTGTCTTGAAAAGATCGAATCAAAATATCTAGCTTTTCTACATAACTGAAATTAATCGCAGTTTTGTTGAATTTTCAGCCATTTTCTTATAATTTGGGAAATGATTGTAATTTCCAGAATACAATTGCGATCTAAAAAGTATCAGCTTGCATTTAAAGGGTGATACATGAGCGTAGAGCTGGGATATCAGTTGATTTTTGCCTTGAAGCCGTGTGTTCAAGACATTCAAATGATTTGTACTATCAACTAAAAAAGCCAAATCACACAACCAATCAGGATTTTTAAGTTCGTTCCAGTGTCCACCCACGACTTAGCCACCTTACTTCTGTATAATACATTAAATCTCCATATTCGCTTTCGATGTCATCAAGGAATAGTTCGAATTGCCTGTGATTGAGTCCTCGTGATTTTATGAAATTTACAGTCGAAACTACCACTTTCATGACACTTTGAAATTCAATTTTTTTTAGAACAGAGGGCTTCTTGGTGTATAATGCAGTGAAACTGCATGAGATCTTCAACGTTTATATTTTTTTTCTTGCAGATGCTTTTTCAGCAAAGTAACTAGCACAGAATTGACACCAATCATCGAAGGAGCACCGTCAGTCGCAACTCCCCATAATTTTGATAAGTCCAAATCAGTTTTTGAACACTCATCCAAAAGTACATTGAGTATATCATCTCCTCTGGTTTGACCTTTCAATGAACACATTCCTAATAACTCTTCTAAGACTTCAAAATCTTGAGTAACACCTCGTATGAATATCAGAAGTTGAGCTGTGGAACCAATATCAGTGGCTTCGTCGAGTGCTAATGAAAAAAATTCAATGATCTTAGTTTTTTCTTTTAATTGTTCCGCAATATTACCTGACAAAGACATAATTCGTCTTTGGATAGTCATACGATTCAGTTGAATTTTCTCAAACTTTTTTGTTGCTTCGGGACAAATTTTCTTAGCGGCAATTTCTATGCATTCTTTTACAAAATTCCCATCATTGAAGGGGCGACTTCGCTTTGCTATCATTCGAGAAGTTTCATAACTAACTTCTGTAGCTGTTTCTGAATCTTGAATGGGTTTTGTAAACATAGCTTGGTGACCAAGAAGCTCCCGTTTTAAAGACAACATTTTTTGCTTTCTTAATTCGCCTGTAAACTTGGTAAAAGTAGGATGCTGCGTTATGATAGTGCCTTTTTATATTATATTCCTTTGTAATCGCAACAGAATTCTTGCAAATTAAACAAACGACTTTGTTATGCGACCATACAAAAAAGTATTTCTCAGTCCAAATTTCTTGAAACTGCCGATTTTCATCTTTAACCTTACGTTTTTTACTAGATCCTTGCTTGTCCATTTTGCGTTCTAATCCTGGCTAGGATTAACACAGCACCTAAAAGCAATTACAGTACCTACTTAAATTACCCATCCTTTTTTAAATTACCAAAAATAATTGATTAAATAGGTAGGGAAACACTTATTAATAACAGAGTTTTACTTACGATTCCACAACACAAGGCACTTGACGGGAAATCTACGTTGAATGTGGATCAAAATATATGACACCGGCTAGTCGAGTTAAAATCTACACTAGAACTATTGAAACTTCACTCAAATTAAAACCGAACTGTCGGTCGCTGCGGTTAGCGTGGATTTTATACCGTGCGTATAGAGTCGAAAACTGTCTGGAGAAATCACGAAACCGACTCTGGAAGCTTCGTGTATCTACTTACGCGAGCAATCGGGAATTTGGGACTATTGCTATCTCGCTTGCTCTAACAATATAACCCGTGGATAAGCCGCCACCGCGCTGCCGTCGTCGCCGCGCCGCCGGCCGCGGCGGTTCCTCAAGAAAACGAATTTAACCGAGATCAGCACGAACATTACCGACCGCTGTTACCGACGCATGCACGGCGCACCGATAAGCGCTTTTAAAAGCGCGCGCGCGAGATTCAAATTACTTTTCGAACATATTTTTTTTTCGCTTTATTCTTATAATTTATTTTTTTTTTCGCTGGTATATAATTCAATATTTTTCGAATGTACGAGAGTGGCTAGAGCCCTCCGCATAGACGCTATCACCCACACTCCCCCTCTCTCCCGTCCCGACGGCACGGTTGCCTTCGAGGACGAGGAAAAGGCTGAGTGCTTTGCAGATAGCATTTCCGCTCAATGCTCTCCCAGTTCTCAACCCGTCGACCCCTCACACGTCCAGGCAGTGGAGGATGAGGTCCGCCGCCGGAACTCACCCCCCACGGCCTCCGGACCTATCTCTGTGTCCAATGATGAGATCTCATCCCTCATCAAAGGACTTAAGCCTAAAAAGGCTCCGGGCGCGGATGGCATCTCCAACCAAGCCCTAAAACACTTTCCCGAGCAGGTGTTAACCTTTTTATCTATTATCTTCAACGCCTGCTTCAACCTTAGTTATTTTCCCACTACGTGGAAAGAGGCTACTGTGATTGGAATTCCCAAGCCAGGCAAGCCTCTCAACCTCCCCCTCCAGCCATCGCCCCATTAGCCTCCTCAAGGCAATGGGCAAGCTCTTCGAAAGAGTCATCCAAATTCGTATGAGGCGCTATCTGTTTCCCACAGACGGCGACCCTCTTATCATTCCCCATCAATTCGGCTTCCGAGCCAAACACTCATGTCCCCAACAAGTTCACCGCATTGTGGAATATATCCTCAGCGGTTTCTATCCTCGTCGTCATAAGACCATTTCGCGGTCTTTTTCGATATAGCCAAAGCTTTCGATAGAGTCTGGCACACAGGCCTCATCTACAAGCTCTATAAAATAGGTCTCCCCCGATCGTCTAGTTCGTCTCGTGGCCTCCTACTTAAAACATCGTACCTTTCGTTTCAGACACGAAGGCACGCTTTCTTCACAGCGAACTATCAAGGCTGGTGTCCCTCAGGGCTCAGTACTTGCTCCTCTGCTGTACATCCTGTTCACCAACGACATTCCCATCCCGTCGAAAGGTGTTCAACTCTCCCCTCTTTGCAGATGACACTGCCATCTACTGCAAAGGTGTCTCACTACCCCTTATACGAACAAGATCCAAAAGTCAGTTGATGACCTAGGAGCTTGGTTCAAAAAATGGCGCATCGATGTGAACCCGGAGAAGAGCTTCGCCGTCCACTTCGATTATAAACGACGCCGTCTCAAAAACACACCAATACGTATGTTAGGGACCCCTGTCCCCTGGCATACGTCCGCCAAATATTTAGGTGTCACTCTAGACACAGGGCTCACTTTCAAGCCCCACGTCAAAAGAGTAACCCGTCACGCACGGTTTTATCTGAGTAGGCTCAACAGTATGTTGGGCCGACACAGTAAAATGTCCCTTCGAAACAAGCGTACCCTCTACAAGGTATGTATACGACCAGTCATGTCCTACGCGGGCCCCGTCTTTGCCCACGCAAACCTTAACATTTTAAATGAACTCCAAATAGTTCAGAACCTCTTCTGTCGTCGAGCTGCGAACGCACCGTGGTACGTCCGCAATGCCGACCTTCATCGGGACTTAGAGCTCCCAACAATTCAACAATTTCTTAAAAAACTCTCTGAGAACTTCTTCAAAGCCTCAGAGTCGCACCCAAACCATTTAATTCGTGAGGCAGCTTCTTATGCAGCCCCACCCCCCTCTCGCTATCGTGTCCGCAGGCCGAGAAACTCTCTCTCGGACCCGCCTAATAAACTTTCAAACGACCTGAACTGTCTCCTGGCGGCTCAGGCCAACTCTAATTAAATAAAATTATTGTAATATCTAACATTAATTTGCCTTCGTAGGCACTCCCTCAGCGGCACTTAGCCGCCTGCGCCCTCTTTTCCCAAAAGAGGGTCGCTCATGATAAGGCACAATAGAGCTTAATCAGCCGGTTGCCTGTCCCCAAAGGCGGTTTTTAGAGGGTATCACTTAGGGTCCCCGGTAGGACAGTGAGCCCCTCATAACCACGATAGACCGGCTATCGTGGTATGCGTAATGCATTTTCCGCCTCCCTACGTATAGGGTAGCCCTTTAATTGCTTCGGGCGCAAAAAAAAAAAAAAAGAATGTACGAGAGTATTATTTTTGCTGTCGGCGGGCCACCAGTATTCGACCGGCGGGCCGCATGCGGGCCGCGGACCGCGGTCTGTGCATCTACGGTGTACTGTCTACCTTGGGATGACCACACAAAACTCGGCATCCCGAATGTAAAATCCAAAGAAGTCGATTAAAAAGATTTATATGATAGGCTCGACAAACATTGATTTAAAAAAAATCTGTATAGCTATTTTCCGTAATATTTGTATGGCCTAAGACTAATGAAGTTCAACAAGAGATTCAGAAAATTAGAACATTTTTGTATTTTTATCAGTGTGTGTACTTTTTTGCCTATTTGCTGTTATTTGCTGCCTATTTATTAATTTAATTATTTCAGGAATGCCTGCAAACTAGAAAAAAAGCAGTTGAAAAATTATAGGTAACATAAGTAGTAGCGACCCAAAATAAAGTGGCATTTGTTGCATAAGGAGGAGTATGCAAGTGAATTTAGAGAGCTAGTTGTAAACAAGATGATAGAGATGGGTGATATGGAAGGAATGAGTGTGAATGAGTGCTGGAAGGAAATGGCTGATTGTATCCGAAGTGTGGCAAGGAAGGTGTTAGGAGAAACAAAAGGGAAGCGTATGATAGATAAGGATGGGTGGTGGTGGAGTGAAAGTATTAGAGAAGTTTTGAGAGAAAAGAAAAATGCCTTTAAAGAATGGCAGAGCGTAGAAGACCAGAATGATTCCATAAAAGAAAGTAAGAGAGGGGCGTATAAAGAATGTAAGAAGAGAGCAAAGAAGGAAGTTGCTATTTGTAGGGCAGAGGCGCAAGATAAATTATATCGGTCCCTTGAAAGCCCCGAAGGTCAAAAACGACTTTTTCAAATTGCAAAAGCGAGAGAAAGGAATGGAAGAGATGTTTCACATGTAAAATGTATAAAAGATGATTCTGGAAGGATTTTGACTGACGATGAAAGTATAAAGAAGCGATGGAAGGAGTATTTTGAGAAATTGATGAATGAGGAGAATGAATGGAATGGTATGCTTGAAAATCCACCAGTGAATATGGGCTTAGTGAGAGAAATTAGTGTGGAAGAAGTAAAAATGGCTGTTAGGAATATGAAGAATGGGAAGGCGGTCGGCCCAGATGGAATACCAGTAGAAGTGTGGAAGTTGCTGAGTGCGGATGGATGGAAGTGGTTGAGTTTATTTTTCGGTAAATTGTTGCAGGAAGAACAAATACCTGAGGAATGGTGCAGTAGTATACTGGTCCCCATTTTTAAAAACAAAGGAGACGTTCAAAACTGCAGCAGTTACCGGGGAATAAAACTCATGTCACATACGATGAAAGTCTGGGAAAGAATAATAGAGAAAAGAATGAGAGAAGAGTGTGAGATAACACAAAACCAGTTCGGATTCATGCCCGGTCGAGGTACGACAGATGCCATTTTCGCATTACGCCAATTGTGCGAAAAGTACAAGCGCGTGCATAAAAATCTGCACATGGTTTTTGTCGACCTTGAAAAGGCGTACGATCGGGTTCCCCGTGAGGTTTTGTGGTGGGCGTTAAAGATGAAAGGTATGCCTGGGAAGTATGTGAGGTTAGTCCGTGCTATGTACAGAGCATCCCGTACATGTGTACGATCTGCCGCGGGAACTACGGGCAGTATCGATGTGGCGGTAGGGCTGCACCAAGGGTCGGCATTGAGCCCTTACCTCTTCCTACTGATTATAGACGCTTTGATGTCGGACCTGCAGGATGAGGCACCCTGGTGCATGCTCTTTGCCGATGACATCGTGCTTGTCGGGGAAGAACGCATCGAGGTACAGAGCAGACTGACGGGGTGGCAACAGAGGCTGGAAAGTGTTGGCTTGAAGATCAGCAGATCCAAAACCGAATATCTGTGCTGTGATTTCGGCGGTCTTTCCAGTCCTGTACCCATGTCGTTGGATGGCGCTATACTGCCTACCTGCTCAGATTTCAAGTACCTCGGTTCCCTCATTCAAGGCGACGGCGGAATAGATAGAGCTGTGCAGCATAGGATTAACGCAGGGTGGATGAAATGGCGACAGGTCACAGCCACAACGTGCGATCCCCGAATGCCAATAAGGCTGAAGGGGAAAATTTACAAATCGATCATCCGACCTGTCGTCATGTATGGAAGTGAATGCTGGGCCGTCAAGAAGAAGGATGAAAATAGACTGCATGCGAATGAAATGAGAATGTTACGATGGATGTGTGGTGTGACAAGGATGGATAAGATAAGGAATGAGTATATAAGAGGAAGCCTGAAAGTAGCGCCAGTGGTAGAAAAGGTGAGAGGAAGCAGATTGGCATGGTTTGGGCATGTGATGCGGAGGGATGAAAGTCATGTCACAAAACGAGTGTTGAATATGAATGTGGAGGGACACACGGGCAGAGGAAGGCCGAATAAAAGATGGATCGATTGTGTGAAGAGTGATATGAGAATGAAAGGAGTAAGTATAGAAATGACGGCTGATAGAGAGGAATGGAACAAGAAGATTTACTGCGCCGACCCCAGATAATGGGAAATGGTTTAGAGAATGATGATGATAAGTAGTAGCGTTTTACGTAAAAATTTACTTACACAAACAAACATAAAGTTTATCAATTGTGTAAGAGAATATTTTAAAAACTTTTTAAAAAAGTAATTCATTTGCAATCTGTCTCTTTTTTAACTTTCAAGAAAACTGTGGTATTTTAGACTAATTACGTCAATGCCATTTCCATGGCGTAGAAGAATTATCATCGCAATTTGACTAGAATGGGAAAAATTACAATGGAATGGAATGGAATGGTCAATTACAGCAGTATGACATTTCCACCTCGTTTGCTATTTCCAATATTACTTATGTTGTCTTTGGTCTAGATATTTTGCATATGTCAAAAACAAAATCATGTCGGAAACATTTACCAGGCTCTTTTTACGTCCTAAATCAATACACAAATATTTCAAACAATATTATAATTATATATTATATTGTTACATAATCGGATTAACACAACGTAGTTAATTGTTCATAGTAATGATATAATTTTTTGATCCGAAATTCTCAAATAAGTAAATTAAACGTAGTCTCAGTTTATTAAAGGAAGCGCGAGCGGTTGGCAATGACATCTTCAGTTCCCCAGCCCGTGGTTTTATGATACACTTCAAAGAGACGCGATTAATTGAGCAATCCTTGAAAGTAAAAAGAACTCTACACACAAAGTCCATGACTTCATGGGCTAACTGACATCACTGCGCTCAATTTAACGCGGCACTTGCATTCTGCTTTTAACGGCGCTGCCGGTAAATATAACAATTTATAAATCGCCTTCAGAAAAAGTTAGCTCAGCTAGGTCTTTGTTATTATTGTATTTGATACATGTTTTATTCTGATTAACATTTGTCTCGGCTCATTTATATTATAAAAGGTTATATTTTTATTTTATTAGCGAAGCAAACTTTCTGTGTTTTAGGTAATGGCGCAAAGAGTTTCACTCCAAATTCTAGTTCTAATAAAAATATAAAATCTATTAGTAACTCCACCACAGCGCCAGCTTATTTTGTATTTCCTCTTTTTTTACTAAACCGACAAATATTGGGTGCGTTTGGCAGAAAAAAGCGCTAGCAAGCGCTTGTAAGCAAAATGGCGAGCGTAAGCGGTAAGCGCTGTCAAATCGTAAGTAGCTATTTTCCTCTAGGACACGATGTTAGTTTTAACCGGGGAAACTAACCTAATTTAAATATATGTTTGTGAAGTATTCATATTAAAAACTTACCAATCATGAATTTTTAATAGCATGTATATGTCTATTCATGTCATTATATTACTTAAAACTAATATTGCAAAAAAACATCTTATAAACTCTACTTCAAAACAAACAAATTAAATAAGCAAAATGGCGGATTGTGTCAGCGCTACTGAAGTAGCAATCGTGTCCTGGCCGAAAACTATTTTAGCGCTAGTAAGCGCTTGCTAGCGCTTTTTTCTGCCAAACGCACCCATTATCAATGTGAATCATTTTGATCCATAAATATAGAATTCTAATCCGAGCCATCTATCGGATTCAAGCATAACTGGGAACCATCGTCTCTAGAAAGCTAATAAGTATATTGTGTGAATATATGCTCAATCAACCATCTAAGTGGAGGAGGCCTGTGCCCAGCAATGGAGTATACAATGTTTCCAGTAATCTCAGACAAAATAAAAAGTCGTAAGTACTTTTTATTTTGTCTGAGCCAGTAAGATACATTGTATAGGTTTTAACTTTACTTTTATTTAAACTCAATCGGTCAAGTCACATTTTTAGAAGTTACACGATCACTAAAAGACGCACGAACGATTTTATTCAATAATCTGACCGATTTGCTTTAAATGTAGATATACAAAAAATGTTGAAAAAAATAGTTTTGTATAGTCTAAATAATTTAAATAATTAAAACGTCGACTAAATTTATCTTCTAAGTACACCTCCTTTACTTTACTTGATTATCACAATTCTTAAATAAATCTGCTAATAACCAGAGTACTTTTTTAAATAAACTGCAGTGACAAACGAACTTACAATCCATCTGGTCTGGTGTTACGCATCGAACTATATTACTAGCGTATAGCGTATAGTAGAACAGACACCCCGAACCAAAAGTTTGATTAATTTTGGTAAGAGTTAGAACTAAACTTTGCTGCAGCGCTAAAATAATAGTTACGTCGTTTAACCAAACTCTTAAAATATGCAGCGCTAGTTTGCATTAGGGATTAGTTTTTTCGCGACCAAAACGTCATAAGCGCCAGGAATTTCATGGCGCTCCCATTTTTTTACATTTTTCCAATACCAAGTCGCTCCCATTTTTTTTACATTTTTTCCGATTCTCGGGAGCATTGTAACAACGCGAGAAACTTTAAATCGAAGTGTTTTAATAATTTTTTGATGTTCTGGAGTGTTTAAAAACACAACCGAGCATTTTAAAGTTGTTATTTATGCGAAGCGAACACGACTCGTCTGTGCGGGCGATAGACACTCACGAAACAGTTGCGGTACAGTGTACCGCAAAGCGTAGCGCAAAATCAATCATGCAAGGCGTTGTCTTCTCTATACGTAGTAGTAAAACCGAAATGGTGGTAAGTGGCAACAGTAGTCCATGGTCTACCTACAGCCAACTTCAAACGGAGAATGTTACAGGGGTGTTCACCTCTCAAGATGGAGTGCCTCACAACATATATATATATATATACTTCTAATAAATACCATTCAGACCGGAACACAACATCCAGCACTGCTATTTGGCAGCAAAGAAAAAGTTAAGAGGTTGGTACACACAAACTCATCAATCAAATCATCATTTATTTGCAATCTAAGTCTCGAATTGCAAAGGAGTCCTACCATTCAGTAAAATTTATATTATATTATTTCATGGATCGGTTATTTTACAGCTGTGCATTGAAAGTAAGGGTAATACACCACCCTCACATGTTTATAAAACTGCAGTATTAAACAAAAATGCAGTCCACCACAGTCAACAGTTTTTACGTGGTAGAGCCACGTTACAGCTATACATATTATATTATAGTCGTAGCACGAATAGTTCGGCTAAGCCGGGGAGGGACCACGCTCTCACAGAATACCAACGAAAATAGGAGCGCTATGCTGCTGTGTTTCGTATGGTGAGTGTCTCTACACTCAACACACGAAAAATCATCTTTACGAGACGATTTTTACTGGGATTGAGGCATTCCTTCGTCGTATTTGCATTTTGATTCTTAATTGAGGATAAATGTGGATGTCTATCTGCCACGGCATGCACTTACCATCGGGTGGACTGTGCACTCGTTTGTCACCCAATGCTATAAAAAAAGTTAAAGCTTGGGGTGCACAGCAGAACGGGACAGTACTTCATGCCAGCACACCGCCTGTAACTTTATAAGGCGCGGGTTCGGCCACACACTGTGCTCATCTTTGGGGCGAGACTACCTAGTGCCAGCTCCTTCCAGTTGACCGCATCCAGTGCACAGCAGCTTGAATCGTCGACGACCGAGTCCTCTCCGATCGGCTCGATTCATTGGCGTTACGAAGAGAATGTTGTATCCCTTTGCGTTTTCTGTTGCATCTACCATGACGAGTGCTCTGAGGAATTGTTCGGATTAATTCCAATCGCTTAATTTCACAAACGCACATCGCGATAAAGCTCACATTGCCATCCACGCCATATGGATGTTTGGCGTTACACTGCTGTACGTTTTACGAGGAGTTTTCTTCCTCGTACGACTCCTCTGTTGAATTGTTTACCACCGGCGATTTTTCCAGACCGATAAGGCTTAGGGACATTCAAGAAAAGAGCTTACTCCTTTCTAAAAGGCCGGCAATGCACCTGCAATTCACCTGGTGCTGCAGTTGTTCATTGATGGCGGTAGTTACTTACCATCAGGTGAGCCGCATGCACGTTTGCCCCCTCTTCTATAAACAACCTGATGTTAAGTGACTACTGTAGTTCACGGACACCTGCACCCGTCCCGGCTTCTCCTGGATATATTAATATGGCTTTATTTTAATTTAATGTAGACAGAGACCACTTATTTTATCAATTTTTAGGTTTTTAAAATGTCAAGTTCTTCGGATAAAATATAGCCTAGATACCTCTTAGCATTGTTCTCTATCTGTTCGTAAAATTTTGTCATAAAACAACCATTCTATAGATTAGCCGGGACAGACAGAGAGAAGGCAAAATTAAAAAAATTGTCTTAATAGATACATGATGCATAAACATACACGTTTGTCCCCCAAAGGGTAGGCAAAGACTTGAGACTTCCATTTGCCACGATCCTGATACACCTGTGACACAGGTGTCTTCCTTCATCCACGTACGGAATCCGTACTACGGATGTGGATGAGGACCTACGCATACGTGCTCGTCGGTAAAGGGTACTCTAAATTTGGCTTATTTTCAATATATCGCCAATTTGGTCGATAAACTTTCGCCTAGGACGTCCATTTTTGACTTTGCCGTTCACTTTTTCAACATAAACTTGCATTGTCACTCTTTCCTCATTCATTCTTTCTGCATGACCAAACCACCGACGCATTCCTTTCTTAATCCTGGTCAACATCATCTTGCAAATCACACTTTTGTCTTATCACACAATTTCTCGCCCTGTCACTTACATTCAGCAAATAATCCCCTTAACTTAATAGAAGCCTTATAGGTATATATTAGCAATCCTTCGCTTCGTCTGGATCTACGTGGAGTCATCGGGAGTCTTATTTTTCAATATTAATTATTTCAATATTACGGAGAGGTACTTCTATATAATTTATATGTATAGATAGATATAAGGAAATATTATACATGCCTTATATAATATTTTTAGAAACAGAACAATATTTATTCTTTGCTCAAATCATTTAGATTTAATACTTATTCTCTTACACTTGACAGATCTACTGATAGATTGAATTGATGCGCCGTCGGCTCAAAAGTAAACAGCTGCAATTTGGATTTATCCTCCACGCCTAATTTCGGTTGGTAGACTTATTTTAACATTAAATATACACACACCAATATCCCTTGGATAAACACATCGCCCCTTATATAGGAATCAATGAGAAGAAGGCCGTAAATGTACTACGTGCTTTCATAGAATAAGCTCTGTTATTACAACGATAATTTAAAGTGCTTTTGATTTAAAATGTTTGCTCACTAAAGGATTTCTATAACTTTATGACGTTTGTTCTTGAATTGTCTTATGGGTTTTTAAGTGTAAAATTTTAATTTAAGCTTTTACAGATATTCGTATAAGTTACTAGAATTACGTGAAAATACTGCTTGAACATAGTTTTTAAGTGTAAAATTTTAATTTAAGCTTTTAAAGTTATTCGTATAACTTACTAGAATTACGTGAAAATACTGCTTGAACGTAGTTTTTAAGTGTAAAATTTTTATTTAAGCTTTTACAGATATTTGTATAAGTTACTAGAATTACGTGAAAATACTGCTTGAACATTATCTTTTTAAGTGTAAAATTTTAATTTAAGCTTTTACAAATATTCGTATAAGTTACTAGAATTACGTGAAAATACTGCTTGAACGTAGTTTTTAAGTGTAAAATTTTTATTTAAGCTTTTACAGATATTCGTATAATTTACTAGAATTACGTGAATTACGTTCAAGCAGTGAACATAGTTATCCAGAAAATACACCACGTTTTAATCTTATCATTTTGCAACAAAGAATAGTATAAATAAAGTGGAAATATTTTATTATAGTACTTTTGTTCTTTTATTAATAAACTATTAATTATAAATAAATTGTTGTAAACTTGAATCGCATACAAGTGACTATTAATTGTAGCATACCGAAAACAAGTACAATTTTGCAAAGAGAATTACCGTCGATTGAGCGTTGAATTTTAAATTGCACTCAATATTGTGGTGTGGCAGCATAGTTAACGTACAGTCCGCAGGAACCACAAAAAGTATTACAATGTGGCGAGCACATGGGCGTAATCCAGCGCTTAACACAATGTTTAGCCTTTAACGAGCCCTTCCTCGTAACACGTTGCTGCATACACAGATTTTAGATAATTGTAAAGATGTTTGTGTAATTTTAAACGCGTGTTTCTTTGTAGAACTTAGTATAGGTACTTTTATTAAAAAAGCCACAATTAGTACATAATTAGTTGGGCATTTTATTAAATTACATGTAAAGTGCTGTGTGACATTCCTTTCATAATTATTATTAAAGTTCATGTATGTACAAAAATAAACTAGTCTGGCTCATCGTATGCCTAGCTTACTGACAAAGTTCACGGAATTTAATTATTTAGAAAACTATAGTCTACATCTTTCGCCTATTGTTATCGATAACGAATCACTTTTAAAAAAATTAAAAAGTATTGACTGTAATAAAGGTCCCGGCCCTGATGGGATCCCACCCGTTTTTATAACGGCATGTGCTAAATATTTAGTATCACCCCTGTCATTAATTTACAATAAATCACTCTCAACAGGCATGTTCCCGGCTAAATGGAAAATTGCAAAGGTTATTCCTATTCATAAATCGGGAAATGAAGATTCAGTAAAAAACTACAGGCCCATTTCAATACTGTCATCATTTGCTAAAATTTTTGAAGCTTTGATATGTCCATTTCTACAAGATCATTTTAAGCAATTACTTAGTGATAAGCAACACGGGTTTGTTCAATGTAGATCAACAAACTCTAATCTGGTAAGCTTCACTGAAACTCTTTATGAAGCACTTGATGCCAATAAACAAGTTGACGTCATATACACGGATTTTAGTAAGGCTTTTGATCGCATTTCACATAGTGTACTCCTAAAAAAACTGTCCGCATATGGAATCTGTAATGGTTTAATGCAATGGATCTGGTCTTATCTAACCGACCGTACTTTTTATGTGGTCATCAATGGCTTTAAGTCGAGTTTGCGTAAAATCACATCTGGCGTACAACAGGGATCTCACCTGGGCCCACTTCTGTTTAATGTTTATATTAATGACCTGCCTTTGTGCCTAAAATTTTCTGAATCTTACATGTATGCTGATGACTTAAAATTTTGCAGAATAATTGAAACGACAGATGATGCACGTAAACTCCAGTGTGATCTTGACAATATCCTTCACTGGTGTAATTTGAATAAGATGGAACTCAATGCAAAAAAATGTTTCTACGTAAAATTTGCTCGGAAAATGAATCTAGTTCACTACAGTTATCATATAGGCAATAATAATTTACAGGAACTACAAGAGACCAAGGATTTAGGCGTCATATTCGACAGCAAACTCACATTCGTGCCTCATATGGAATATATTACAAAACGTGCCACCAAAATGTTAGGATTTCTTTACAGAAATATTAAATTTTTCCGCAGCAATAAAATCAAAATAACGCTCTACAACAATTTAGTACGAAGTATCTTAGAATACTGTTCTGTAGTTTGGAGACCACATTATGCAACGCATTCTTTACGCTTAGAACGAATACAAAAAAGATTCATGTGGCATTTAGTATACTCAAATCGAATTTCAAAAAAAGAAACTTTCTTCGTATAAAAAACAGCTACCTTTTTTCAAAATTACGTCCTTGGCTAATCGCAGACAAATATCCGACTTACTCTTCGTAAGCAAATTATTGAATAATAAAATTAACTGCCCTCAATTGTTGAATAAGATAAAATTTCGCGTACCTCATAGATACCCCCGTAAGAGAGTAATTACTATTAGATCACCTCTTCGTAAAACAGTATTTGGCGCTAATTCCCCGATCTCTAGGTTAAGTAAATTGGTCAATGAACTTCCCCACGCTTTTGATATTAATTCCGACTCACCTAACAAGCTCAGAAAAGAACTACTCAAACATTATGCAAATGTAATAGATTAAGTTTTTGTATTTTTTTAACGTTTTGGTTTTCTGTAACTATGTAATATTCTTGATGTTTATTCCAGTGCATGTTGTAATCACCTATAATAGTTTGTAGCATTTAAAGTAATACCCTATCTATGTATGTATGTAAATTATAATTTAACAATGTATACAAATGTTGGTGATGCTTTAATAAAAAAAAAAAGTAGTAAAATAAAAAATTAATAATATATTCCAAAACATAAGGATTAAAAACATCTAAACTCCTCACTATATTACAATGCATACACGCAAATGCCGTTACAATTAAACGTGCCACCCTTCTCTCCAATCGACCACGACTCGACCCCGCTTAAACCCCGCAAATTGAATAAACATCAATTTTTCAATTGAAACAAACAACTGAAAAATGCCGTGACTTCTTCTTGATATCAATGAATGGTGCATGCCAATTTTTCCAGAGTTTTTTTATTACAAAAACTTCCATTCTTTTCATCTGCATGCAATTTGAAAACACGGAATTACCCTTTAATTGTTTTCAGGTTTTCAGAACCCTATGATCATCTTGGGCCGCTGCGGGGTGCATGCCATCAATTCATTCAATTGAATTTGCTTGAACTTCGCTATACAATTTTCCCGTAAAGACGTGCTTCTAAATAAAGTAACAAATAATTTAAAAAAATCTTAAAAGTTTTTTAACATTAGGGTGGCAAGAGAGTTAGAATCCATCTGGTCGTAACTACTCCATGACACCTGGAACTCTGGAACCAATTTTGCCGAAAAAGGCAACTGACAATACTGCTTATTGCCAGAAATAGATACAAAAGGCGGCTCCTATCTGAACCAGAGGACAAGTCCTACCATCTAATGACTTGTTCAGCTAAGTGCGCTTTTCAAT